>OX453283.1:5318237-5578237 GCA_949710005.1 Ricordea florida | reverse complement strand
AACACGTTCTTCGTGTTTCTATTGAGTTTTAGTATAAATCTACTAGCGTTCTATCACAAATGCCGCGCTCTGATTGGCTACGCTACCCACTATCTATTCCGTGATAGATAGTGAGTAGCGTAATGGCGGCCGCTTCTTCACGTTTTCGAAGTGTCCGAGAAGAAGATTTAGATAGTTTACTGGTCGAAGCTGTTCCGGAAAAGACAAAGTTTTGAACAACTAGTAGATTTATACCAAAACAATTAGATTATTCGCTCTCGATTTCTATGCGTGATAGTTGACGAGGGCGCATAGAAATCTCGAGCTCATAATCTAATTGTTTAATAGAAACACTCGTGAAAGTTTGGGAGAACTCGAAAAAGCTGTGGAAACACTCGCCTGCTGCTCGTATTCCCACAGCATTTCTCGTTCTCCCAAACTTTCACTCGTGTTTCTATAACTCGATAGAAACACGGTACATGTTTTCTATTTCTTAAATAAGTTACTAGTCAACTTAGGTTGTTATTTTACATACAAGTTCTGCATAATTTGATGCAGTAAAGTGGTGCGGTAGAAGTGTAGATTACTCTTTTCTTAATTTGAGAAATCCTTTTGCGCCTTTCAGTAATTGTTAGTCCATTTATATGACACGTAAGGTCGGTTTGTCTTTTTCCATTTAAATTCTTCAGCGTACATCCCCTAAACGTCCTACGATACTTACTTCATAATTACACTACGTGACCTTGCACGTGATGTACTTATTCTGAAGTGCTCTATGATTGGTGTATTTTGTGATACCATATTAGGAAGTGCTTTATGGTATATAACAGTTTACCAGTTAACTTTTTTTTCCTCTTATATCCTCACAGATCTCATTATGGAGACGCTAAATACCAGCCAGACAACGAACTTATCATTTGAAACTACTGCAACAGACGCACAGTCGAGGGGGCCTGGTGCCGTACGTATCATGTTAGCTTGCAGCTTGGCGGTTATCATGGTGTTGACCATGTTTGGAAACATCGCGTTGATAATCACAATTCACCGCAAATCGACTTTGCACACTCTGACCAATCGTTTCATTTCAAATCTGGCGTGGACGGACGTAGCCCTGGGTCTTTTCAGCATGCCGTTTTCATTGGTCACGTGCTTGACACGCGAGTGGATATTTGGTGACAGAATTTGCCAGTTAAATGGATTCTTGAACATTCTTTTCTCTCTTGCGTCTCTTTTCACACTCACGGCGATAAGCATTGAAAAGTACTTTTCCATTGTCAAACCCATGGCCGTTGTCATAACAACAAGAATGACGTGGGTGATGCTTATAATGACCTGGACCGCAGCTCTTGTTTTCGCCATAACACCGCTGACCGGATTTACTGCATTTGATTTCACGACCGGTGAGTGATGTCAGACTTAATGAGAGCAGGAAAGTTACAGTTTTAGCTTTTTTTTTCTATGAAGCTGACTTCACATTCAATAACATATAATAACAGTCCAAAGTTATCACCTATCTGGAAATTACCTTTAAAATTCTAACTGATGTTTTCCATTAATCAATTTTTAGGTTCCACACAATGTGGTGTCCAGATTCCTTCTACATTCGCTCAAACAATTCACGCCTTTTTTGTGTTTGTTGCCGCTTTCTTGGTACCGCTTTGCATCATGGGATTTTGCTACATCAATATCTTTAGGGCCGCAAGGAATCATGCACGGCGTGTGAACCGAACGTCAGTTATAAGCAACGATAGCGATTTACCGCTGTCATCACAAAAGCAGATCGCAGCAACAGTTTTTATTCTTCTCGTTGTGTTCATTCTCTGTTGGACGCCATATTTCGTGTTCATGTTATACATGACAGCGCACAAGGTAGAGAGTCCGGGTATGAATTTCCAAATCCTGGGCCTGGCTTCCTATTGGTTCATCTTTCTGAACAGCTGTATTAATCCTCTTGTGTACGGCGTGAGAAATCCGCTGATCAGACGTGAGCTTTCTTGGGTCTGCTGTTTACATGGACAGCGGCTACACTGCTCGACGTGGTCATGCGCAAAGCAAAGCGGTGATGAAGGCGCGGACTCCATGGAGCCACCTTTAGCTAAGACAGCGAGCGAAGCTTTCTGTGACAAAACATCCTCTGCCTACCTCACTTATATTAATGTTGTAGCACTAAATGAAGAAGATGCAGCCAGCCCTAATGAAAGCACAAGGAATGATAAACAAACCACAGATAAGAGCACTCAGACTAAAGAGGCCTTCCAGCTTTTGTCTATAGGAGAGCTATGTCGATTGTACGACATTGGTCAATCAATTCCAGAGAAAATGCATCACACTTCCAGCTTCGGGACACTTTCTGTAGTCATACATAAGGAATATTTAGACAAGTACACAGACAGCGCTGTACAGGTCACGTGCTCGAGTGCGTCTAGTGAAAGTGAAAGTTGTTCATGTCTGGAGGATGCTGACAGCTTATTGGACAGCTATGAGGTCACGTGCTCGAGAGGGTTGTGGGAGATTGACAGCTCGTGTAGTGACTGTGAAATGCGTTCCGAGACTTCGGACGGGAGTTGCAAATGCGAGCAAGACTCTTCGATTACGTTGCCCACAAAACATCAGTTCTTAACTGTTGACGAATTCAAGGGTAAAAATACAAGAAAAGCCGTTGTATTTACGAATTCATTCAAAGTTGGGTGGATTGAATCCCAGCTATAGGTAGCGAATACTGGTTTTTCTGTTCCTAACGATTTTTATTACAAACCTTCGATTATATGCATTGTGACCATTCTTTGTAAAGCTACTGAACAGTACTGTACTGTGGTACTGTTTGTTTTACTTTATAGTGTGGTTCTATCTTTTTCATCTGTTGATCAAAACCATTCAGTGTGTCCATTCTATGGAAAGCTACAAACAGCACCACAGCACAGTACCATAACAATAACAATAACAATAACAATAACAATACCAATCAATCAATTTGTTCTTGCTGTAAAAAACGCTTCCATATGCAAGTAGCGTTCGCCCTAAAAGAACAGCTTTTTTTAAAATTCAAATTTAAAATTTAAAAAAACTAATTTCTTTCTTTTAGCTCATTCTTAAAACACATAAAATGCCAAAGTCACTCGTCATTTATTGCCTTGTCCCAGTCCTGTCAAAAATTTGCTTTTTTGTCGCTTTCATTGTTCTTTTCTTTATTTCGAAAACAATCCTTGATCTCCATTTGCCACCCAGTTCGCTTCACCCAAATTGGGCTGCACATTTCACCGCTAAAATGATACATTTTCGTAATGGCGAGCAAAATTAAATTTATTTATTCCTCAAGACTGTGGTACAGTTCGTTCAGAGAACAATAAATTGCATTTCCGGTGAACACAAGAAGTTGAAAGCTTCGTAACTTGATTCCCAGGATTCTGCATAATGCTATTGTTACACAATTATTTGACACTGTTGTCGGTTCAGGATCTAAAATTTCATGTGACATTGTTTTCTTGTCGTTCCGTTCCTGTGCTGTATATCTGCACGGTCCACAACGGCCCAATCTCGCTAAAGGTAAGACTTACGAGATTTTTTCCATAGAAATTCTCAAGTTCTGGCTTTTCGAGTTTACCTAAAATTGTAGCAACCACGTTTTTGGACAACAACGTTGAACGTGTATACATGTGCGTCAGTAGTGTATTACAGTAAAAATTAGACGAATTTACTTTTTTTATTGAAACCCGACTTTACTTTTTTATTTAACTTTTTACAAAAAATTTGAAAAAACGAATTTACTTTTTTTATTGAAACCCGACTTTACTTTTTTATTTAACTTTTTACAAAAAATTTGAAAAAAAAATGAATTTACTTTTTAATTTTGAAAAAGACGAATTTGCGGTTTAAAGATTTGTAAAAATTTTTATTAAACATGGAACAAGTGGATGATTTACATTTTCACCAATTAAAAAATATTGCAAAAGAGTTGAAAATTAAAGGGCGAACAAAAATGAATAAAGAAAATTTAATTAAAAGCATTAAAAATTTTTCAGAGGAGGAAATCATTAACGAAATTAAAAAAGACGCTATTAATAATAAATATTATTGTATCCATAAAAAGTGTAAATATTTTTGTAAAGAGTGTTGCGGGTCGCAATTATGTATTCACAAAAAAATTAAATATTGTTGTAAAGAATGTAAAGGATCAAAATTTTGTAAACACAGCATACAAAAAACACACTGTAAAGAGTGTGGAGGATCCCAATTATGTATACACAACAGACAGAAAACACATTGTAAAGAGTGTGGAGGATCCCAAATATGTATACACAAAAGGCAGAAGGCATATTGTAAAGAATGTGGAGGGGCACAAATATGCGAGCACGGTAAACAAAAACAAAAGTGTAAAGAATGTGGAGGAGTACGGTAAAAAAAAGCCTCGTGTAAGGAATGTAGAATTAAATAAAAAAATGAATTATAGTTTAAAGATATAAAATAAAAAAATATTAAAAGATGGAGGAAATAAAAAAAGTTGGTGAAGGCTGTGATGATATAGGAAAAATAATTATTTTTAGCGATGATGATGATGTTAGTTTTAATAAAAAAATTATATATAATGAAAAAATAAAATTAATATCTTTTATTAGCGGGTGTGTTATTAATTTGAGGTATTTAAATAAAAAAAGACTTTGTTTTTGTGATTTTATAGAGTCAATTAAAGAAGATTTGTTAAAAAGACTATCAAAAATTCGCGGTTTTATTGATGATGATGATGAAATTTTTGATAAATATGGTTTAAAAAGCGATGATATTTATTTTCATATTAATTTTGTTTCTTATGAGGATGAGGATGAGGATGAGGAATATATTATGGATGGAATTAAGTTTAATCGCAATAGAAATTTTGGTGTAAATGGAATATGCGCTGATAAGTTTGTAAAAGAGGTACTAAAAATTGCTAATAAGGATTATGAAAAAAATATTAAATACATTGAATATGAAAGCTATAAATATTATCATGATAAGGAGTGTGATATTAATTATTTTGATAAAAATTTTATTGTTCGTTTAGTAGAGGCTGCTTTATATGTAGATCTTTATAAAATAGAACATAAAAAGAAATTTTACAAACCACTGCATGACGAAATAAAGGAGGCAGTTTGGGATCCAAATTGGTATCTTGATTTTCAAGAATTAAGAGATTTGAAAGAAAGATGGAGTAATAATTAAAACTAATTATGTTATATAACCCAAATAATGGTTACATAACAAAAATTTAACTAAATCTTAAACTAAAAGTTATGGGAGAACCCTTCAGATCAAGTTTTTTCCATTCATTGTCTAAAAGGGCTAAATCAAAATGGTTTATAACGCTATCATATTTTCGAACTGGAATTGTTGGATAATCCTTTGATGGGATGTTTGCGAGTAGAGTTGATGGTGAGAGTTTTACAAGTTCTCCATTTTTAGTTTTATTCATGTATGAAGACTTATTATCAACTATACTACAAATAAGTCTCAGTGGTTCCTTAATCTGAATATTTATGGGGTATAATTTGCCCGGATTTATGACTTCAGGAACTCCTAAACCAATCCCCAACCCCCTCGTAAGTTTAATTTTAAAGTTCTTATTTGAATATAGATAGTCAACAGTATCAGTCTCAATTATTGTTATCTTTTCCACATCAGGATCATTAAGAAAGATTGATTGAATATTACGAAGAGAATATGTGCCAGGTGGAATTATTATGAAGCCTTGATTCTTTTCATTGAATATTATCTGTTTGTCTTTGAAATTAATCAATCTTTTAGTTTTTATATTGCAATCCAGAAGCTGTATCTCCCGAAGATTTTTCAGAGGAGGATCTAAATAAATTCTGGTTTCTGAATCATACATGGTAATGCTTAACATTTTTCGCATAGAGGGGAGGTCTTTAGACTGATTAACGAAATAAAAACCAAGCTAACCCACCAACAAAAACAATAAATACTATCAGATTATCTTCATGTTCCGACCGAAGGGGGGGTTTATTTTCTAGCTTAATTTCATGAGTTTGTGTTTCTTCTTTGGGTATTATAGGTTTTGGTTTTGTTTCGGGTTTATGAGGTAAAGAAACCTTTGAAGATCCTAAATTATGGTTTATTCCAACGGTTTTTGTTTCGGTATTTAATGCATTATTTACCCCAAAATTCATATCCTCTGTAGCTTTAACCAACTTGTTATTATATCCAACCACGCTCTCTGTATTGACAATCATATTACTTGGCATCAACCAAACACCAGGAGCGATAGCTAAATCAAGCCGTAATTTGGTTTCCTGAACAGATTGTTGGTAATTTTGAATAGATTTAGAAATATCATTTTCTATAACGCTACTTTCAAATAAGGCTAAGAATTCTTGTTGTGTTTCAATAGCCCCACCCCCATTACCATAAATTGAGTTTCTAGTATTAACTTGTGCCCCCAATATGCAGTAAACAAAAGCTTCGGCGGATCGATTTAATCTACCGAGCCCGGCTTTAGTGAGGCCATGACCGCTTGTTGGGATAAACCAAGCATATCGGAAATCCCCAAAGTCGTCGTTACGGATAAATGATATTAAATTTCCATCTTGTTTCTTACCACCGTCATCAGCAAATTTACCGCCTTCACCGGGCCATTGATTTGCTTCAACATCATAATTTCTTACAATGTGCACATTTTGATATCCCCCACCTCTTCCATGATATCCTGCGCCGTAATCAAGGAATATATCACCCAACCCGTTGTTTCTTCCACCTTTCCATCTAAAGTCACCAGAAGTACTAACACCAAATTCTGCGCACAATCGTTGATATGCGACTTTACTATATGGATTATTATTTATTGCAAAAGGCTGTTCATCGGGTAAAGGTAGTTTCATTTCATACAATATTCTTCTTATTGTGAAATACACATGAAACTTAATGAAACTACTCACTACTTTGGGATAATTTAGATTTTCAAAGGGACTTATACCGCATCCAGATGTTGCGCACCATACCGCAAAGTTAAGTTGCTGAGGCCAATAATTCATATCAGGTGCATTCAACCATTTTCTACTTTGCTTTCCAAATTTGAATGTTACAACTTGAGATGTAAATATGTTTCTCATCTTTGCGACAAATTTCTTCGTATTTGAAACGTATATATCCAGTAAGGTTAGCATTTTTGTTAAATCGGTTGTAAAGTCATCAAAACCAACCGCAGGTATTGGATAAGATTGATTGGTTATTGATAAACTTTTTGGGAAAGAACTAACTTTAATACTTTCCAAGTTCTTCTCTTCACTCAGCCCCAAATCTTCCCACAACATTACTTTTAAATTAGTAGAAAGATCATCAATCCAGGTTTTTCCAGTAGGATCATCATTTGACATAACTGTTGTCCCATTAACTTTCCATTTAATGTATCCACCATATATATCATTAATAAATGTAAATTTATCAAGATTGGCGTTTGGGTATCTGGTTTTGAAATCGTCTAATAACATCTTATTCTTTTGTGTTTCAGATAATACGATCTTTAGATCGATTAAGAATAAGATGTAAAGTATTAATCTTCAATAGTATTTCTAACACCCGCAAAGCAATTACAACCAACATCGGTTCTCTCGTATGAAATTTTTAATGTTCTTTCCCTCCGGTTAATTCTTTTAATAGATCTTCGCGAACTTCTCTTCTTATCTGATTCATATTTAAGTTTTTTTCTGTGTCTTTACGAGTTTTTTGTCGGATTTCTTGTTTTAGTTTTTCAAACTTGTCCACCTCTGATAAAATTAGAGAAAATTCTTGGTCGGATATAGCGTTATCTTTCAGTGCTTTTGAAACCAAGTCGTGAATGGTATTTACTTTTGCTTTTGCTAAAGAAACTGTCTGTTCATGTTTACTAACTTTATGTGAAAGTCTTTTAGAAGCAGCACCAAACCCAACCGATATTGCCCCACAAACACCCCCCACCGCCCCTAATGGGATGCCGACAACAGCGCCAAAACCAGTAAGAGAGGTACCCAACCCGCTTGCTGATAGTATAACTGAAAACACCCCACTACAAACACTTATTTTTGTAAAAATCCCCCTAGCTCTATTATACTTTTTCCTTACATCCTCATAATGTTTAATTTCCTTTTCAAGATTTTGTAGTACTTCGCATGATTTTTGTAGTCTAAAATTATTTGGCTCACCATTCATAGGAATTCGTGGATAAATAGAGCTTTGCTCAGGACCGGCTACGCCGTAAATTCTATTGTAATCATCCATATTTTATTTTACTGATCAACATGATACCTTTAAATTTGTTACCGCCTCTTCTTTTTAAACCGTTCCACAAAATATAGAACCACAGCCATTATCAAAAGCCAAGCGTTCTCGCCTAAAAATCCAATAACCTGACCCGCTGTTTTGAAAAGAAAGCTTACAATTGCGCCAACCATTCCAGGCAATATTTCACCGAGTTTCTTACCAATAGCTTTAAAACCATTACCAACACCTTTACCTAATGTTGATAGCCCTTTAGAAAGATTAGAAACTATAACACCAATTACTATACCTACAGCACTTACAACAGAAAAGACTGTAAAACCATACTTTTTGAAGATGTACTTTACCCTCTCTCTTAATGGAAGATTTTTAAGTATTTCATCTTTTCTTCTCTCAATATCTGATATTTGTTCTTCGGTTAAGATTATATTCTTTCTCGTTATTTCTCTTAATTTAACAACCTCAGATCTTAATCGTTTATTTCTACTATCTAAATTTGATAAATTTAACTTGCCCTTCTTATATTTATCTATTTCATCTTTGTATAGATTTAATTCATCATTTAGTTTATCTAAATCTGTTTTTAATTCTGCCTTCTGTTTAACTAACGGTTCTAAGAAGCTTTTACTTTCAGCTAATTCGGTTTGAAGTGTATCGATTATTCTTCTTAACTCTTTCCTATCACTTGTAACATATTGTTCAATCTCCCTTTCTCCTGTTTCTAAAAGTGCTCTTAAACCAACTAAAACATCATTTAATTCCCTATTTTTTTCACTTTCTTCATTATATTTTTTCAATATGCTTTCATAATCAGCACCCAGTTCTTTTCTCATTGTTTTTGGTAAATCTTCAATTTTAAGATTACCATATCTATCAACTATTGTATGTGGTGCAGAATTTTTCCTATTACTAAATTCTACGATTAAACTACCACCCTCACCAAATGTTACATTAAATGTCCCACTATTGGGATTGTACTTTGGAAAATAACGTTTTAGTTGTTGTCCTGCTTCTCTCCTTCTATCGTATTCAGAATATCTTTCTTCCACAGAATCTGAGCCCCTTCCTCCAGTCTTTTTATCCCATTGTGCCCGCCCCCTTTCTTCATCTTTATATTCATCATAACCAGCGTAATCTTGATCAATTTGACTAGATGTGGATGATATTGGACCCATTTCCATTTTTTCTCTATCAACATCACCATTATCTTTTGGTTCATTTAGTTCACTTGGATCTAAATCTTGCCTTGGAGGGGGAGTGCCCGGCCGCCGGTTGGGGGGTCTACCCGGGGGAGGACTATCATCGGGTTCTTTTGGTATATCATCTAATGGTAAATATTCTGCCATGATTTTTTACTCGTCAGTAAGAAATCTTTAGATCTAAAGTTATTTTGAAATTATAAAATACTACAGATTCATATACTGGAAGCCTTATAATAATTTACTAGCTGCATACCCCAACGCCAACATCCCTCCCCCCACATATGCCATTTCACCCATCTTTTGATTATCGCTTGGCCTGTAATAATCCGAGAATTTTGGCTCGTGTGTCTCACTGTACAATTCTAAAGATTCATTTGTTTTTGAAAGATTTTTTGAAGCTTGATATTTTTCATCTTTTTTCTTCATTTCCCAATCGATTAATTTCTGTCTTTTTTCCTGATATTCTGAATAATCTTTTTGATATTTTTCTAGTGCTTTATCGTGTCGTATTTTCTCTGTATCGGAGGCTCCACCGCCACCAGATAGATATTTTGCAAGATATGATCCGCCAACAAAGGCAGTTGCATTTAATACAGCTCCTCCCAACATCATTGCTATTGTTGCCATAATTATTTTGGTAAAATATTTTGATCCTCTAAATATGTTTTTAGGTACATACTACCCGACAATACAACGACCCACTTGGCATAATTTGTAACACTAGAGGATGGGTCGTTCATAAATGATTCTTTCATCATCTTTTTAGCTACATAACCAACTCCAGCTGCTAATCCGATAAGTACTGCTGAATCAGTAACGGTTTTCACAAGTTTGTTTTCGTTTGACATAATTTTTTACTACACCAGTAAGAAATCTTTAGATAACTTTATAATTACATCATTCCCATTTTTGGTTGTGTTGCATTAATATTTTTGGGAATTTGAGATACCGCAGGACAAGCAGGCATTCGTTCCTCCTTTTGCCGGGAGGGCTCCGTCCGATATCTCATAAACATATCAAATGCGGTAAATCCTATTCCGATAATCGATAAAACAGTCGTAAATGATAGCTCTGGAAGCCATGCCCGATTTCCATTTTCTGTTTTATCTTCACTCTCATTTTTAATCTCCTCTTCTGCTCCTCCCTTCAGTCGGTCCTTTTCGCGTTTCATTTGCTCCCTAGCCAACGCTTCTTTTGCTCTTTTGTGATATTCAGCTAATTTCTTACCAGCTTCTACTTTTTTAGGATTTTTTGCCCTTTTTTCCGTTCCTCCCTGCGGTTGGTCTTCTTTTGGAGGATCTCTTGTAATTTGCTCAACTTCTGTTCCTCCTTCACTTCGTTCAGTTCGGTCAGACATTATTTTTTCATACCATTAAGAAATCTTTAGACCCCTTTAGGGCCAGCGAAGCTGGAAGCAAATAAATCAAATAATCTTAGTAAACAGTATCAGTTGTGTTAGAATGCTCAGTTTTGTTAGCGTTATCTGTAATTGCACTTGAAACTTGTTGATTTTTGTTGAATTTAACGTGTTTAGCAACTTGAAACACTCCGCTAGCAAGTGCTGCCAGTCTTCCTACTTTCAATGCTAAGAGCCCAACAATGTTTGTTAGTTCGCGATTAACCAAATCATCATTCTTCAAATCTGAACAAAGAGCTTCTATATCATCCACCGGAACCACATAAGAAATGACTTGTGAAACCAATTGAAGGGATGAATCTACCAATCCACCACTAATTTTTTTACCTAATACCGCTTGATAACGATTATAATATTTTTCAACATCTTTTACTGATAATTTTTTTACATCACCCAAACTCATATCAACTCCTAAATATTCTTTTGTAGTTCCAAGAGATGCTAGAATAGCCAGTGATTCTTGTTTAATTTCAAGTTCCTCAGTTCTTTCGGGTTCATCCCGCTGGTCGGTCTTTTCTTCTTTTACTTTAATATCCTTCGGACTGGCGGGGCCAATATAATCTTCCGGAGAATCTGCCATATTATAATTTTCTAATAATACAAAGATTCTTTTAGACCGCTTCTCTACGCCCCGTTTGGAATTTCCAAATAACATTGAAATGGAAATCTTAAACACAAACATAGTCTAGAATATTTTTCAGTTTTCAAGAGTTGAACAAACTTTTTAGTGGTTTCAGGATCTAAATCACCCCCATAATCTTCGAAAAGCATCTTCATCCCCCTTTGCGATGGATTATGGAATGAGACCACACAAGCCACATTTTCGCGGAATGGTTTTGCTATCGATGTTAATTGTTGAGTGAGAACCCAAACTGATAATCCATGATGCCTTCCGGAAAATGCTAAATCTATAAACTTGTTTGATCTTTTTTTCAGGTCATTAGAAACAGCGCAATCATCTAAAATTATTAGTGTATTTGTTCCGGAGAATAAAGTTTGACAATCAGTTAATAACTCATTAATCTCATCAACGTTACTGGCATCTGGTGATAATACAAAGAAACGTTTATCTCCTCTAGCAAAACCATGATATGTTTTATTTTTAGCATAGGTTGGGCAAATTAAAACAATGAATTCAAACAATTTTCGGAATGGACCGCGTAGTTGATCTATGATGTACTTTGTTTTTCCGCAATTTGTTGGTCCGGTTATGATACAATGAAAAGGAATTTTATCTCGTAATTCTTCCATTTTTGTATCATAACCAAAGGCTTTTAAGTACTCATAGCCGGTCAGTACATGATTGATCTTAAGTTTGAATTCATAACCTCCATTAATGCATCAGCCACAACAAACATGTAACAATTAATAATACCAGAACCAATAGCTATTCTTCTAATTTCTATTTTTATACCGTCTTGTGCGTTGTTTAATGCTAGACCCCCTCCATGAATGTTATTATCTGGGTGAGTTCTCAAATCTATCCACAGAGCAAACTTATTATTATAAAAATTCTTTTCTTTCATGTCATTTCTCCCAAAACGTTTCTTTACCGACTCCCAAAGATCTGACGGAACCATTCCCTTTGAGTATAAACGATTTGGAACACCATTAACATCAACATTGATTGAGGTGATACCTGGATTGAAAAAATTCTCAGAATTTCGTGTTCCTCCTGTGTATGGTAATATAAACAAACATAATATGCCTGTAATTGACCTTCTAGGTAGATTAATATGCTGGTTTATAACGCTGTCTGTGGGTCTTGATATGGTGAAAGTTTTGTGTAGAGTGACGTTTTCATAAAAGAATCCCTTACCAACCTGATAAGCTGCTTGTGCCTCGCGAGCTAAGTATTCGCTTGATATACAAGAATATTCCAACTCAAGGTTTGTGATTTTATAATTTGGAGTCTTTGTTGTATCAGAATAAACAACAATATCGTGAACTGAAGCTAGTGTAATCTCAAATATTAGTTGATGATCTAGCGCCTTTGGGTAGAAAACCCCATGATCGTTTAGAATAGGATGGTTTAGTTGGATTTGGTACTTTCTATTGTGTACTCCTGCAAGTGTTACTTCCTTTGCATCTGTGTCTACTTTATCACCCGCATTTGACCGTAGTTTCCTCATGTTTAAAGAAGAAATACCTTGCTTTAATCGATCGTCTCTTTCTTCATCTGTTAAGAATAGATCTTGGTATGTTTGAAATAGATCGTATCTTTGTGTGTCCTGTAGTGTTTCACCTCCAAAAAGAACCTTTAGTCTGGAAACAAGGTTACTACCCACATTATTCACAAGGGTGTTATTTTCATGCCCCTCAACATTCAAGTTAAATACCAGAGATACACTTCCGGGAACAATAACTAAATTATCGGTAAGTTTTGGAATATTTATATATAGTGTTTCTCCAGGATTGGCTGATGAAGGATTTAGTGTAATTCTGTTTAATATTGATTCCTCTTTCAAACCCAGTGGTACTCTCGGAATCCTGTTTGGGTTAATTTTTTCAGATACGTTTGTCATATTAATTTATAAGATACTTTGGTTAATCTTTAAATGAGTAGCGAAAAAATATCATCAAATCGGTCGAAGGTCTTCGAGCGGATATATTATTCAACCGGGGGTTATTGGAAAGGATATGCTGCGATTCCTAAATTAGCTGAAAAGGTGAAAGTAAGCGAAAATGAAGCAAAAAAATGGTTAGAGAAACAAGCAATATGGCAAATATATCTTCCAACTCCAAAATATATACCTAGACCGCACTGGGTGGTAGATAAACCTAATCATATTCACCAAGCAGATTTATTATTTTTACCGCATGATAGAGTTGGAAGAAAAACATATAAATATGCATTAGTTGTTGTTGATGTGGCAAGTAGATACAAAGATGCTGAAGCATTAACCTCAAAAGAAAGTCGAGAGATATCCAAAGCTTTTACAAAAATATATTCTAGAAGATTGAAATATCCTAAAACATTAATGGTTGATCCTGGAAAGGAATTTATGGGTGAGGTTTCAAAACTTATGAATTACCATAATGTGAAAATACAAAGAAGTGAAGCTGGCAACCATAGAGCCCAAGCGTTTGTGGAAAGAGCAAATAGGACATTAAGTGAAAAATTATTTAGCCATCAATATGCTCAAGAAATGATTAGTGATAAAAGGTCAAGAGTATGGGTAAAAAGATTACCTGATATTCTAAAAACTTTGAATAATACACCAACTAGAATAACCGGTAAAGAACCCGGGGGTGCCATAAAAATGAAAGGGGTTGATATCAAACCTAAAAGTTATAAGCGAGTTGTCGGTTTTGATGAAGTTAGATTACCAATTGAGGTAAGTGTTAGATATTTATTATCTCCGGGTGAGCTTGAGGGTGGTGAAAAAAGACGAGCCACAGATCCTATTTGGAGCATAAAAGTTTATTATATTTCCGGAAGTAAGGTTTCTCCTAATCAACCGGTTTTATATTTTTTACAAGACGGGCCAAGACGAGGTTTTGTAAGGGAGGAGATTCAAGTTGTACCTTATGATACTGAGTTACCGCCAGATTCTGTTTTGAAAATGATTTAATAAAGGGGGTATGTGTGAATTCCATCCTCATCAACCCTTCTTTTATCATAATACCCATTCAATCCTTTTTTAATTTGGGTATATGTCACAATTTGGTTGTCATTGACTCTAAATCCTGTGTTTTGTGCCATATCAATTGACCCTTTCAAAGCCGACATGTATCTATCCCAGGTCATTTCGTTTTGCCTATGAATTGTGCCTTTACAACTATACTTTACTTTTCCATTCTCATCCTCCGCGTAATAACATTTTGATGAAAGTGCAATCATTCTAATACCATCAAACTCCAACTTGAACAGTCCTGGGGTCTTGTCGTGATATTTCGAGGTTGAAAGGAATTTTTCTTTTCCTCCATTAAAATATTCTTCTCTCATTTCGGGTTTTATAATATTATCAAAGTTTTTATCCGAAATTGCCATGTACATAGAATCAGTATCCATTTGTATCAATTCAAAACCCTTTCTATCTACATATTTATCAACAAAATCGTAATAAAATTCCAACATCCGAAGTTTGGCTAGCTGATACACCGCGATACCGCATTGATAGGGCCTGTCTATTTTTATTTGCCTTTTTCTTTTTACTATTTCATATGTTTCGTTTATTTCTGTAAGGTCTTCAAAAAATGGGGACCTTAATGCTTTATCAACCTCACTTTCATCCTGGGTATACCTTGTGTTCTTGTGTTTTTCCTTATCTTCTATCATTTTTCCATAGAATGAATTTCCTTTTAGTTTGTAAGTATCACCCAATTCTTTACAACCTTTATACTTTGGTTTTAATTTTTCAAGAAATACTTGAATGTCTTTGCTCTCTTCAATAATTTTTAATATATCAGGGAATTGGTTTAATTCATTAGTAAGGTTTACGACATCATCTATTTTGTTTTCATCAAAAGCTTTACTTAATTTTTCCAGCATAACCTCTATATCACCATCTCTTCTTGCGTCGGACACCTCTTTTGGGAACCATTCAAAAGGTCTTCCAGGTTCATACTTCAAAATATTATGAATAGCTGTAACCTTCAAACCATGCTCAAGAAGCCATTTTATTATAGGTGTATATAACAATATCTTTTTTGTCTTGGTAACCCCCAGTAATTTTTTATTATCTTTTAGGTGTTTTCTACCTGTAGCTTTTTGGTATTCTTTCATGTTTTCAGGTACCAAATCTTCTGGAACGCTATCTACAACAAATAGAGGTGAAAACTCTTCAAACTTTTCTTTTAAGAGTTCAGGCACATGGATATCAACTTGACAAAAACCGAAAACCTTATCATCAAGAATATCTTTGCAAATTTTCTTAACAGTTTCTGTATCTGATGGGTTTTTTACCTCAATACATTCTTCTTTACCGCATGGCATTTCTTGCCCCGCAGCGAAAAGATATAAGGCATTTGCATCATAACCAACAATTCTTACACAATTTTTTGAAAATTTATATTTATGAGAGCGAATCTTTGTTTTTTCCGCCTCTGCATATCTCATAAATATTATACTAGGCCCCCCAACCATACCAGTTTTCAATAGTTTATAAATCTTGTTTTTATCGCATGTTTTACAATCTTTCATTTTCTGGTGGCATTTTTTGCAAAACTCGTTATTACAATATTTATTGCATCTATGAATGCAGTATTGGCCTGGGGCATATAATTCAGGATCACCTTTCTTTTTCATTTTTTGATATTTATTTAGAACATACCGCATTGAGACGCCTGGGATTGATACAGCATCTTTTAATATATCGATTTTGTCTGGATAATATTGTGCTCGTGTTTTTTCCAAAGCTTCTTTGAAAGGGATAACATCGTGAAGATTATACTCTTTCAACCAGTCCATCATTGTAACACAGCCTCTCTTTTCGAATTCAATCAAATATTCTTCATATTCTTTTACTGTAATATTTTCTTGTTTCAAACTTGAGTAAAAGTCTTCATGTTTTACTGTCCCAACTTTAGAAAGCTTATCATAACTATCCAACCATTCATAGGGAAATACAAGTTTTTTAGCTTCACAGTTGTTTGCTTTGCACCACTTATCAAAAGAAAGTCCTGGCGCCAAGTAGGACATCACATCCAAGAATTTGAAATGGGGGGTTGTCAAAAACATATATTTATTCGCATTTCTTGCGACAAAAATATCCTTTGTTTTATCAGTCATGTTTTTTACAAAATATCTTTTAATCATATTGATATCATACTTTCCACTATTGAACCCTAAAACAGGAACTTGATTACACCATCTTTCATACTCTTCTAAAACTTTCTTTGGGATAGAATCTTGGTCAGGTAATGGATATTCTTTTTTAACCTTTTCAACAATCTTTTTTCTTCTTTTTTCTAAATTTTCAACAAATTCTTTTACAAGATCATCAGGATTTGAATTTATAATACATGTTGGTTCTTTTTCAAGAGTGTCATGTATTGCAACGCTAACCGGTATATGTGTTTGGTTAAAAGATAAATCATCAGTAATATGTTGAAATTCTTTTTGTAATATTGCCTCAAAATCATAATCAATAAAATCTGGGTACGGTATAAATTTCTTCTCAAACCATATATCACCCAATTTAGGTTTTTCACACTCCCAAACCGATACAACACGATACCCCAAATCTTTAATAATCTTTTCTCTTTGTTTTGTTTCATTATATTTAGTTTCATCTTCGTTTGAACAGGTACAACCGTGCCATTTACACCCATAAAACTCAAAAACAGTATTGGTCTCGGGTTCGTATCCATCCACCAAAAAAATCTCATTTCCGCTTTCATCTTTAACACACCTTTCACCACCATGACCGCATAAAGCATGATGAATATGTTTTCCTATAATCTTTGATTGTTCATCTATCCATCTACAAGCTTTATAGCTAAATTGTGTATTACCACCATAAAACACCTTTTCAGAGTTGTTCATAATATATTTTATCTTTTCTCCTGTGCATAATATTTTTGTCTGACCTCCTTTACAGCTTTTATTTTTTACATGGTCCCCAAGATAATCATGCCGGTTAAATATTTGTTTGCACCCTGAACATTCCCATTTTTTGGATAGCATCTCTATATCCTTTATGAAAAAACAGTGGCCCTCATAAAGCCCCATATCTAAACCAGGCAAATTATCTTTGAACTGGCCTTTACCAAAAATAAGTTTCCAAATTTCATAGTTTTCTTTTTCTTTTTGCTCGTAAACCCTAATGTTAATAGAAAACATTTTTGCAATTTTCTCAAAATCAACAAGTTTTGTCGATCTAACTTCTGAGGCTTTCAATTTTT
This sequence comes from Ricordea florida, assembly GCA_949710005.1. Classification (NCBI taxonomy): domain Eukaryota; kingdom Metazoa; phylum Cnidaria; class Anthozoa; order Corallimorpharia; family Ricordeidae; genus Ricordea; species Ricordea florida. The sequence continues at coordinate 5,560,546 of OX453283.1, read as the reverse complement.
TGTTATTATAAAAATCTCGGGCTAATGATAGTGATAGTTTTTCAATGTCTTTCTCGGGTCTTTCTTTACCATCAATAATGTTCAATTTAATAGCCAGGCACCGCCAAAAGCACATATTATCATCCTTACCATCTACAGCATAAAGACATTTTTTATTACGAAGACTGTCTGGTAATTTTCCACACCCAATTAGAGGCTCGTTACTGTGAATAACTTTTACTTTTACCTCTGTAAATTCAACTCTCCCTTCATGAGCACCCTTTTTATCAATGGTTTTTGATGCGGGCAAGTATGCTCTACTCCAAGCACTACCCTCTAAACTCAATCTTTGTCCCTCACACCTCTCAATATAATCTTTTATTTCTGAAAGCATGGAAAAAGACCCCTCGCCCCTAAATGTGTGGGAGTGATAAGCTATTTCCCCATTTCCTCTATGAATCAAAGCGCTAAAACTGATAACAATTCTTGAGCGCATTTCTATTTTCGGTTCCAATTCATTATAAATTATTTCTGATAAATCATTATCTAGATCTCTCCTAATTTGAAAAATAATTTCATATCTTTCGGTGATATTTTGAAGGGTTTCTCCATGTTCAGGAGGTCTTATTGGTAATATTCTAAGGGTTGTTGTTCTTTTAGTTTTTTTGTTTTTTGTTTTATCGTATTTCTTCTCATTATCCCTACCTATAATTGAATCTTCTTTTCTTTCAGGTTTTTTTGAAGAAGGCGGTGGTTGTTGTGGTTTTGGCTCTTTAGGTCTAGCACCCTTTTTCTCATAATCTCTAGCCTCTTTTTTAGCTTGTTTTATTTGTTCCTCTTGTTGTTTTATTTGTTCATCTTTTCTTTTCAATTGTTCAAAATATTGATCTAATATTTGTTTATTTCTTTTTATTTGCTCGTTTCGTTTTAATTGTTCTTCATTTTGTTTTATTTGCTCGTCTTTTTGCTTTAATATTTTTTCCAATCTTTCTTTTTGTTCTTCTTGTTGTTTTATTTGTTCTAGTTCTTGTAATTTTTCTTGTTCTTGTTTTTTTAATTTTTCTTGTTCTTGTTTTTGTGTTTTTTCTCCTTCTTTTTTAATTTCTTCAACTACCCCCGGTATTTTTCTTATCTTTTTGATAAGTTCAGATTTACTCATTTCATAGTAATTTTTAATTCCATGCTTTTTAGCAATCTCTTTCAAAATGTTAAGTTTTCTCAATTCTGCCTCGTCTTGTTCCATGTTTAATAAAAATATTTACAAATCTTTAAACCACATTTCGTTTTTTTGTAAAAAGTTAAATAAAAAGTAAATTCATTTTTTTTTCAAATTTTTTGTAAAAAGTTAAATAAAAAGTAAATTAGGTTTTCAATAAAAAAAGTAAATTCGTTTTTTCAAATTTTTTGTAAAAAGTTAAATAAAAAAGTAAAGTCGGGTTTCAATAAAAAAAGTAAATTCGTCTAATTTTTACTGTAATACACTACTGCGTCTATCGTAGAATTTATCATCTCAGACATCTCAGCCTGTCTGAAAATTTTTTCGCGTTAACTTTTCCTCTGTTAGCGAACTATTTTTGTAAATCAACGCTCCTTTCCTCTACAACCCGGCTTTTTTATAATGATAAACTAATTTACAAGATCCCCTGACGAGATTTTAGCGTGAGCGACACAAAACATGTCAACATTGACAGCAGCTCTTGCGTAGACTTGCGACTGGTCGCCAAGTCGTGGTCGCAAAACGAAAACAGTTAGTCGAAATGTTGCGACTAATACACTAGTCATTACTAGTATTACAACAAATCGGAAGTTTCAGGATATCAGTGACATATTGATGTTCAATCTGTTGTCGGGTTTTTGCGACTAACACCATTTTTTTAGTCGCGGGTAGAAGTTTCCTTGCAAGTTGTCATGTGACTTGCAAAGTCGGTAAAAAAAAAAGACGAAAAAGATAGAGGAATGATAAAGCAGGGAAAAAAACTGAAATCGAATTTCTGATTGCTCCCGCTTAAGAACTGTACTGAATTTGGAAAGTCACGTTTTTGCTGCGAAATTTCATTAACTAAAGGCACAATAGTATACAGATTGTCTTCATTTTCTTTGAAATCCAAAGTATCTTGCAATTTACGATAACTTCACAGTGTTTTACATTTACACTGTTCACTTGCTTTGAATTGTTGATTTTCTCAGGTTGAAGTAGTTTTGGTTGAATTTCTTCAACTGTTCTTCTCTGTGTAAAGCTGCTATTTTTGGATTCGAGTCACAACTGAAGCACATGTTTTCTAATCACGATGCATATTTTCTTTGGTAAAAATTTTGTTTACCATTGAAACACAAACAGAAAAAACCTAAGAAATAAACTGAGTTTCTGTTACGAAAATAATAAAGTTCTTTAACGCCACTGCTAAAATTTTGCCTTTTAAAGCATTTAAAACCACACAGTTTGTGAGATCAATGTAACAGGCAACCGTGCACCTACCCCTCCCCTAACCCAACATTAACGCCAATTATTTAACTTATTATAACTTGTTGGGTTAGGGGAGGGGTAGGTGCACATTTATCTGTTTGTTCTTGCCTCAAAGTTGATATTTTGCAACATTTTCCGCCCGGGAAAGCGCAGGAGGGCTTTTGATTGGTTGAAAAAGGTCAAGCACGGTATACCTAGCGTATCGAAGCAACGGTATCAACGAACGTTTCTCATTCATTTACTCATTCATATAATTTATTCACTTCCATTCACACACTGCTATTCACATTCACTTCCATTCACACACTTTGCATAGCTTCAAACTTCGCTATATAAATTGTACGTAACCTACAATCCTTTCATTCGATCCGACGAAGGGCCAACGCTCGAAGCGTCAGCACCTCCCTTTCACCTTACGGTGGTATAACTTACTTTATCAACTCGTTTAATTATCCTAATTTCTTGTGTTTTAATTTCCCACCGACGCAGCACCAGTTTCTTTAGAAACTATCCCCACAATACCTGATAATAAGCCCCCGACTCAGCTGAGTGCAGCAGATGTGTCCTTATTTAATTGTTCATGCCTTGGCTCTGTGCATACTCTTCAGTAACCCACCCAGCTGGGTCTTTAAATAACTGAGGAGAAAGTGCTGCCTTTGTAATGAAACCTGTAAATGGTGAGACCTTCTAGTTTTCTCGGATAAGGACGATAAACCTTAGGTCCGGTCTCGCAACCCGTGTCCGTAATACTTCGTGGGACGTTAAAAGAACCCACACACTGTTCGCGAAGAGTAGGAGAAGTAATTCCCGGTGTTGTGGTCTGGCCCTTGTAAATGTAATTTCGTGTGTCTTCCGTTGTGGTTGTGTTATGGCGCATCTGATTATATACATATAGCATTTGCGCCTTATAAATCGTTAATTCATTCAGCTGGCAAAAATCAGAATTTGAATCTTTCCTTCCATAGGAGAATAACTCAAAAAGCACCATGTCTTCGACATCGCGTCCACAGAGTAACAACTCAACATCTGAGCCCCCAATGACAATGTACAGCGAACTGGAATATTTGCTCATGAGCGGAAGTCTGGCGTTTATAATACTCGTCTCACTTGTCGGTAATATTATGGTCTGTTGGGCAGTTTATCGGCATCGCAAGCTGCGCACGCGCACCAATATGTACCTCGTCAACCTATCATGTGCTGACATTGGGGTTGCTGTGTTGTGCATGCCTTTCTCCCTGATCACGTGTCTACATCATGAGTGGGTACTGGGAGATGCGCTGTGTAAGTTAAATGGCTTCGTGAACATTGTTTTTACCCAGACCTCTCTCCTCTCTCTGATGGCTATCAGTGTGGAGACGTATTTCGCCATTTGCAAACCGCTGTACCACAGAAACATAAGCCGGAAGTTCGCCATTGGTCTTTTGGCGTTGACTTGGATTTGGCCAATCGTCATCGCCAGTGTTCCATTCCTCGGAATCAGCAGTTATGTATTCAAACCAGGTTAAGCATTTTACTTCCTTATGTGCGCGCGTATTTCGCGAGGTAGCGATAACGAAACATGGACCCAACCCACAGATAAAAAAGTTAGAGCCAGACTGTATAGTAAAACAAACAGTACCACAGAATAGTACTGTTCAGTAGGCTTTCAAAAGAATGGCCGTTAGTATGAAATTACTAACTGGTTTTATTTCCTTCAGAAACCATTCAGTGTGCAGTCCAGTTTCCCGTTACCTTGGTTCAAACAATCTACGCCTCGTGCGTTATTTTCTTGGGATTCGTATTGCCGTTTTTCATCATGGGTTTTACATACAGCAGCATCTATCGATCTGCCAGGCGTCACACGCGCCGAATGAGTCGAGTCTCGCTTTCAAGCACGGCTAGTACCAACACCACCGCGGCCCATAGACAAGTAGCGGTCACTGTGCTGATCTTGCTGGTAATGTTCGTTCTGTGTTGGTTGCCATATTTCACTTTTGTGATTTTGGTCAGCGTGGACAAAAGTCTCTCCACAAATCGCGCCGTTCTTAACCTGGGCAAGGCGGCGTACTGGTGTGCGTTTTCCAGTAGCGCGTCGAACCCGTACATCTACGGTTTCCGTAACCCGCAATTCAGGAAAGAGTTCCAGGCTCTTTTCTGTCTGTTGTGTCCGTGCGTTAGGGGGAATATTAGAGGACGGGGCTGTAGCACTACTACAGGTAGCAAGGGATCATGGGATGGATCTGGTTTTGATTTCAATTACCTACGTCGTCCTAGCCACCCGTGCCCCACCCCCAGAAAGCGTCAACTGTCTGTTGACTTTGCCCCGCTTCCAGGCAATAAGGTTGAAACGTACGAGACTCTTGTGCTAAAAACTAAGCTCTCTACTTGTTCATCTGATCCGGGATACTCCAGTCAGGAAGAAAATGGCGTCGTTCGCACAGAAAGTGGAGAACGTAACGAAAGAAGCAACAGCAATAACCTAGACGTTGGTGCGAGAGTCAATGTGAGCAGCGAAAGCGAGAACCAAAAATTCCCTCAAGGGGGAGGTAGTCATGAAAACTCGCTGGGTAACCAAAAAAGGAGAAGATCGAGTGATGTGTCATGTGATGGTGAATCAGTGATCGCAGGCGTGATAGTTAAATATAATGGCGCGGGTAGAATTAGTGCCACGTCCTTTGCCCTAGAAAAAGACAGCGAAAATATGGGACATGGTTCAGTGTCCCTGAACCAGTCTACTGACTCTCTCAGTGCGGATCACCTGAACGCTAACGAACTGAACACGAGTTTGTCGGAACTTTTTATGACGCCAGTGAGACCCAGGCGATCGAGTTTAAAGACGCTTGGTACCAGGCTAAAACTCGGATGGATTGAAAGTACGCTTTGATAGACAAACATGCGCAGTAATACTCATGCTAATATCACGTGGCCTTGCATTCCGCGTGGCTAATGATGATTGGTTTGCCGTGTATTACATCAACATGGGCGCAGTTTGGAGTCGAGTAAAATTGCAGTGGTATTTGGAGTAACTGAACTTTTTTGTTGTGTCTCGAGAAGAGGGGGCAGAAAAGAGTAGGAGGGACGGGGGAATTGGTTAGTATAGAAAAGGAACACTGTCCCCCACCTCTCCCCTGGACCTTCCCTCAACCTCTTCCGTCCTTACCCCTACTCCTTTAATATCACCTTTTGGCTAAACAGTTGTGTTTTTAGTCAGCCAAGTTCTTTATATTTTTGATCAAATTTTAAGTTTCAGCAAATCATTCTGCGGCAGTTTAACCCTTTAGGCCCCGAGGGGTCTCCCTGTGACGAGTAAAATCGCCTGGCGTTGGCCAGAGTAAAATCTATAAAGACACTATTGGGGCCTAAAGGGTTGAGGGTTTTAGATAAAGTTCTCTGTCTCTAAGTCAATTCGTTATTGAGTATAAATTATTTTTTTTCGCTGTCTTTATTTATCAGTTATAAAGTATAAATAAGAGAAAATAAGGAAAAGAAGAGAGCACATCTTCCATACTGGGTTCTCTTACTATGATAAGGGGACAGAATCTATTTTTAGATCCGGAAACTATTTTAACTGACCAATGGCTGATGTCCTTCTCATCACGTGGTTGTAATTTCAATGCGCCACGAGGAAACCGCGCAGCCATGGAACGAGATATAAATACATTCCACGCTAAAAATAGATTCTGTCCCTTATCATATCAGACAGGGTTATGTTCTCTTTCCTCATTTTCTCTCGGTATAGATTATCTTAGTACTTTATGGGAGACATATTCAAAATAACTTCGTTGTAAACGTAGTTCTCGATTGCCAAATTTGCAGCCAAAAAGAAGCGACTTTTACCCTGTTTCCGTTTAATGTGAAGCTTATACACAGAATTCGACTTCCTTAAGGAAAAAAAATTACAGTAGAAAGAAACAGAGAGAAACGCGCTCTATAAACACTTTTGCAAAGTAACTAATTTTTAGGTGTACTAGCGTGTAATAAAATTGTGTTACTTAAAGTTCGCAGTTTTCACTTTTTTCTTGTTCCCTTCTCTTGTAGCTGATCCACCCATAAATCCTAATTTTGTTCCGTAAACAACAGCGTTTTCAAACATATATTTTCAACTAGAAGGGCACTCGGTAGAGCGCATACCTACGCCCCGCCACATATGTACACCTGATATTACAGTCATCTGGATCTGAGATCCGGAGTTTAATCCGGATAAATCCCAAATTTTAATCGATTGATCCTGGGTACATTTGCGACCTTTCCACCAAATTTGGTGCAAATCCGTTGATTAGTTTTTGCGTAAAACGATTAACAAACATACAAACAAATAGACAGGCGTGAAAACATAACCTCCTTGGCGGAGGTAATTAGGCCAAGTCTCAGATGCAGTTTCCACGTGCCGAACCTAATTGAATTTGGTTCGACTTTGGAGCGACGGCTGATTCAGATGGCGCACCGTGTGTCGAATCTAGTATGTATTTATATACGGAGAAGGCATTATACATTTATACATTTTCATGATTAATGCATTTGGTTCGGCACACGAGAAGAGCCCGTACGAATCATTCGCCACTCCAGTGTCAAATAATGCGGCAGACCTTGTCGAGCTTAACAACGTTGCCGCACCGAATCAAACTGACCGCCGTACCGAACTGATTCAGGGACGGCGGAGCGTATTTTGAGGAGGGAGGGGGGGGGGCTGAAAACGAGCGCCGGAGGCGCGAGTTGGTAGGGGGGTCTGGGGGCATCCTCCCCCAGAAAATTTTGAAATCTAGAGTCTCGGAAATCGTATTTACAACATTCTCCGCGACCTACTTCTTGAAATAATTAGCCTGGATAAAGCGTAAAATGAAAGGTACTTTTAATACTTACAGCAATATTTTGGAGGTTATTTCTCAGCCTTCCAGTCTCCAACGCTAACCTGCGGTTTTTGGACACAAGCTTCCCGTCTGTGGGAAGGAAGCACACGCTGAGAAAATGTTAAAAATACGTAAACGCGAAAAGTTTCCGACGAGGCTTGTATAAAGTTGTAGCTTAAACAAAATAAAATGTCATCCTTCTCCGCCGTCCCTGTGATTCAGACACCGCTCTTTTGTTGGACTTAATTCATCAGTTAGGTTCGGCAAATGAGTGGAGCGGCGTCTGAACCGGGCACTTGCCAAACACGCAAACTGACAACAAGTTTTTCTTGTTGTGGAATAAGTCGCAGTAATAAAAAAAAACAACCAGCAATCAGACAAAGTTCGTTTTGTTGGCTTTCCAGTAATGGCTTCACATACAGACATGAAAACACAATGGCCATATTGCATAGCCCTCCTGTAAAACGTTAACAAACAGTATTGTTAAGGGCGTATACCGTTCCAACGAATGACTTCACACATTGCATGGTTTTATCAATAAAATGAAGACGGCTAGAAGTAACAAAGAAAGCAACACATCACAGCCAAGATGCTTCCCACAGAATAGTCGCACGCCATAATTTCTCAAAGATGAAGAATTTAAGAGCGTGCACGTGTACACGTTACAGTGAACATATTTTCACAAAAAAAGCTATGCACTTGTTGCAGCATATGCATTGAATTGGGGTTTGTTCTCTTCCATTGTAGGCTCACAATGTAGCTGTTATAGGACTAGGTACTGTCCGCGCCATGTCTGGTTAAACGGTGTTTACATTTCGAAATAATGGAAGCGGTTTATTCAGGGTTTGCTTAATAAATGAAAGCTGTATCAAAATTCGGCATTGACCCAGGCCGGGTTCAACATTTCACGTTTCAAATTGATTATTTTCGACGTCTTCTAATCGTTAATTAATGTTACGTAGTATCTGGAAGGTTTTTCGAGAAAAACGAAGCAGAGTTCAGACAAAATCGGCTACATACCTCCAAGCCTTTTGTCGAAACTTCTGCCGAAGGCATCCAAGTCAATGTCGACTTTAACTTGCAACTGGCGAGGAACCCTTCAATTCTGTTTTTTTTTTCTTATACTGAAAATTGATTCAATTAACTGGTAAGAATTTTTCTAAGCTTCTGTCTCACAGAGTATTTGCACCCTGTGAAGGCAAAACAACCATTGAAATTTAAAGGTTGGAGAAAAACGCAAGTTCAAAAAAGTTGAGGTCTAATTTTGCACAAAAACTATGTCTTTTTCAATACTTTTGCAAGTGTTTCACGTTTGGAGAAAAAAATGCGAGAAATTATAGTGAAATGTTTACTACCTTTCCCCTTGTTTCCTAAACTCTAGGAAAATTCGACATCAAGTGATGTTCCAAAACGACGGTTCCAAATTTTCAGTACTTCTGTTAAAACGCAAATAGACCTGGGAACCAGATATGAAGCAGATATAAAGCTCGCCTGCAATTCCTACCACTGCCCATAACAAAGATGGCGGCCAAAAACGGCCTCTTTAGTTGTGCGATAAATTGAGGTGTGAAATGTTTGCGCTAAGAACGTCGCTTCGATGTTTCAACTATACGGTAAGCTTACTTATTTTCTGGAGCGTTTTCTGTGTTGTTAATAGACAATAATTTTGCGTAAGACTTGGACAGCCGGTTTTGTTTATGCGCGCGACGCAGAGCATAGCACAGCTGTCTTGGGTCTCGTCAGTTTTCGTCTTAACGGGAAACTTTAGTCGACATGCAAAGTACTCGGTAACGCTATAATTATGTAAAGCATCTTAGTTTGTCTTGTTTGCTCTAACACTGAAGAAGTGCGAAGTAAAGAAGTTTGGTAAACCTTTTTCGATGTTCCTATCCTAACGGTATGGCGGAGTAGCGGGGGGGGGGGGGGTTGGGGAACTGGTTCTACCATTAACATACTGGGGAGGGGAAGGGAATGTTTGGACTTGCAATGCACAGTTTGTAAATTTTTTTTTTGGAGGAGGTGGGGTGGGTAAATGGTGCTTGTTGGGGTAGTTTAAAGATTCAGATGGAAAGTAGTGTTTTGGGGGAGCAGTGATCTCACCTATAGCTTTGTTTGGGTACTGGAGTGAAAGAGAAGATTTGTCATAATTAAGTTCCTAGCTGATATGACTTTGTACAAATTATACCTGCGCAAGCATTTTTTGATTATTTTGAAAATGCACTTATTTTTTATTGGCAGCCGGGGATTTTTTGCGGAGTGGAACAGGAGGAGGAGTTTTTGTCCTTGGGATATTTTTGTGTTCCACAGTAATTATTAAAGAGAGGGTTGAAAGGGGTTTGTTTTATGACCTCCATTGCACCTGCCTGGCATTTTAAATCCAGAGTGTCACCCTTTCCCTCCAGGTTTTCATCATCTTTCATGTCTTTAACCCTTAAAAAATGAGTTAAAAAAGGTTTGCTGAAATTTCAAGATATTATCTACTTTGCAGAGATTATGCCAATCACAACTCCATTTAACAACACCAGAAGTATCATCCATAGTCACAGCTACTAAACAACAAAGAAGGCTTGCCAACAATGGACCCTGGACCCCTATATTTCTCTTTTCACCTGATTTTCCACCAATTTATGCTCTACAAGTATTTTTGGAGACTGTGCACACTTGGACACATCTTCCATGGTTTGTAACTCTTTTAGGGTTCTCATAAATATTATTATTGTAGCAGGAAAACTTACATGTAATAAGTAACAATACTACTACTCATCCTCATCGAGCCCATGAGGACTCTTGAGTCCAGTAAGAAGGAGCTTAAGTATGCGCATTTTTGAGACGTGTTGCCTGGGTATTTACAGGATGCTAGAGAGAAAAGTCAATTACACCCTCCTCTTCATGAAATACTATATATATGCAAGTAAGCTAAATAATAGTTTACTTTGTCTGACTGATTTCAGTAACAAACTCAACCTTAAATACATAGTGGAAAATCTGACACATTGACACCTGAACTTAAACTATTATGGTCCACTTTTATTTTGTAAAGCAGTATCGCTTTCCCTTTTTCTTCTTTGTTTTTCTATGGACTTAATGTAAGTAGTGTTACTTTCTCCTTCTTCTCCTCAACAAATTGTAATTTTATTTTAGTAATGTAACTGTCCCGTAAGTAGTGTAAGTAATTGATTTGTAAGTAGTTTTTTTTTTGCCTTGAATCAATAAAACATGTAAAAAAAAAAAAAAAACTCCAAAAAAAAAAACTTTTGAGACGTGGACGGCAACTGGAAGAGAACATGTCACGTGCCAGGACAGTGCTGTCTCCCAGACTTTTATAGTGATCATCTCTAATGGAGAAAAGATACTAATCAATGTAAATGTAGTTGTGTGAAGACAAGTTAAAAGGGGAAACAGCTCACTTCTGGTTGCCGTCCGTGTCTCAAAAATGCGGATGCTTAAGCTCCCTACTAAAGTAACAGGAGAACTACAAATACTGTAAAACTGTAAGCTACATGTATAATGGTATTGTTTTTATTGCCTTGCTTCTTTGTGTCTTTGGTAAACACAATGAGCTGCAGCAGATGTAAGCAGGAAAGTAGCCCATGGATGTTGCTGGTTGCTGGCACTTTTTCACGACCATTTTTAAGTTACATTCATCATTTTAAAGAATTTTAAATTATCTTATGATGCAGTTTTATAATTTTTAAGTTCTACCTTTGTTCTACTATGGTAGCGTTTTTTTCTTTAAACGTATTGATGTATTTGTGCCTTTGGACCTTTGGGAATTAGCGCTCTATAAATATTTTATTATTATTATTATTATTTTTATTATTATTATTAGACTAGCGTAGCATCAAACTACCCGTACATATATGTCAGATCATCAATCTGGTTACAATGTACCCTTTTCTTTCAAGAATTTCAAGCTTTTCCTATTTTGGTTTGCTTAACAGGTGGGCTGTAATCGTTGGTACTACAGCTGTTCTAAGGAGTGCAATAACCATTCCCCTTGCTGTCCGTCAAAACAAACTCATTGCCAAGATCGAGCTTCGTCAGCCTACAGTCAGCATAATGAGTGACGCTCTAAAACACAGAGTGGCTGGAGAGTGCCACAGGAAGGGGATGTCAGCTGATGAGGCTGATAAACAGTTTAAGAAGCAGGTAAGAAAAGAAAATCTTTACCCTTTTTTTTTACTTAAATCTTTATTGAGGTGACCAACATCACAATAAAGTGCTTTTCAGAACCTTGGGACCTCCTAAAAATACTTGAAAAACGTACTAACTTCAACTACAATATATATCTGTCTATTAAAAATACGATTAAAGCTAAAAATCAAGGATTTCTAAAAAACAAGACTTGTAATTACAAACAATACTCAAAAACTGGGCTTCCTGAAGTTGATAAATAAATAAGTAGTATTGACAAAAAACTGTGATTTCAAAATGAGTGTAATAAAGTGGTAATTGAACTTCATGTCGTGCAATTTTGGTCTTAAATCATACTTGTGATTTCAAGTCGAACTCGTGCTATGTGCTCATTCAATATTTGAAATCAACCGTATGATTTCATACCAAATTGCACTCCACTCGGTTCAATTACCTTTATTTATTAACCCTTTCACATCCAAGAGTGACCAATATAAAACCTCTCCTTACAACCATCAATACACAGTCCAGGAGACAAATGAGAAGAATTTAAAAGATCATATAAAGCCTAAGGACTCTGAATTGATCTCGCACCAAATTCTCCAAACTGGTATATTAGAAAGGGTATAGCGGTCACTCAGGAGAATTCCTCCTTAAGATCTTGGCAATGAAAGGGTTAATTCATTTATCAGTACTTAACAATTACCCACCGAAGGCAAAGTGATGATCAGCGAATATTCACTGAGACAAAGTCGAAGTGAATTTTCACTGACAATCACTGAGCCTGAGGCAAATAATTGTTTTAGTATAAATACAAAGGTGATTATTTCAAAAAAAAAGAAAAGAAAAAGCATTGTACAGCACAAAAAAATTTTATTTCATCAAAAGCACATGAATGACTGGCAGCCATTTTGTTCGTGGAGGTGTTTATAAACTGATAATCCAAGATAGTGAACCAATCAGAGCACGCAATTTTGTATTATCACCTGAGTATTTTATTCTAATAACAGAGTTTACTGAATTTTGAAGCAGCCAGTAAATACATGTAGATGTTGTTAAAACACAATGGCAAGGTGCATTAAATGGCAAACTGGAATTCTTTCTTGCCACTTAATTTACTTGACATGTTATTCTGTGTGTCTTGTCAAAGCACAGGAAAATGATTTACAACTACTACCAATCTGAAGGGTGCAATCCAATGAAGATGTACTTGTTGCCATGGGCACAACTTCCTTTGTGGTTCTTTCTGTCACTGGCTTTAAGGAATTTGTCTGGATTTTTTCCTTGGCAAAGAACGGCAGGTGAGACCAATATAATGATTAATTATTACAGTAACTTATGAATCAACCTGGTCGAACAACTTTGCTAGAGTAAACTGCAGTATTTCTGCAGCTTTTCTGTTGAAATATGTTTGAATGAATTCATTGTTGTCCTTTTTTCAATCTTGATTGAGGAATTTGCACACTCAAAAATTAATTTCACAATAAATATCAGATGATTTGGGTATAATGTTTGAATAAACATGTACATGTATTGTAATTGATAGACTAATCTTGTAGTAAGATACAGTACTGCTCAGAGTGAAGTGAACTTAAATGCATGTTTAACACGCACCCTTAATATTTAAAGTGTGTGCGCACGTTTGCGTTAAAGATACAAGTACTGGTAAGTAAGAATTGAGATTTACAGTACATGCATTTATTCTTAAGTATCAGTAATCAAGGGTATACCCAATGGTGAGCTGATGGATAAAGTATTAACTTAATTTAATTAAATTGGCTTCTGCTTCTTGAATACAATAGACAATAGGAAATTTCTGAGCCAATTATATCACATAAAATTGATTACAAAAATTTTCTGGGAAAACTTTGAAAAAAGTTTTCTTGAGTGAGAAATAATGGCAATCAAGAAAGCTTCACTCTGGCCAATACGTTTTGTCATGTTTATATTATTAATTAGTAATCATATGGTTTTTCTCATTCAATTTGTAATTACAGTAATTTGCACTTGTGAGTTTTTCAAAAAGCTGAAATTGCACGAGCCAAATTGAACTTGAAACCATATGATTAGCATTCCTCATTGCAAATAAAACTGTAGGAAAATTACCAGTTAAACAAATCCTGAATTTTCTAGTCATTCTTTCTGGCATAACCCAACTCTTCCAAGTAGTTTGGCTTGTCAATATATTTTGCTTTTGCACACTTGAGAATCTCCAAGATTTCTTCATCAGAAAACTCCTGTTCCTTTATATTGGAAACAGTTTCATTCAGTACTTCGTTTTTCTTTAGCTCAGCCATAGCAGCTTCTCTGTTGATTGCATCAAGTGGTAGTTTTGCTTGGAACAAAGCACTTGGTTTTGCCAGCATTTTTCTTGGTGAAGATTGCTGCTTCATCAACAGGGCTTTGCTGTTAAACTTATCTGCAAATGTGAAGCTTGGCTGGCGTGTTATGCCTTGGATGTCTTTCTTTTCAGTTGCTTGTTCAACTTTCTCTATTCCGCCTTTCTTCTCTGCTGTACTACCCTTTACTCCCATGGCTTGCTTCAATCTCAGAAAATCATCAGAAAATTCATACATCTTAAACTCAAGCTGTTCCACTTCCTCACATAAGAGCTGAAACTTTGTACTTAACTCTTCAATCTTTAATGGCTCATCTTTCTTCTCTGTCTTTTTGTTGTCTGCCTCTTCCTTGGATTTTCTTGCTTTTGCACTTTCTCTGTTTATGAGTGTTGTTTCATCTGCAGAGCTCTCACTTGATTCAGACGCAGTATATTCAGGAATTTCCTCCAGTTTTGCCGTTGAGGGTTTACCTCGTTTCTCAGTGCTTTCACCTTCTTTGCTTTTCAACTTCTCATCCTCATGTTTGAAAGCTTTGAAGTCACTCCTTGCAGAATTGAACTTATGTGACATAAGGAAGTGGCCATTAGAAAGTGTAGCCTTGCCATTGCTTGAAGCATCTTTAGCATCTGGAGAAGAAAAAGTTGTTAAGAGCTTTTCTCTGACATCTGCATTGCCTTTCCCACTGCTAAAATCCCCCACTTGGTTATTACAGTCAATTGAACTTGCTGCCTGTGGGGCAACCCGTTTTCTTGGACTTTTGATATAGTCATACTTGGCCAGTGTGTCCATTGTAATTGTCTCAAAAGTATATTTTCCAGGCTTGTCGGCTTCCACTTCATCTTTACCTTGCTGTTCTTGGCCATTTTTTGGTTTTGGGTCCTTGACTGCAGTTGCAGTTTCACGTTTTGGTGAAGATGTGTACCTAGCTCCAATGTCTTTGCTGTTTGATGGTTTCCGAATGAGAGAATTTCCAGTCTTTCTTGGAGTTGCTAACTTCTCAGCCAGAAGCTCTGTGTAAAGGCGTTTTGTCTTGTCATCGGTCTCCCACCACTTGTATGTCGGGAAGGATGCTGAAGCCATTTATCATAAATCTGATTCTTAAACGTCTGTAAAAGAGTTAATTAAATGAAGATGGTAACTATGTTAATTCATAAGAAATTGGGATAATCAAACGAATTGATAAAGTTGTACCACTGTAAGGTAAAAGGGAGGTGCTGACGTGTCGAGCCTTAGCCCTTCGTTGCCCTTCGCTCCAATGAAGGTCTAACGCTCAAAATGTCAGCACCTCCCTTTTACCTTACGGTGGTATAACTTACTTTATCAATTCGTTTCATTATCCCAGTTTCTTGTACTTCAATTCCCCACTGGCGCACCACCAATTTCTTTGGAAACCATGCCCACAAATATGTTATTTCATGTACCGTAAATGTAGTATTCAATACTTTTTTCCAATGGTTTTGGTGAAAAATAAAGCATTACTATCATGCTAGCACAAGAAAATTTGTGTGACATATATGGTATAGCTTGCATGCATATGTTGCACTATAATGCATGTGCACAATGTAGGCTGTGTGCTTTATGTTAAATAATGCACTGCACTTGACCAATTGGAGCATACATTTACCTGTTTCATTTTACAATTTTATTTTTACATGTAGGTGGTGATCAAATACTGCCAAGCCCTGAGATAGCCAGTGAAGGCATACTGTGGTTTACCAACCTCACTGTACCTGATCCAACACTCATTCTACCATTTGCTGTGGGAATTTTAAACTTGACAAATATTGAGGTCAGACATAATATATGAAAGCTGTTTGTTTATAACTGTGGAAGCATTGTTACACTGTATCTTATTGATAAAGTAAAATTGATTTATAATGCATACTTATGGCACAATTATTACAAACCAAAATGCAGCGCTGGGTCCATAGTACAGTATGCAAAAAAGAATGAGACGGAAATCTGTCAATTTTGACCAAACAAACTTGGTCACTAATTAATTTTTTGTGTGCAGAAAGCAAAAAACTTGTCTTGCTGCAAAATGTCTGAAATCCTTACCAGACAAAATACATATCCTTTACCTGCTCAGTTGGCCAATCACAGAGCAGGATTAAATGTGTAACTTCATCTTGCTTGCTTGTGTTGTAGATGTTAGGTTAAAATGAATATCAGGTCAAAATGATTTCAAACTAGTTTGATTTTTTCCTTTGTTTCAGATTATTAGAGCATTATGGAAATTAATCTAAAACAAAGGAAAAAACAAACTGGTTTGGAACCATTTTGACCCGAAATTCATTTTAACCTACAACATATACACAGAGTGGCTTATTTTGTGGACAGTTTTCTTCTCCAGTGTAGGCAAATGTCTAACCCACAATCATCGTACAATGCAATTAATCTTTCAAACATGACATGCTTATTAAGGGAATAATCTACAATTTACCAAAGCAATGATTTTATAGTCTTCTTGGCTTGGACTGTCAACCAAAATTACATGATTGTACAGTGGACATTGTAAATGTTATGTAAACTGGCTCCTACTCCGTGTACCGACACAGGTGACATATGCATTGTTTCACCATTGTGTGCAAATTATTCAGTAACAACTTTTTTATTGTCTGTCTTTGTTTTACGTCATCTGTGTCGGTACATGGAGTAGGAGCCTTTAAACTTTACAGTTCTCAATTCTGCTGTGAAGCATGCAGCCATGTTGAAAATTGGTTCTACCTTACAAACTGCTTTGAATTAGTTTTTTTTCCTTTAAGCCTCCTGTATTAAACTTTGCACATTAAATTAAATTTTAATACTAAAGGAAATTAATATTTCAGAACATATTTGTTTAGAAAAAAAACCTGCTGAGAGTTTTCTCAGCACTGATCCTGTGATGTTTGTTTCACAACCTGTTTGAATTCTAACTTTAATTAATGTGTAATATTTTGTGTTAGAAAATATTTGGCAAGGTTCAGTGTGCTTTTTGATAAAGACAATTTATACTAGTTGAACGTTTATTGGGCTTAAATGCCATGGAATTTTGTGAGTTCTTATAATTTCACAGTTGAGCTTCAAAGGCTAGCAGAGACAATGGTAGCATTCCTTATAACTTAGTGCAGACAAATTAAACAGAATGTAGTGCAATAATCCGTCAATCCACCCAAATTTAAGCCACAAAATCTTGACCACAAAAATGTGTACAAAGCACCAAGAGAAAAGTCATGTTCAAATTACTTTCACTTATTTGGTTAAGATTGCAGCTTACCGTTGTACCTTTGCTTGCTTCACTTCCTTGTTAGAACTTTGTTGAAGCTTTGGATCTCTGTAGGTTGTCAGTTGTGTATAATGCTTAATAGTGTTATTTACACTTTCTGATTGGTTACTGGGTGTGTTGCCCCATTGTGGCCTGTGTTTACTTCACTAAGAGGGTGCAATACATCCAGTTTGTTGCACCTGTGGCCCCATATACTGGGTGTGGCTCTGGTGGAGCATTTTTCCACAAAATTGTATAACTTTGTCATAAAACTTTCTACTTCTCTGCTATTATTAACCTTAACATGAACTTGAGGAAAATCCATGATAGTTTTAGGAAATTTTGTTGGAAAATCTGGTAAAGATATACCACAAAAAGCTTGATTAAGTAAAAATAAATCTGATTCAAAACTTGCTGGTGGTTGGTCACCTGTTGTTAAACAGCAGGTCTGTGTATTTTTCCCTCCCTATATTTTTAACTGTCAAATTTCTTGGCCTCAGTCACACAAGAAATACCAGACATTTGAATCTTAAAATACATGTTCTTTAACTTCATATTGACAGAAGAAATTTTAGTCACCAAATTGTTATAACAAGATGTTAAATTTTTTCTTGCTTCGCCTGTGAAAGTCACTGTATTTTTCCATTACGTTATTTTTCACTGTAAAATTTCTTGGCCACATCAGTCATACAAGAAAAAACATTTATTCAGATCTTAAAGTATATGACTGTACTCTTTAACTCCATATAATTTAACAGCTGAGTCACAGTTATAACTTACAATGTCTTAGGGTTTTTTTGGACTTCAGCACTGAAAGTCAGTACATTCAGTTTTTCCCTTTCACCCAGTCAGGAAGTATCATCTATTCAGATCTTATAAAATATATTCTTTAACTGCATATTGACAGTAATTTGAATAAAAGTTATTAGCTTTCTTCAGGCTTGTATTACTCTTGACTATATTTTGCACTGCACACTATCAAATTTCTGAGTCACAGTCATACATACATGTATTCAGCTCTTAAATATAATTTTATTAGATTCTTTAACTGCCTATTTGCAGAAGGAATTTGAGTCACAGTAAGTTATATCACAGTAATAGGTTTGAACCCAGGAGTATCAGTAGTTCGTATAGTTTGATCGTCCAGGTGAGGGTACATGTAGTTCTGAAAAGAACTCTTGTTGGTGACTGACGTTTCGACAACCTGAGCGGAAGTCATTTTCAGAGTCAAGTGAATAGTGTTTGTCAGACGATGATGTTATCAGTCTGGTCTGTTAAACATGACTGGTAACAATTTTTACAGGAGTCTTTCAGCCAATACCATCATGGCTAAACTGACCAATCATGTTTAACAGACCAGACTTATAACATCATCATCTGACAAACACTATTCACTTGACTCTGAAGATGACTTCCGCTCAGGTTGTCGAAACATCAGTCACCAACAACAGTTCTTTTCAGAACTACCCTCACCAGGACGATCAAACTATATGAACTACTTATATCACAGTGCCAACATAATAAGTATGGGGCTGTATTCCCTAAGAGCTTCTTAAAAAATTGAAAGGCTGGGGGCCAGACCAACAGAAATGACTTTAAGGGCTGTGACTACAAAATTTTCAAATTTGGTGAGGTGAGACAAGTCCCAACCTGAAGTTTCCTGGTTGGAACAAGTGTCACTTTCTTTTAATACCTTCAAAATAATATCCCATAATGGGAATCTGGTATATTTTTTTCCAGTGTAGAATGTTACGCTTAGATGCTGTTGATTTTGCTAAACACAGCACATTTTCTGTTAGCTGTTATAGTGTGCTCAGAGCATTTAAAGCTACTGTATACCTTTAGATCGACAATTTTCTTGAAATTTGGATTTTTAGGTTAAAGATATAATCAAAATGTGGTCTCTAATGTAAAAAAAATATTGAAAAAGACTAAAATGTTGGGGGAGACATGACGGCTTTTACGCTTTGGCCAGAAGTAATAATCACCCAGTTGGTTGACATTCTTAGCACAGTTTTCTCAACAATAGGGTGACAGGGAAGGGAACACTTTAAAGAGCAAAACCTCAAAGGGAATTTGTTCGTTAACTCCTCACAATACATGTAATAATTAAAGCTTGAATAAAAGTTTTACGCTTATCTTTAACAGCTCAATGCATTGCAAAGACACAAAAGTACAAGGTTCCAGCAAATTATCACCAATTCCCTCAGAGTCGTATCAGTTGGTATGGTTTTTATTGCATCACAAGTACCAGCAGTAAGTGATACATGTACAAATTCCAGCAGTTTGATGTTTGTAGGCCATTTTCTGGCACAATAACACTGTTAACATAGATAACTCATGAATACTAATCAGTCCAAATGCTCACTGACGCATTTCGGAGCATACAGTGTGTGCTTATGTGTAAGCTAAAGGTTCACACTGGTCTTACAGCCCACACGGCCAGAGCTTATCCCGGTTTCTGTAGCATGAAGCACCTGGGAGTATTATTACTCCCCCTGGATGGGATGCTAGTCCATCGCAGGGTCACCCCCAGCATTGTATCGCTGGTACCCATTAATACACCTGGGTGGAGAGAGACAGTGTGGAGTTAAGTTTCTTGTCTAAGGAAACCACACAAGTTACCCCCAGCATTATATCACTGGTACCCATTTATATACCTGGGTGGAAAGAGCCAGTGTGGAGTTCAGTTTCTTGTCTAAGGAAACCACACACGTTACCCCCAGCATTATATCACTGGTACCCATTTATACACCTGGGTGGAGAGAGACAGTGTGGAGTTAAGTTTCTTGTCTAAGGAAACCACACAAGTTACCCCCAGCATTATATCACTGGTACCCATTTATATACCTGGGTGGAAAGAGCCAGTGTGGAGTTCAGTTTCTTGTCTAAGGAAACCACACAAGTTACCCCCAGCATTATATCACTGGTACCCATTTATACACCTGGGTGGAGAGAGACAGTGTGGAGTAAAGTTTCTTGTATAAGAAAACAACACAGTGCCACTATCAGGGGTTGAACTCTGAACCTTCTGCTCGGAAGTCCGGCACGCTAACCACTACACTACCGTTCCTCCACATGCGTGTCACCTCATAAACATGTGTGCATTTTTCGTGAATCATATTATTCGTATATTGTCGTTTGCCTAGTTCCGGTCTGCACCATTTTTCTGTTCCAGGGGAGTAACAGTACCTAGGCCAACAGTTTATATTGCCTGCCTTAGATCCATATAAAACCTATAAGAGAAAATGTGTGACCACTATAACAGTTGCCAGGGTTGTCAGTAGGTTTCTAAGAAGCAGTTTCTGTCTATAAAGTAGGCAGCTGCCGTAATTCATGCGTATCGTTCAGGGTGGGTATGATTTTCTGCAATACCATACCCAGAACAAACCAACAGTCTGAGTACCCGGCGCAGTATTCGGAATAGCCGGTGAAATGCGCCGGTTGCCGGCTTATTTTGACAACCCTGAGTTGCTATCTTGTTTAACTCTTCAAGTCCCAGTATTGACCAGCATCCAGTTTCTCATTACAATGTTCACTGTTCATCAACCATTCATGTTATAAGAACAATGAAAATGATCACCAAAAATGTGTTGTATTGATATTTAAACAAATTCTCCTCGCTAGTACCATAACAAAATATGAGGACAGTTAGGAGAAGATGAATATTGATATTGGGGCTTAAAGGGTCAAGTAAAATAATTCCATATATTTTATATTTTTTTTTGTCTTTAAGGCAATGTCTCTTTACTGGACCATCTCTGCTTTCTTTGGGCTGTCACAAAACATTGCATTCAAATTCCCTGCTGTGCGACAGCGTCTTGGAATTCCCAAGACACCCAGTGAAAGTAAACACCCAATGCGTGACTTGAGGGAACTTGCGCGCCTAAAAGGACAGGAGTTTCTTAGAGTTCAGCAAGAGGGTAGGTCTCACAAGAACAGGAAGTGAGAAAAAAAACATCCTCGTGAACTCAAGGAATTGCACACTTGGTCTGTACAGACATTTGAAATCCAGATGATGGCACTACCACTGGAGGCCCAGGAATATGAAGGATACAAGTCATTGAACAAACAACACTTTGCACTGTTAAGCTTGCAATACTATCTTGCAAGATGAAGTGAAGGAACATCCTCATGAGCTCAAGGAGTTACACACTTGGTCTGTACAATGTTTGGAAGCTAAATGACAGCACTGCTGGTAAGGGAGCAATACAAGAATGTACTGAGGCCCTGTTAGGGGTAAATTCCAACAAGTGACATGGCCTTGAAACGGCAACACGAGAGCTACGAACTGGCGACAAATGACAGACAACTCCAGCGAAATAGGGAAAGCGACACCAATGTCAAAATAGACGAGGCCCTGTTAGGGGTAAATTCCGAAGAGCGACATAAGAACCTTGCGAAATGCTGACATAGCCGCTTGTGAAATTCAGACAGGAGACATGGGCACCCCCCCTAACAGGGCCTCTATACTATTAAGCCTGCAATACTGTCTTGCAAGAAAGAGATATGAAGAAACACTCTGGTGAGCTCAAGCTATTGGACACTGTCTGCACAGATGTTAGGAATCTAGATGCCACAGGAGTTCCAGGAATAGGATTAAAGTTATAATATATAGTTCTTATGCATGAACATGAAATGAATAACAAATGTGCACGTTTTCACTTAGTAGTGGCAAAATTGTACAAAATTGTGTTTTGATAACGTATAGTTACTGTAATGTACTGCAGAGTTCTGTCTTCAAGATTTGGAATGCTTTTATGTGATATTTATTTCCAATGTTTATCTGAGAATACTGGTAACATGGCTTTGGTTCAAATTCTTGTAATGCAGAGTCCAGAAAGGAGCGGAAATTAATGATATTCCAAAACTACCATGAAGTGAGACATAACTTATTTTGATTAATTGTCTTCAGATCAAAGTTCTTCCTCTCTCTCTACCTCTTCCATCTCCTTTTTTGTTATTGTCCTACCATTACAGTGACACGCATTGCGTTGGGCCTCTTTGTATGATGCACATCCCAATGCAAGGGTCCCTGAATACATTAAATCTGCAGAGCTTGTACATGCATCTAACTGCTCTTTTGTCAGGCGATTGCCAAGTCCTTCTAACAAGCAAACATTATCTACACAAGACTTGAAGTCCTCGTCACATTGAGTGCGATCGTTGTTACATGTGTCATAGCATTTGTCGTGTTCATCGCAGCATGAGGTAAAGCCAGGGACATGGGTTGTATCAAGCTATGAATAATAAAATTAACAATTGAATATCAATATCAAATTAGATTATGAGCTGGAGCTTTTTATTAGTCGGGCAACCGACTATAGGTGTACCCTCGAGTTTCATCGCAAATCGCAGTCACGTGCAATGGGGAATACCGCAGACACATAATACGGGCGCAAACTTCTTTCTACATGTCGAAGTCGATGGCGAATATGTTGAAAACAAATGGTGTCATCTTTTCTACGCTCGAACATACAGACCCACAAACCGTTCGCGGTAGACCCACTCTAAAAGATGGCGTGTGTAATGAGCGTATATTTCGAAACGGGTCGTCCCGCGAACTGAAAATAGCAAAAGAATCAAATGATTTAGCGAATGTCTCACTGGAATCAAACCAGAAATCAAACGAGTTGCCAGTGAACAGAAAATGTGGACAGAATGACAGAAGAGCATTTGCTGATAAAAAACAAGGTGCCTCGCGATGAAACTCGAGGAAACGACAACAAAGATGCCACGTTGGAAACCAGGACCTTGGTACCCTTAGCATTTCTTTTTTGGACCACTCCGCACCATAAGTGGTCAACACTCATAACAGCACGTCTACCTGTTGTCCGACTTACGATCTTAGATCGTCTTGTTCCCTGATAGTTGATGGGCTTTGAGAATATTGGTGTCAAAATTAATGTTATTTTTGTATGGAAATTCCCATAGTACTTTTACTTGTTTCCTATCAACCTATTTTTGTTGGTAAAAAATCTCCTTGAAATCTATGCAGAAAAGTGCTCACCACTCTGTAGAAAACAGCAGAGATGTTAATTACTCAATCTTCTCAGTGACTCACAAATCACAGAATAGACCACAAGTCGTGTGGGTTTATGTTCGGTGTAAAACGGTGTGAAGATTGTCTTTGTTTTTATCCCTTGTTGTTGTGGTCTGCACTGTTTGAATTTTCTTTGTAATCTTTTGTTACATCATCGGTGCATTTTCCACTGAACATAAACCATAGTGTAACCAATAAGAAATCTGCATTTGAGATAGAAATGCTAGAAGATGTACTGCACAATGTATGCTATTGTGAGTTTGACTCCTATTGAGAGAACTCATATTTTTGTTTTTTTAAATCCCCCTTTACATTTCACATTAAAAGTTCAACATCTAACATGATTATGTCATTGATTCAGTCTTGTTTGTTAGTCGCTTAAACAAAAGGGCTTCGAAGGAAACTGACCAGAAAAACTAAGGTTTATGCAAGCATTATTTTTTTGAAAATGAAGCAAAACCCAAAGTAAAACATGCGGAACATTGCTCACCACACAAAAATAAGTCTCCATATAAAAAATTGGGTCAAAGCAAGGAAAAACAAAAATTGGCCAAAAAACTGACTTATACTCCTTTCATGTACAGCTCTTTCATTATGCTTATTTTACAAGAAGATCTTGAAGACATTTTCCAGCCCAAAAACCAACTGGGTATTACCAAAAAGTTAAGTAAAATGCCGACTAATTATAACTTCATTTGACCTCTACACGGGCAGCCCTTTTCTCTTTCAGACCTGGGGGTATATTGTTTGAAGGCATCTTCTGTTGTTTGTTGTGTAATGATTCAGAAAGTTGTGAGAACTGTGTACAGTGCAGATTGCTGTTGCACATTTTGCGCAACAAAACAAAAATTATATCTTACTTTGATACCCATTGAACCACATCCATCACTGGTAGGTTTATGACTAGGATTGTTAAGAGGTTTATAACCTGAAAAAGAATTATGAAAACATACATTTGGATTTAATTTACTGGATGCACTGCTTCAACTGCAAGTTTCAATTTGCACTGTACATTCAAATACTCCACGTGTATATGTACATTATTGCTTACCATACATGATCTTAGCTTCCTCTACCCCATCGCAACGAAATCTGTCTATCTGAAATGTGGACGATTGTCCAGTGGATCCAAAACAGATTGCCTACATGTGTGTATATTGTAGGTTAAAATGAATTTCAGGTCAAAATGATTCCAAACTAGTTTGATTTTTTTTTTCCTTTGTTTCAGATTAATTTCCATAATACTCCAATAATCTGAAACAAAGGAAAAAACAAATCGAACTAGTTTGGAACCATTTTGACCTGAAATTCATTTTAACCTACAGCACTCTCCTTTTGACCAAGCCATGTCTTTACAACTTTAATAATGATGTATTGTGACAACCACGTCAGTGTAAGGAGAATTTGAGGCATTTTTTCCCACCATAAAACTTTGAAATTGAAACCTTTTTATCTTGTGCTTCTGTAAATTAAAGCTTGCATACTGCTATTGGAATTCCTTTGATGTGACTTGGGAGTGAATGTTACAGCTTCCCAAAATATCAGTTCATTTGTTGTCATGCTGTTTACTTCATGTCTTCCATCTCACTGCTGTGTTGCCCATTGACAAGGTTTTAATTTGTTTGACTGTGAGAGGCTGAATGGAAAACTGAGATATATGACAAGCAAACAATTTTTGAGATGTGAGTTTGTTGTTGGTTAAGTAAGAGAAAGAGTTTTAATCCACTAAAATATCACATTTTAGAAGATGTTACTTGTTGCAAATGGCTATGTTTATAACTGTATATTTTAGTAGAGTACTATCTAAATTGTAGGGGAGTTATAATTTTCGAGGTGAAATAGCAAACGTGAATTGGCCAATCAGAATGTCCCAAGTCACACACGAGTAAACCAGAACTGATCAGCTATGATATACCAAATATCTCGGGACAAATTGTTTAAGTGTATCTAGGAAAGTAATTTTAAGCAATCCACGAAATGAGTTTTCTAAGATTTAATGAAGTTAAGATTAGAATCGATGATACAAACAACGAAAACGAAGAAAGGTTGCTGTGTTAATAGCTCAGCGATGTGTAATCAGCTCGATGTAAGTTAAACAACTTGTACTTTACAAAGGGAGATTTGGGTTACAGCGTTATAAAGCCTGGTTGGAGTGAAAGTCAAAGAGAGATAAACAGTTTGTAGCCATAACTTTACAGTACAGAATCGGACAAGCTGGTTTCAAGCTACTTTAAACTAAAAGTTAAGACTTCCATCTTACCTTTCGGACATCGAAAAACACAATTATTTCCTCCAGCCAGTTGCGCTAATATTTTTGCTAGATCGCCTAAACTATTCGATTCTGCAGCTACAACTGTTTCCAGTAAAATGCTAAGAATAACTAGGGAAAAGATCTTCCAATAACCTTGAGACATCCTATCGTCCTGATCTGTTTGATCCACACAATTTTAAAACACTAACTGATTACGGTGTGTGAACGCATGCCAAAGTAATGGATAATTCATGTATGGCTATTATTAAACTGCGAGCGAAATGCGATAACATCGCTGGCGCGCCTCGCATTAATGGCCCGTTATGTTTAGTTAATGAATTTTGAACAGCTAGAAAAATAGCAAGAGAAGTTTTACACATGGAAAAGTCCACAGTGTTGGCGTAAGGTTATTTAGCTGCGAGATTTCAGCTGTATAAATACATTGTTTCTGTTTTTTCGACTAAAAATCATGAGAAAAATCTCTATGCGATCAACAAAGATGGCTCTATTGTTGCTTAAGAAATTGTACAGCAGAATATTTTGATCTCTAAAAATTTTGCCTCCGCAAAGATGTAGATGGTTCGCAGTTTATTATGATGAAATATTCCAAAAAGAAATGTAAATACGTTGGAAGGGGCATTCCCCTGAAGTCGATGATGCAATATCCCTTTGCGTGACCTTCGCTGATTGGTTCCCTTGGAAATTAAGGCAGCTGAATTTAATTTGAATATTGCACCACGGACAGAAAAAATTGCAGAGCTGGTGAAATGTTATGGTATAAAAGAACACAAGCTGAACTTGTGCAGGTAAAATTTTTATGAAAAGACTTATATATGTTTCATGTGGAATTCTAAGTTGAACCATTGAATTCTACATCGAAATTCGCAGCGAGCAGTTTCGAAATGCTGGCCAAAGATTTTCACAAGCTCATGAAAAACATTTCTAGTTTTTCTGGCAATCAGGCCAAAGTTTCAGACTACAAAGATGACCTGGAATCTCTTAAAGTCGAAATAATTCCGAACGGTGGGTTTTACCATGGAGGGAAATTCGACTTTGAAATAAGTCCTTCCGCGAATCACCCAAGAGAAGCTCCGTCGGTTAAGTGCGCCACAGCAATTTACCACCCCAACATTGACAGCGAAAACGGCGATATATGTTTAAATTTATTCAGCGAATGGACTGAAAGCAATAGTTTAGAGGATTGCGTCCAGGGATTGTTGTTTTTGCTATACAACCCAAATCTGGAAGACCCATTAAGCCCCTGGTTTGATCCAGAGGAGGACAACGATGAAGAAGCATTCACCGAACGTGTAAAGGCGTCATTGGAGGGAGGTGAAGTTGAAGGGGTCATCTTTGAAAGGAATCAAGTTGAGGAAGTAACAAAAGAGAATGGCGTTGCTATCAGCCACAATCACAAAGAGCAAACATCAACGGAAGACCTAAAAGAGCCTGTTGGGATTCAAACAAACTGCGAAGCAAACTCGAGTAACGACGACACTTCGTCAATTGACAGCGAACCTGACTCTAATGTTGTGAATGATGGCGAAAACTCGGTGAGCCCTAAAGCTAAATTTGAAGAGTTGACGAACTTGAATGACGTCAAGCTGCACGAACCTGTAGAAGAAACAGTTGTGACTCTAGAAATAGATTTAGAAATAACAGTGATTGAAGAAAATGCAGAAATAAGCTGATCGAAAATTGAACGCGGGTTTTAGCGTAAAAAAAACTGGTTGGTCTTCAATCCTTTGCGTGACACTTCTGGTCACGCTTGTAATAGTCACAAATAGCGACATCATGAATTCAGATTGATGTGTGATTATGGGGATGCTGGCACACTTTTTTATTTCAATTTATTTCAATTTTATTTCGACTTTATTTAAATTATAACAAGGATTTTATAAACTGGACGAGACGGGGCTCTTGTCAAAACTTCATAAAGACTTCATCAAAGCCCCTACCAAACCTCAACCAAGCCCCCACCAAAACCTCTACAAAACCCTCAACCAAACCCTTTGCCAAGCCCCTACCAAGACTCCACCAAACCCTCAACCAAGCCCTCACCAAACCCTCACCAAGCCCCTACCAAGACCCCACCAAACCCTCAACCAAGACCTCACCAAGCCCTAATAAAACCTTCATCAAACATCCCAGGTGCGGAGCGCAACCAAACCCCTGCCAAACCATAGCTAATATGTTACAAAATCGATGTGAATATGATACGAGGATCTGGCACATTTAATAAAATAAAAATGATTTAAAAAGAATAAAATAATGATTTAATAAGAAGAAGAATTAATATACAAAATGGAACAAGAATTAAGAAGATTAAATGTTGTGCAACTGAAACATTTGGCTAGATGGTATAATATTCCTGGCCGTTCACGTTTTATTAAAAGAGATTTTGTTCAAGCGTTGGGTAATATCCCTGAAATAACTAATAATATTCAACAAATTATTACTAATATTGCTGGAATTGTTAATGAGTTACGTAATACACCAATGAGGCCAATAGATCAACCAAATTTACCTCTTCCAATTCCAAATATTGATCTGCCACCAATAAGACCAGCAAATCAGCCAAATTTGCCACCTTTAACTATTCCTCAACCATTGACTGGTTCACCAGATAGCCCTCCTCCGGGTAGGCCACCGAATCGTCGTCCGGGAACTCCACCAGGCCGCCCCACACCAAATGTTAAACCACCTAAACCTCCGCGCCCTCCACCGCCTATAATAAAAACAAAACAACCACCGAAACAAAATAATTTTTTTGGGAATGCAATAAACAAGTTTTGGAATGTAGTAAAACCATACATACCTGAAAAAGTAAAAAATAAAGCATTAGTAGCAAAAAATAAAGTAGAAAAAGTAGCTAAAAATTTTTTAGAAAGATATAAAAAAGTAAATCAACCAAAACAAATAAAACCTAAAAGAGATTATGAGAAGGAGGGAGCAAAGCCAAAAACAAAAGCAAGAATAGATAAAAAAGAACAAGAAAATGTGGAAGATTTTACACCAAGAGAATATGAATCAGCTATTAATGGTAATTATATAAGCTATAGGATTGAAGGAAATGAAAAGATTGGTGAAAAGACATTCTTACATAAAATAAAACCAAAAGTTATGGATTTAATTAGAAAGAGAGTTGAATCACAAAAATCATTAAAGGTTAAATTTATATTTTCATGCAGCTTCAAAAAATATGATCCTGAAAATGGAGGTTTTTTAACTAAATATGTATACTGTGAAGCAAACTTTCCTTCTGAAAAATCAGAAATTGTTCTTGAGGCAACAGATTTATCAGAATTATTTGATAGATTAACAAATCAACAACTTGTATTATTTGAAAATTTTATAAATAATGGATCTGGTTGGGAATTCGAACGCGTGCTATTCTTTGACATTTTTATAGATCGTTTTGTTCCACTTTTAGGTGGATCTTATATACCACTACCACAAGAATTGTTAAACAGGAATGCGCTTATTAACCTTAAGAATTATGATGAAGAATGTTTCAAGTGGTGTGTAACACGAGCAGTATATCCAACCGATAAAAATCCACAAAGAATAACTAAAGAATTGGTGGAACAATCTAAGAATTTTAATTGGGATGGAATTAATTTTCCAAGTACAATGCAAGATGTTGTTAATTTTGAAAACCAAAATGATTATGATATCGCCATATATGGGTATGATGAGAAAATAGGAGTATATCCTATAAAAAGAAGTAGTAAACGAGGATTTAAATTGATTAGATTACTTTTATTAACAGAAGAAACAAATGAAGAAAATAAAGATGAAGAACCAAATAAACATTTTGTTTTAATAAAGAATATTAGTGCGCTTATACGCAGACAAGTTACTAAACGTAAATGTAAGTTGTATTTTTGTGATAATTGTTTGCATCATTTTCACTTAAAAAGCTCATTGGAAAAGCACGAAGGATATTGTTATTTGTACAATGAAGCAAGGATTGATATGCTAAAAGATAAAGATGGAAATCCTTGTTTTATTTCTTTTAAAAATTTTGTGAAAAAAATGAGAATACCTTTTGTTGCGTATGCTGATTTTGAGTGTGTTTTGAAACAAATAAAAAATAATGAGCCTCTAGATAAAAGCAAAAGTTTTACAAATAAATATCAAACCCACAAACCCATCGCATTTGGTTGTTATATTAAGAGTTTTAATGAAAATATATGTAAATCAAGATTTTATAGATATACGGCTAAATCTTCAGAAGATGATGTAGCACAGAAATTTGTTGAATATCTAGAGAAAGAATTTAAGGAAATTTATAAAAAATGTATTAGTTATAACGTAAAAAGATTCAAAAAGTTTAATAAGAAGAATATGACTGAAGATGAAAAAATAAACTATGAAAACGCAACTCATTGCCATATATGTGAGAAAGAATTAGGTGAAGATAAGGTAATAGATCACTGTCATCTTACAGGAAAGTATAGAGGAGCAGCACATAATGAATGCAATTTAAATTATAAGATTCCAAAATTCTTTCCAGTTATAATTCACAATTTATCAGGCTATGATGCTCATCTATTTATTAATAATCTAGCAAAAACAGAAGGTAAAATAAAACTTATACCAAATAATGAGGAAAAGTATATTTCTTTCTCAAAAGAGATTGTGGTTGATAGCTACAAAGATAAAGAAAGTGATAAGATGATAGATGTTAAGAGAGATATAAAGTTTATAGATTCATTAAAATTTATGTCATCAAGTCTTGATAGTTTGTCTAGTAATCTTACTAAATGTGGAAAGTGTGATGTTTGTAAAGGTGTAATAAAAGGAAGTAGGTGTCTTAATCCAACAGATAAAAACCTACATGAAATTACAAAGTATTTTGAAGGTGAAGAATTAAAGTTGTTATTGAGAAAGGGAGTATTCCCATATGATTGGCTTGATGATTTTGATAAATTAAACGAAACTCAACTTCCACCAAAGGAATCTTTTTACTCAAAACTTAGAGGTGAAGATATTTCAGATGAAGATTATGAACATGCTAAAAAGGTATGGGAAACTTTTAATATGAAAACAATGAGAGATTACCTTAATCTATATCTACAGTCTGATGTGTTATTATTAGCAGATGTTTTTGAAAACTTTAGAGATGTTTGCCAAACAAATTATGGTTTGGATCCTGCTTGGTATTATACAGCCCCAGGACTAGCTTGGGATGCAATGTTAAAGTTAACCAAAATTGAATTGGAGATGATAATCGACATTGATATGTTAATTATGATTGAGAAAGGAGTTCGAGGTGGTATAGCTCAAATATCAAACAGATATGCTAAAGCAAATAACCCATACATGAAAGAATATGATCCTAAAATGGTTACAAATTATATACAATATCTAGATGCAAATAATTTATATGGAGGGGCAATGAGTGAACCACTACCCACTCATGATTTAAAATGGATGATTGAAAAAGAACTAACAAATTGGAGAAATATACCATGTATATTAGAGGTTGATTTAAAATATTCACAACATCTTCATGATTTACATAGTGATTATCCTCTTGCCCCGGAAAGAATTAAGGTTAATAGAGTTGAGAAATTGATACCAAACCTCAACAATAAAAAGAATTATGTAGTTCACCATGAAACTCTAAAAAAATATGAAAGTCTTGGGTTAGAAGTAACAAAGATTCACAGAGGAATTACATTTGAAGAGTCTGCATGGTTAAAACCTTACATAGATTTGAATACAAAATTGAGAGCACAAGCGAAAAACGACTTTGAAAAAGATTTCTTCAAACTTATGAACAACTCTGTATTTGGTAAAACAATGGAAAATCTTAGAAAAAGGGTTGATATAAGATTAGTAACAAATGAGAAAGAAGCAAGAAAATTAATATCAAAAGCTAACTATAATCGTCGTACTATTTTTTCTGAAAATCTTATGGCGGTACATATGAATAGAACACATATAAAATACAATAAACCTATTTACTTAGGAATGTGTATTTTAGATATAAGTAAAGCAATGATGTATGACTTTCATTATAATTATATTAAACCAAAATATGGTGAAAAAGCTAAATTACTTATGACAGATACAGATAGTCTTGTATATGATATAGAAACTGAGGATTTCTATAAGGATATAAGCCCTGATGTTAGAGAAATGTTTGATACTAGTAATTACCCAAAAAATCATCCATCAGGCATTGAGACGGGCGTAAACAAAAAAGTAATTGGTAAGTTTAAAGATGAAGCCGGTGGTAGAATAATAACCGAATTTGTTGGTCTACGAGCTAAGCTATACGCTTTCAGGATGGATGATGGCGAAGAGATAAAAAAGGATAAAGGAATTAAGAAATCAGTTGTTGAAAATAGTATAAGATTTGATGATTATAAGGAATGTTTGGATAGCAAAGCAAAGCAGATGAGAGAAATGCCTGTAATAAGAAGTTATAAGCATTTTGTTTATACTGAAACTGTTAATAAAGTTGCACTATCAGCCGATGATGATAAGAGAATTATTTGTAAAGATGGAAAACATACTCTTCCATATGGCCATTATCTTATCAAAACAGAATTAGGAGGTAACTGCGTATCATAAGGAATAACTTGCAATTCTTCTCTTACAAATCCACGCCGCGGTCCATCAGTTAAATAATATAAAACCGGTTGATTAGGTGTAATGACGCTGCGCGTAATATCATAAACTTTGATACTCCAAATAGGATCAGTTGCTCTCCTTTTTTCACCACCCTCAAGTTCGCCGGGAAATAATAAATATCTAACGTTAACATAAGGAGACAATCTAACCTCGTCAAGACCAACAACTCGATTATACTTTTTAGGTTCAATATCAACCTCTTTCAGTTTTATAGATTTAACAGGCTCTTTACCAGTTATTCTCGTTGGTGTATTATTCAAAGTTTTCAAAATATCTGGTAATCGTTTCACCCATACTCTTGATCGGGCATCACTTACCATTTCTTGCGCATATTGATGACTAAATAATCTTTCTCCTAATATTCTGTTTGCGTTTTCAACAAATGCTTGAGCTCTATGATTTCCTGCTTCACTTCTCTGTATTTTCACATTATGATAATTCATAAGTTTTGTAACCTCGCCCATAAATTCTTTTCCAGGATCAACCATTAATGTTTTAGGGTATTTCAATCTTCTAGAATATATTTTCTCAAATGCATTTGAAATTTCCCTACTTTCTTTTGAGGTTAATGGCTCAGCATCTTTATATCTCGAGGCGATATCAACCACAACTAATGCATATTTATATGTTTTTCTTCCAACTCTATCATGCGGTAAAAATAATAAATCTGCTTGATGAATCTGATTAGGTTTTTCTACAGTCCAGTGTGGTCTTGGTATATATTTTGGAGATGGAAGATATATTTGCCATATTGCTTGTTTTTGTAACCATTGTTTAGCTACATCTTCACTTACTTTCGCCTTCTCAACCAATTTAGGAATTGCAGAATATCCTTTCCAATATCCTTCAGTTGAATAATATATTTTTGATATCTTTTCGTTACTCATTTAAAGATTAACCAAAGTATCTTATAAATTATAATGGAGGAAGAAAAAATAAATTTTAGCGAATACCAAATTAATATGATGAAAAAAATTATAATTTCAAAAATTCACAATATGGAAGATGGTGATGAACTTTTTAATGTAATGCTTGTAATTGAAGTAGTAAGAGAAAGTTTAGTAAAATATATATTGAAGAATTAGATAATAAAAAAAAAATACCAATTCAGATGCCTATGAGGTTTAAAGATTAACCAAAGTATCTTATAAATTACAATGACGTCTGAAAAAATTAATCCAAATAGAATTCCTAGAGAGCCATTTGGTTTGAAAGCAGAATCAACAATGAACCGAATTACTCTCAATCCATCATCTGCTAGCCCCGGAGAAACATTATATATAAATATTCCAAAACTTTCTGAGAATTTAGTGATTGTGCCTGGAAGTGTATCTCTACTATTTGACTTGGATGTAGATGGACACGCTAATAATACACTTGTGAATAATGTGGGAAGGAATCTTGTATCTAGACTTAAAGTTCTTTTTGGAGGTGAAACATTACAGGATACTCAAAGATACGATCTATTTCAAACCTATCATGATTTATTCTTAACAGATGAAGAACGCGAAGATAGATTAAAACAAGGAATTTCTTCTGAAAATATGAGAAAACTTAGAACAAAAGCGGGAGATAAAAAAACACAAGATGTAAAAGAAGTAGCGCTTGCCGCAGTACATAATACAAAATATAGAATACCAATAAATCACCCTATTTTAAACGATCATGGTGTTTTTTACCCGAAAGCATTAGAAAATCATCTAACATTTGAGATTACACTTGCTCCAATTAACGATATTGTTGTTTATTCTGACATTACTAAAACCCCAACATATTCAATCAAAAATCTTGAGTTAGAATATTCTTCCATTTCAAGCGAATACTTGGCTCGCGAGGCACAAGCCGCATATCAAGTTGGTAAAGGATTCTTTTATGAAAATGTTACTTTACACAAAACTTTTACATTTTCCATAGGGGGCGATGGCGTTATAAATCAACATATTAATTTACCCAGAAGATCAATGACGGGGGTATTATTTTTGTTTACATCACCATTTGCAGCGGGGGCGCGTAACTCTGAGAATTTTTACAATCCTGGAATAACTTCTATTAATATAGATGTTGACGGAGTTCCAAATCGAGTATACTCTAGGGGAATGATTCCATCAGATCTGTGGGAGTCAGTAAAGAAACGATTTGAGAGAGATGATGTTTATAGTCCCCCATCCGGTTCCTCCCGATGGTCGGTAAAGGAAAAGGATTTTTATGCAGATAAGTTTGCTCTTTGGGTTGATATGAGAACACACCCCGATAATCACATTCATGGAGGAGGATTAGCATTAAATAATACGCATGATGGTGTAAAAATAGAAATTAAAAGAAAACAGGGTGGATCTGGTACTATAACCTGCCATATGTTTGTTGTAGCTGATGCAATGATGGAAATTATGAATTCAAGTTTGAGATCAATTAAGTACTAAATTTAAAAAAATATTATGTTATGATACAAAAAATCATGGAAGAACTACGAGAAAAAATACCATTCCATTGTATCATAACCGGCCCAACAAATTGTGGAAAAACAAAGTACCTCATCAATCAGCTAAGAGGACCATTCCGAAAAATTTTTGATTACATTGTTTTAATATGTCCAACTTATTCTAAGAATAAAACTTATCATAATTTTGCTCGAGGAGATAAACGTTTCTTTGTATTATCACCAGATGCTAGTAACATTGATGAGATTAATGAGTTATTAACTGATTGTCAAACTTTATTCTCTGGTACAAATACACTGATAATTTTAGATGATTGCGCTGTATCTAATGATCTGAAGAAAAGATCAAACAAGTTTATAGATTTAGCATTCTCTGGAAGACATCACGGATTATCAGTTTGGGTTCTCACTCAGCAATTAACATCAATTGCAAAACCTTTCCGAGAAAATGTGGCTTGTGTGGTCTCATTTCATAATCCGTCGCAGAAAGGTATGAAGATGTTTTTCGAAGATTATGGGGGTGATTTAGACTCTGAAACTAGTAAAAAGTTTGTTCAACTCCTGAAAACTGAAAAATATTCTAGACTTTGTTTATCTTTACGACATCCATTTAACTGCTATTTGGAGATACCTTCGGGGTAGGCTCCGCCGTATTTCCTGAAGTGATTTAAAAATAATCCATGTATTATCACAAAAGATGACAAGCGTAGAAGATTATATTGAAGAAGAAAAGACTGTAGGAAAGACCGAGGTAAAAGATAATGATGATAATGAAATTGAAATCAAACAAGAATCGCTGGCCATTCTCGCAGCTCTTGGAACCACAAAGGAATATTTAGGAGTTGAAATGAGTTTGGGTGATATAAAAAAATTATCAGAAAAAGATGTAGAAAAATATTTTAATCGATATCAAGCGGTAATGGGTAAAAAAATTAACGGCGGATTGGTTGATTCATCCCTTCAATTAGTTTCCAAACTTATTTCATATTTAGTTCCGGTTGATGATATAGAAGCTCTTTGTGTGGATTTGAAGAATGATGATTTGGTTAATCGTGAACTAACAAACATTGTAGGTCTCTTAGCATTGAAAGCAGGAAGACTGGCAGCACTTGCTAGCGGTATATTTCAGGTTGCTAAGCATGTTAAAATAGGAAAAATACAGCAAGTTTCAAGAACAATTACAGATGATTCTAACAAAACTGAGCAGACTACTAAGCAAGATGCTAACGGTATTGATACTGTTTACTAAGCATTATGTGATTGATTTAAAGATTTCTTAATGATATGAAAATAATGTCTGAAGAAGTTGTTGAGCAAATTACAAGAGATCCTCCAAAAGAAGAGGAAAAAACTACAGGAAAAAAAGCAAAAAACCCTAAAAAAGTAGCGGCTGGTAAAAAATTAGCCGAATATAATAAAAAAGCAAAAGAAGCATTAGCCCGGGAAATGAAACGTGAAGAAGAGACACTACGGACGGCGGAGCAAAATGAAAATATAGAAAAGACAAATAACGAATCGAAAGCTTGGCTACCGGAACTATCTTTTACAACCGTATTATCCATTGTTGGAATAGGCTTTACAGCATTTGTTATGTTTATGAGTTATTATAAAAATAGAATACCTGATTTATCGCAATTTCCTCAAATACCACAACCTTTTCAAGCTCCGCCCATAAAGGTTCATAATCCACAAACAAATACTCAAGCACCACCCCTAGATCGTCCAAAAATTGGAATGATGTAATTTAATCACGCCTCAAAAGGGATCTAAAGATTTCTTACTGATGTAGTAAAAAATCATGTCAAACGAAAATAAACTTGTGAAAACTGTAACTGATTCTGCAGTCCTTATCGGATTAGCAGCTGGAGTAGGATATGTAGCTAAAAAGATGATGAAAGAATCATTTATGAACGACCCATCCTCAAGTATTACAAATTATGCAAAATGGGTAGCTGTTCTATCTGGTAGTATGTATCTAAAAACATATTTAGAGGAACAAAAGATACTTCCAAATTAACGAATATAAAAATGGCATCAATAGCATTTATGATTGGAGGAGCTATATTGAATGCAACAACATTTGTTGGTGGATCATATCTTGCGAAATATCTATCGGGTGATAAAACCGATGCAGAAAAAATACGACACGATAAAGCAATGGAAAAATATCAAAAAGATTATGAAGAATATCAGGAAAAAAGACAAAAACTAATGGATTGGAAAATGAAGAAAAAAGATGAAAAATATCATGCGTCAAAAAATATTTCAACTACAAATGAAGCTTTCAACTTGTATAGTCAAATGCAAGAACCTAAATTTTCAGATTATTATAGACCTAACGACAATCAAAAGATGGGTGAAATGGTATATGTAGGTGGTGGTATGTTGGTATTGGGTTATATGGCCAGTAAATTATTTTAGGTAATTGTATGCGATTAGTTTAAAGATTTCTTACTGATGAGTAAAAAATCTAAATATGGCAGAAGGAGGATATTTACCAGAAGATTTTGATCCAACTGAACTAAATGAAACAAAAGATGATGATGATGATAATGATGATATTGATGAACAAAATATGGAATTGGATACAATA
This sequence comes from Ricordea florida, assembly GCA_949710005.1. Classification (NCBI taxonomy): domain Eukaryota; kingdom Metazoa; phylum Cnidaria; class Anthozoa; order Corallimorpharia; family Ricordeidae; genus Ricordea; species Ricordea florida. The sequence goes on along the minus strand of OX453283.1, from coordinate 5,523,588 downwards.
TCATCAACCACTCGTTTAATTAACCAAGATGATGAGCGGGAGGAGGAGGCAGAAACATCGTTTGGTGGTGTTAATGAAAATGATCCCCTTTTTAAAAAGATTAAAGAAAAAAAAGAAGCTGAAGATGATATAAAAATTGTATATCCAAAACCAAAATTTCAACATATTATAACATTTTTACAAAATGTCGGGAAAGGAATAAAATTACCAGCAATTAAATTAACAGGTAGAACTAATGCGGCTACATATGTTCTTAGAGGTGGTGAATTTAGAAATCTTAAAAGTGGAGCTAAACTTCGTGATGGCCAACTAAAAAATGCTTTAGGACCAAGAGCAGAAGATATTATTGAAGATAATGATCGTGAGGTTGAAAAGATAAAAGAATCACAAAATAAAAAGAAGGAGGAGAAAAAATTCATTGAGGATAAACCATTGAAAACGCCAGAGGAAAGAGCAAGAATAGAGACTTTAGATAGAGAAATTGCTGATGATGATAATGAAATGGCTGCTAGGGATCGTGAGAGTGAACAAATCCGAGAAAGAATGTCATTAAGGGAACGAATTAAGTCAATCTTCAAAAAGTATGGTTTTACAGTTTTTGCTGTTGTTAGCGCTGTAGGCGTCATTATTGGGGTTATAGTTTCTAATCTTTCAAAAGGATTATCTACTTTAGGAAAAGGTGTAGGTAATGGTTTGAAAACTTTAGGTAAAAAACTGGGCGAAATATTGCCGGGAATGGTTGGAGCTATCGTGAGCTTTCTATTTAAAACAGCCGGTGAGGTTATTGGATTTTTAGGTAAGAATGCTTGGTTATTGATAATGGCCGTGGTTCTATATTTTGTGGAAAGTATAAAAAAGAGAAAGTAACAAATTTAAAGATATCATGCTGTTCAGTAAAATACAATATGGATGAATACAATAGAATTTACCCTGGATTGCCTAATAATCCTGATCCTATTAATTTCAGGCTGCAAAAATCAAGCGAAGTATTACAAAATCTTGAGAAAGAAATTAGACATTACGAAGAAGTAAGAAAAAAATATAATAGAGCTAGAGGAATATTTACAAAAATAAGTGTTTGTGGCGGTATGATTTCAGTTATTCTATCTGCAAGCGGTTTAGGAACTTCTCTTACTGGTTTTGGTGCTGTTGTTGGTGTGCCTTTGGGTGTTGTAGGTGGAGTTTTTGGCGGATTATCGGTTGGATTTGGTATTGCTGCTAAAAAACTTTCTCATAAAGTTAGCAAACATGAACAAACCACCGCAATTGCAAAATCAAAATTAAACACCATTAACGACTTGGTTTCAAAGGCTTTGAAAGATAATGTTGTATCCGATCAAGAATTTTCCATAATTTTAGCAGAGTTGGAAAAGTTTCAAAAACTAAAACTAGAAATCCGTCAAAAATTTAGGAGAGATACAGAAAAAAACTTAAACATGTCTCAGATAAGAAGAGAAGTTCGCGCAGATCTATTAAAAGAGTTAACCACTCCCACTCATTAAAAATTTCATATGAAAGAACTGATGTGGGTTGCAATTGTTTTGCTGGTATTAGAAAAGAAATTAATTAATACTTTACATCTTATTCTTAATCTAAAGACCAGATTATCTGGAACACAAAGAATAAGATGTTATTAAACGACTTCAAAAATAGATATCCAAGCGCTAATCTTGATAAATTTACATTTGTGAATGATTCATTTGGAGGATATATTAAGTGGAAAGTTAATGGAACAACAATAATGTCTAATGATGACCCTACTGGAAAAACATGGACTGATAATCTTTCTAATAATTTGAAAACATTATTATGGCAAGATTTGGGGTTAGAAAATAAAGTTAAGGTTAGTTCATTTCCAAAGAGTTTATCATTTACAAATCAATCTTATCCAATACCTGGAGTTAAATTTGATGACATGGCTCCCGATGTAACAAAAATGCTAAACTTTTTAGATATATATGTTTCAGATACAAAGAAATTCACCGCTCCTATGAGAAATATATTTAAATCGCAAGTTATTTCCCTTTATAGCGGTAAAGAGAGTAGAGCTTGGTTGAATAAACCCAATATTAATCATTGGCCACAACAACTAAATATGGCTGTATGGTGTGCAACATCTGGATGCGGAGTTAGCTTAATTGAAAGTTTAAATTACCCCAAAGTTATTAGTAGTTTTATAAAGTTTCATGTGTATTTCACAATAAGGAGAATATTGTATGAAATGGGGTTACCATTGCCAGGAGAACAAACTTTTTCTGTAAAAAATAACCCATACAACAAATTGGCATATAATCGATTGTGCGCAGAATTTGGACTTAGTAATAATCAAGACTTTAAGGGATTAAATAAACCTTTAGCTGATTTTAGATTTAAGGGGGGAACAAACGGTGGATTGGGAGATGTTTACATTAATTATGGAAAAGGATACGTGCCGCCTGGAAGCGTTCATGGGCAGGGAGGGGGAGATCAAAATGTTAGAATTATAAGAAATTATGATCCTGAAGCTAATATATGGCCGAGCGATTCAGCAAAATTTTCAGATGATGGAGGGAAGAAAATAGATGGTAATTTAATCTCATTGCTTCGAAATATTGAATTTGAGGATTTCAAATATGCTTGGTTTATACCAGAAAGTGGTCACGGAATAACAAAAGCTGGTTTGGGGAGATTGAATCGATCTGCAGAAGCTTTTGTTTACTGTATATTAGGCGCACAAGTCAACACTAGAAACTCGATTTACGGCAATGGTGGAGGAGCGATTGAGACACAACAAGAATTCTTAGCTTTATTTGAAAGTAGTGTGATTGAGAATGACATTTCGAATTCTGTTAAAAATTATCAATTAGCTGTACAAGAAGCGAAATTACGGCTTGATTTAGCTGTTGCTCCTGGTGTGTGGTTGATGCCAAGTAATATGATCATAAATACTGAGAGCGTGGTTGGATATAATAACAAACTTATGAAAGCGACTAATGATATGAAATTTGGGGCGAATAATTCCCTAAACATGGAATCAAAACCGGCTGGAATAAGTCATAACTTAGGATCTTCAAAGTTAAAATTACCTCATTCAATAGTTGATACAAATCCGAAACCAAAAATCCCTCCATCGCAAAACGAAAAGTCATCCAAAGGTCAGGATGTGACTACGCAACATGAAACCAATCCACAAAGCGAGCATGAAGTGCGTATATTAACATTTATAATTATCGGCGGAGGGTTGGCGTGGTATCTATTTCGGTAGTTCATGACCATTTCACGTGATTATCATTGTTTTTGGATTAGCGTTCACGTGTAGAACAATAGATTGCATACTTTTACGACATAGCAACAAGAAAAATGTAAAGTGGATTTGAAATCGAAAAGTAGATTTTATGTTTACTTCAAAAAGGTCGGTTTCTAACGTCGCTCAGGAATGTGATTACGTCAATGGAAATTTAAAGATGAATATGATGTAATCAGATCTAAAGACCAGCTTCGCTGAAAACAAAAATGTTAAGCATTACCATGTACGAGTCTGAAACAAGGATTTATTTAGATCCACCGCTGAAAAATCTTCGGGAGATACAACTCCTTGATTGTAATATACAAACCAAAAGATTGATTAATTTCAAGGAACAACAGATGTTTTTTAATGTTGATGAGAATCAGCCACTAATAATAATAAAACCAGGCACATATTCGTTGCATGATATTCAAAAGATCTTTCTTAATAATGCTGATAGGTTAAAGACAGAAATCTTTTCGACGGACTCTGATGACTATCTTTTTTCTAGTAAATTTAAAATAAAACTTGCGAGGGGGTTACAAGTTGGTTTAGGCTTACCTGAAGTTATAAATCCTGGTAAATCATACCTCATAAATATGCGGATTAGGTGGCCGTTGAGACTTATGTGTAGTATAGTAGACAATAAGTCGTCATATATGAATAACACTAAATATGGCGAACTTGTGAAACTCGCACCATCAAACCTACTTGCAAACATTCCCTCAAAGGATTATCCAACAATTCCTGTTCGAAAATATGATAGCGTTATAAACTACTTTGATTTAACTATCTTAGACGTTGAATGGAAAAAACTTGATCCGATGGGTTCCCCCATAACTTTTAGTTTAAGATTTAGATAATTTTTTTTGTTATGTAACCATTTTGGGTTATATAACATAATTAGTTTTAATTAATCTTCACCCCATAACTCTTTCAAAAACTTTAACTCCTCGATATCAACAATCCAATCTAAATATCTACTTGGGTGCCATGCTACAACCATTAAATCATTATGTAAATCTTTGTAAAATTTATTTTTATGTAATACTTTATATGTGTTTGTATATACACTTACCCAAAAAGTATCAATAATAACTTTTTTATTTACTAAAGCTTCTCTAAATTCTTTTGATTCTTCCCTATCCATTAAAAAATCATTGCTTTTTTCATCTTTGGGGAATATAACACTCATATCAGAGTTTGGTGAAAAAGCAAAACAATAATAATACTTATGGCCACTAAAATTACTATTAACATGAGTGTAATTAATTTGAAACTCCACTATTTCTCTTTTGCCCATATTCTCATATTTAATAGAAAGTGCTTTTGATAATGTGTATAAACAATCTTTTTTTATTAATCTTAAAAAATCCATGTTTGCTATTTTTTCATTGTTAAAATATTCAATAGTAAAAGCAAAATCTAAAGCCTTTTTTATTTTCCTCTTATATTTTTGTCTTTCCATCTTTTATATTTTATTTTATAACTTTAAATCATAATTCATTTTTTAATTTTATTCTACATTCCTTACAAGAAGCTTTTTGTTTACCATGTTCGCATATTTGTGATCCTCCGCAATACTTACATTGTTGTTTTTGTTTATTATGTACGCAAATTTGAGTGCCTTTACATTCTTTACAACGATATTTAACTTTTCCATGTATACATATTTGTGATCCACCGCATTCTTTACAAATATATTTAACTTTTCCATGTACACATATTTGTGCTCCTTTACAACTTTTGCAAAAATATTTAACATTATCATGAATGCATATTTGAGGCCCTCTACATTCTTTGCAAAAATATTTATGTTTTTCATGTATGCAAATATAAGGACAAGTAGTGGTGACTTTTTCAATTAAATTTATAATTTTTTCTTCTTCAAACTTTTTAAACTCATTAATAAAATCTTCTCTTAAATATAGTTTTGATCTTCCTTTAATTTTTAAATAACTCGCAATTCTTTTCAAATTTGTTTTAGTCAAAGTTTCTAATTTTTCCATCTTTAATCATTATTTTATTCTTTTTAAATCATTTTTATTTTATTAAATGTGCCAGATCCTCGTATCATATTCACATCGATTTTGTAACATATTAGCTATGGTTTGGCAGGGGTTTGGTTGCGCTCCGCACCTGGGATGTTTGATGAAGGTTTTATTAGGGCTTGGTGAGGTCTTGGTTGAGGGTTTGGTGGGGTCTTGGTAGGGGCTTGGTGAGGGTTTGGTGAGGGCTTGGTTGAGGGTTTGGTGGAGTCTTGGTAGGGGCTTGGCAAAGGGTTTGGTTGAGGGTTTTGTAGAGGTTTTGGTGGGGGCTTGGTTGAGGTTTGGTAGGGGCTTTGATGAAGTCTTTATGAAGTTTTGACAAGAGCCCCGTCTCGTCCAGTTTATAAAATCCTTGTTATAATTTAAATAAAGTCGAAATAAAATTGAAATAAATTGAAATAAAAAAGTGTGCCAGCATCCCCATAATCACACATCACAGATTCACCTTTTTAGATGCTGACAGACTTCTTTTTACCTATTTTCATTTACTATGAAGGGATTCTCATTTCGCTAACTCCAGGTTTTTCGTTTAGGGAAGAACAATTTTTTTTCGTCTCGTTTACTAGTATATTTCTCGGTTGATGGTGTCAATGTATATAATTATTTTTCATGAAAATTTGCCATGTACGATATTATATTTCCACAAAAATGAGTCACGTAAGACGTTTATATTCTACTACTCTGTACCAAACACTGCAATGCACCAAATTGGTGAGGGATGGGAGAGAGTTGGGCGCAAGTAAATGCAGAATCGTTGAAACACGCCGTGGTGGATACGAATAAATATTTGTAACAGAATAAAATATCACTTAAATTTCGTATTTTGTTTGAATTTTTTTTCCTCATAATTTCGTCGACGTTTTGACGACTTGAAATTAAATTTAAGGGCGTTGATTACTCTCAGCTCTGGAGGGGGGATGTACTTTTCTCAGCTTTTAAGGAGGGTCTGAATGGGGTTTAATGTTTGGTGTTTTTTTCGCATATAATTTTTAGTGTTTGCTGTTAAATTGGCCAATTTTTTAATGTTAACTGTTTCCGAAGAAAATATTGTCAAGTATTTGGACGATTCTTCGGACATCTTCGGCAATGGTCGGAACGCTCGTTAATCTTCGAAAATGTTCGATAGTCTTCGGGAATGTACGCCAGCCTTCGGAAATCTTCTGAAATAATCCGAAATCATCATAAAATGGCCAAAAACCCCTTGATAATATTGAAAACTAATATTGGCCTTTTCGGAGCCGTTTTTGCTTCTTTCTGGAAAAAAAATTACTGTTTTATAGAATTTTTTAATGTTATTGTTAAAATGGCTAAAATTTAACTGTTTCATGTTACAAAGCCAAAAACTAAAGTGTTTAGTGTTATCGAGGTACCCCCATTCAGACCCTCTTTAAAGGAATCAGTTTAAAGACTTTTTGGGTGGGGCTCTACCGGATCCCGGAAACTACTTCAACTAAATGTTGCTACCCCTTGTTAGACTTCACTCCTCATATCTCTCGCCACCCTAAAATCAGCACAATGGAAAAACCCTCTGGACTTGTAGACAATGACAACAGCCCATCACTAGGAGAGTTCCTCTCCCAGAAAGAAAGTCAGTCAAAACGCCAGACTGCTGTCGCACATTTTGCACAGCCAAAAAATTATGTCTTACTTTAATACCCATTGAACCACCCTTTGGATCTGGCGTAGTAGTATAATCGGGGTCAATCAAATACCACTTGATCTAGAAGCTGTTTTTTTAGAAATGAAGCGTTCTTTTTTTCTATTTTCCGATTAAAGCGTTGTTTTGGCTTGTTTCCGTCTTCCGAAGATGCACCGAAGATGACCCGAAGATTTCCGAATATTTTCCGAAGACTTTTCGAGCGTTTTCCGAAAATTAATGAGCAATTTCAATTTAGACAAATATGCATACTATAAATCTTCGGAAAAAACGTTGGCGCGCCTACTGTTTCTTGTTGCCTTAAGTGAAAATTTGGTAAAACGATGTCTTATGAGGATAATTGGGATAATTGGGCGAGAGATTATAATGAGGACGAGGTGGATCGGGGAGATTTAGGTCTCCTAGAAGATCCAGAAGACGATGAGCACACGCCCTCCCTCCCGCCATATGATGAAACGGTAGAGGATCCTGAATACGAGCCAGAATGGTGGGAGCTGGCCCAACGAAATATGGAGGAAGAAGAAGAGGAGATTCTTACCGAATGGGACGTTTTAGAACGTCAGATCTCTCGTTTACCTCCGTTAATTCAAGATCTTATCGAAGAGGAGGATCGCGTCCCCGTTCCTATTTGGGGTGGCTATATCGACCAACGGTTGATTTGTTCAAGTTCGTAGACTTTAAGAGCGCATTTTTTTCGGTATATATATATATATATATATACAAAATTGAGAGCGTTTATTTTAGATGGTATGAAGGGGAAGGGTTAAACCGTAGTGGGAGTATAATAGACGCAACGCAAAAGTATTTCCATTTAGAAAGTGGTGCATCAAAGGTATCTCCAAAATATGCCCACCGTCAAAGAGTTACGCTCTTTAGCAAGAAGTTATGGATTATCTGTAGGTTCTAAGATGCTAAAAGCTGACCTCCTACGAGCGATCGGGGATGCTCGCGCCGCGGAGTGGAGGAAACGACTCCGGAGAGCGCTACAGACGGGGAGATACCCTGCTATAACCAGAGGGGATATAGAGAACCCCCACAAGAAGTGGCAGCGGGCTCGTGAACTCCGTCAACTTGCGAGAGAGGTTGACGCTGAGTTCTCGCGGAGGGTGTCCGAAAGAAAACTACTCCAACGATGAGGGCAGAAGTTCGTAGAAAAATTGAAAACCGTCGAGCCCCCTTAGCGCGATCTCTGGTTCGAGAAGGTGCGCGTATACTCGAAGAGTTGGATGGAGAGAGAGAGGGAGAGGAAGCTGGTCGCCGCTTCTGGAAGTGGTCTTTCTTCCGAGACGTGGACGGTCCTCTGGTGGATCGGATTATGGATAAGCTCCACGAGAGGGTCACCACCAGCTTCTATCTCCGATACAGTTATACCTATCGACTCCGGAACCTCGAAACGGGAGAAATTATCTTGTTTCACAAAACAGTACAAGGCAGTCCTTGGATTCAACGCCTAGAACCACAAGCTAGAGACTGGGTGCAGGCGGAAGACGAGAAGCGCTTGATTGGTGACCAAATCGAGCGCCCTAACACCAAGTGGGTCTTCATCCGGTTTATCTCTGTGACGGTAAAAGTTGTAGTAGATAGGCAGGCGCCTTTGTTGGGGACAGGACCACTCCCAGATTGGTTGAGGAGAAAGCCTGGGATGTATTCCTTGGATACATATGAAGATAACCTCTGCCTCTTTCGGTGTATAGCGGTCCACCGTGGCGCGCGCGTGGATCGTTGTACCAGCCAAGCTCGAGCTCTTGCGAGAGAGATGTACCATTCGCCCGAGGCTTGCCCAGGGATTGGACCCCCGAAGGGCTTTTCTCAGGACGAGCTGCGGAAAGTAGAGACCCACTTCCGGCTAGGGATCCGGGTATACGAACCACAAGAGTCTGGAGATTGGTTGCATCGGAGGCACCCGGCTCACTATGAAAAAGTAGGCACTCCACCAATGACGATCGGCGTCTACGACATCCAGAAACTCGTGAAAAAGTTCGTGTGCGGGGAGAGTAATGCAAGGTTCACAAAGTCCTGCCATCTCCATCGCCATGCAGATCGTTGCACCCAAGGTGAGACAAAAGTTGTCTGCAAAGGAGAGAAAGTGGAAGCTCCGCCGTCTGCCTTTGAGAAGGCCTTCTACCCACAAAAACGGGATAGCGTCCAAGCCGTCCAATCGCTCGAGTATGAAGCCCGCACCAGAGGGATCCATATCCATCACCAGCTATGTGGACATGGAGGCGAGCGAGTGATAGAAGGTTTCGCCGTAGACGGTTATGATCCCATTTCAAAGACCGTCTTCCAATTCAACGGGTGCCTATGGCACGGGTGCAAACGCTGTTTCCCATCGCCGAAGCAACGCCAGGAGCAACTTCGGAATCTTTCCAAGAAAAAGGGCAGCCCTGTTACACGCGAGATAGCATACCAACAGACGCTCGAGCGAGAAGCCAAAATCCGAGCTGCTGGGTTTAGCCTTGTGGTTCGGTGGCAGCACGAGGAGCCTAAACCTTGGAGAAAAGATCGCATCCTCGAACAAAAAACCGAGACCTACCCCCACGCGATCGTGTATGACTTCGAGAGTTACCTCGACAAGTCCAGTGCGAAAAAACCGACCGCCGATTTGACTATAGAGGGAGCCCACGTTCCTATCTCCGTCTCCATATCAGACACCCTGGATCCGACTCCCGAACACCTATGCGTACGAGAGTCTAAGTTGTTGGTCGAAGAATTTGTTCGAGTGCTAGAACGACGGGCCGTTCGGATACGCGAACATGTTCGCGCGAGGTTCCTGCCCGACACCATCGAGCTCTTACCAAAAAAGTATCGGGAAGCGATCGAAGAGTGGTGCGACCAAGTCCCTGTGCTTGGATTCAATTCGGGGAAGTACGATTTGAATTTGATCCGGAACCACTTCGTCCCAGAAATCTGCAAGACGACCGACCAGTCCATCAAAGTGGGGTGTAAGGAAAACCAGGTTATGTTTATCACAACTCCGGGCTTCAAATTTCTGGACGTTTTGAACTACATCGGCCCTGGCAAAACCTACGATGCTTGGGTCAAAGCCCACGGTTGCACTCTCACGAAGTCTTGGTTTCCGTACGAATGGTTCGACTCGCACGACAAGCTCGACTTCCCTGGCCTACCGGACTACCCACAGTGGTTTTCGAAACTGAAAGGCAAATATCTTCTTTCCCTTTCGGAATATCGAGACTGCAAGCGGGTATTCCGGGAGAAGGGGATGCAGACCTTCGCGGACTGGCTCCGCTACTACAACAATCTCGACGTGGGCCCCTTCGTCGAAGCACTGGCCAAAATGCGCGACTTCTACACCGCGTATGGAATCGACATCTTCAAAGATGCGGTAAGTCTCCCTGGGGTGTCGATGAGGTTCGTCTTGCGAGGCACACTTCTCAGCCCCAACCCGCCCGAGCTGTATGCCCCCAACAAAGAAGCGTACGACATGCTCAAAGCGGCGGTTGTCGGAGGTCCTTCGATTGTATTTACCCGCTACCACGAGGTGGGGGTCTCGCGGATCCGGTCGCACCAATACGACCAGGCCAACCAATGTCAACGCATCCTCGGCTACGACGCGAACGCGCTCTACCTCTCTACCATGGCAGCCCCTATGCCCTGTGGGGAGGGAACGGTGATCCACTACCGTAGTCCGGACGAGCCAACCAGGGCTGTCGATGGGTTTGTGGAGGCTCTACGAGAAGGAAGGTGGTTCGGGTTCGCCGAGGTTGACATCGAGGTCCCCGAACACCTCTGGCCAAAGTTCGAAGAAATGCCCCCGCTCTTCTACAACAAGGAGATCCCCATCGAAGCGGTTCCCCAAGAGATGCTGGACTATCTCGAGCGAATGGGACGAACCCGCTCAACAGAGCCGAAGCTTGTCGGAGCCCTATGGGCCAAGAAGATTCTGTTGTACGCTCCTCTGCTCCGCTGGTACCTCGCCCACGGTTTAGTTGTCACCGAGGTGTACCGGACGATCAACTACAAACCGCAAAAGATCTTCGGCTGGTTTGTAGACCAGGTTACAGAAGCTCGACGAGAAGGGGATACCAACAAGGACAAAGCACTATTCGCCGACCTGTTTAAACTACTAGGGAATAGCTGCTACGGTAAATTCATCGAGGCGCTGGAGCGGCAGACATTGGTCTCCTACACAGATGACGAAGCGGTTGTCGATCGTGCTCTCCGCTCCTCCTGGTTCGAGGACCTAGACGAAATAGGTTCCGCCTACGAGATCCACAGGAGGAAGCAGAAGATCGAGATTACCCGCCCGTTCCAAATCGGAATCACAGTCTATCAGCTAGCCAAACTACGGATGCTCGAATTCTACTACGACTTCCTGGACCATTTCGTAGACCGAAGATCCTTCGAGCTCCTACAGATGGATACCGATAGCCTGTACATGGGCATCGCCGGGAAAAACCTGGACGACGTCGTCCGCCCCGAGCTCCGCGAAGAGTTCGAGGGCTGCAAAAAGAAATGGCTCGCGTGGGACAAGTGGAGCGGCCGGACGCCAGGCCTTTTCAAACTCGAGTTCGAGGGAACCCGGGCCATCGCTCTATGCAGCAAGGCGTACCACGTCGACGATGGGACAGGAAAAAGCAAAACCTCGGCGAAGGGGATGTCGAAAAAAGACAACGACTTGTCTTGGGGGCGCTACAAAGCAGCCCTGTATGGAGCACTCGACCGGGCAGAAAACCCAGGATTCCGGATGGACCACGGAAAGATGACAACTTACCACCAGGAGAAACTCGGGCTTTCCGCCTACTACGACAAGAGACGAGTTCTACCCGACGGGATTCACACCCAACCCCTTGAGTACACCTTCAGGGGGTAATTCGGTATTCCAAGGCACTACCTGCAGCTCCTCGCGGACAAAGCCTCGTTTGGGCCCGTCTCTGAGATAGTAGACCACAGGCTCGCCAGGCCGAACAATCGCGCGTTCTTGCTCGAGAACCTCGAGGCTCCAAATTGGGTCCGTTGCGCGTCTTCGCCCGCCCTCCTGTTCACCAGGCTGGTATAAATATCGTACGCTGGCGTCAGACGAAAGTCTCTCCTCCTCCAAACCAACCGCCCTCCCCGGTACAACGGCGGAAGGTTTTTGTACCACCGATTTGGATTCGATGGCATCCTGCGGTTTTTTTCCGATCAACCGCGTCGGTTCGTTATTCAAAGCCGCGACAACAGCAGGCAGCCGAGCCACCCACTGTACCGATCTTTCACCTTCGGGAAGAAGCATCTCCTGGGCGTACTGGTAACCGAACAACCGCTCGGCTAGAGTCCTGTTGAACCTCTCAACGATCGCTTGGTCTCGGTGGATATCCACGCGGCCACGCCGAACTTCGGTATTGTGGCGAGCTAGTAGCGGTAAGACAGCACCCATGAACTCTTTTCCTGGATCGACCTGAAGTAGCTTGGGCCACTCGAGAGGGCTTCGCTTGTAGATGCGCTCCAACGCTCCCGCGACTTCTCTCGCTTCCTTTGAAGCCAACGGCTCAGCCTCCTTGTAGCGCGAGGCAACATCGACCACAGTGAGCGCATATTTGTAAAGTTTCCGCCCACGTCCCGGGCGGTCATGAGGTAGAAATAGAAGATCGGCCTGATGAACCTCGTTTGGTGTTGAGACATTGAACCTCGGCCTTGGTATGCGCTGTGGAGGCGGGAGGTAGATCTGCCAAAGTGCCTGTTTTTCTAGCCAAGCCAGGGCTGTATCTTCAGAGACGCCAGCCGCGTCCGCCAACTTCTTCGACGCGGCGTGCCCCTTCCAATAGCCCTGGGGGCTGTAGTAGATGCCAGACAGCTTGCTCCGGAGGCGGACTAAGTCCGTCGCAGACAGCGCCGACGCTAATGCGGCAGGGCCAGGCTTCTCTTCCATTGGTCTATAGCTCCATCGGAAAAAAGCTATTGTGGTCTCACAACCATCGGCTAGCAGCATACCCAATGGCGAGCATCCCACCCCCTACATAGGCCAATTCACCTGTTCGTTGGGAACTCGAAGGACGGTAATAATCGCTCCATTGCGGGGCGTCAACCGCTGTGGGACGAGGATGGGTTTTAGCGTACAGGTCGAGAGCGCGGTTCGTTGCGGATGTGTCTTGGCCAGCTCTATTGCGCAGGCGTTCCTGCTCTGCTTCCCAATCTGCCAGCTTCTCGCGGCGTTTCTGAAAGGCAGCCCAGTCAGCCTGGTACTTCTCCAAGGCTTTGTCGTGACGCTTCCGCTCAGCCGCCATTGCATCGGGACCTTTACCAGAAATCGCCCGAGCGAGATACGACCCACCTACAAAGGCCGTAGCGTTTAAGATAGCCCCACCCACCATAACTGCTATGCTTACCATCTCTACTCAGTTGGGATTATCTTTTTATCAACTAAGTATTGCCTAGCTGCGACTGCTCCTGAGAGAACTGCAACCCACTTCGCGTAGTTTTCAATCGACGAGGAAGGGTCCGAGATCATAGGCGTTTTGAGAACTTTTTTTCCCACCCAACCAATACCTGCAGCAATACCTGTCAGAGTTGCCGCTTCGACAACAGTGGAGACGACTTTGTTGTCCATCGAGACTATACAATACAAAAATCTATTTCATAATTTCGCGAGGCCGCGCAGACTCGGGTGGTGGGTGAGTAAGCTGGCCCTCCGGGCGTCGCAGACTTGGCTGCTGCTGCGGTTGCTTGAGATGCGCTAGATACAGACTATACAGACTGGCGAAGAGGCTCCCTGCGGCAATCAGGAGCCCCCAATTGACAGAGCTCCAGCTTGTCGTAGCTCGGTGTGGTTCGTCGTCGTGGCTCTCGCGAGCCCGCTCTCGAGCCAGAGCTTGTCGAGCTTCTTTGTTCCTAGCCGCGAGGGCTCGGCCAGCCGCGACCTTCTTAGGATCCTTCTGCTTATTCGGAGCTACGGGAGCGGTCGGCGCTGTAATACGATCTTCTTCTTCCATCACTTTCAGACAGGGCTCGTATAGTATACAAACACTAAAAAATTGCCAGCGGGACCCTAGCGATCCGTCGAGCTTCCAGCGTGGGACACAGACTCTGCAAGAGGAACCACAGGTTCTCTAGCAGTCTTAGTGCCCGCTGTCTGCGACGGACTTAGTCCGCATACGGAGTCATCTGGGCCTGCGGCCGTCGAGCTTCCAGCGTGGGACAGTCTATCGACGCAAAGCGCAGACTCTGTGTGGCAACCTACATGAGCCAGTGCAGCCACTAGCGCCACCAATCGACCTCCGTTGACAGCGATCCAGCCAGCTCCGTAGCTCAACTCACGTCGGATCAGAGCATCCTGCTGGAGGTCTGTTAACAGTGCCTGCTCGGAATCCAGTTTTTTCCCTACTGCTCCCAACAAATGACCGACCGCCTTGCACGCGACCTTCAAAACCCCGCTAGAGAGACTGCGCTCGACCTGCTTTCCGAGGGTCACCTGGTAACGAAGATGGAGCGAAGCAACCTCCTTCCTCGAGAGCTTGTGGACGTCTCCCAGCGACAGCTCCTTCCCCAAGTACTCCTTGGTATTGCCCGAGGCCGCGAGAATAGCCAGCGCCTCCCGTTCGTCCCTAGCATCGTCTACGGGAGGCTCGCTGGGACATATCCCTTCCTCGCGGAGAATTTCATCCAGCACGTTTCCTTCGACGTCCTCCATGGCTATATATCTGCCGAAACAATTTTGCTGGGAGCTGGGATTTCCAACACGATATCGAATGGATGGCGGAGACGGAAGCAAAGTCTGGCGTACGGATGCTCCTTGAGCGCGGATAGCATTTGGTGGCGCTCCTCCTTGGGATGTCCTACCCCGTAGTTTTCCCAAAGTATTTTCCCATCGAGCTCGCTCGGACTGTAAAAAGTCAACGTCGCGGCTACATTCTCCCGGAACGCTTTTGCCACGCTCGTGTATTGTTGGGTCAAAAGCCATACTGAAAAATTCTTGTGTCTGCCAGAGAAAGCCAGCTCTACGAGAGCGCTGCGTTGTTTTTTGACGTCTTCGCTGGCGGCGCAGTCGTCCAGAATAAGCAACACCTGGCCACGCCCTTCGAAGACCGCGGTGCAAAGTCGAAGACACTTTTCAATCTCACCGCCCGAGTTCCCTGGTGCCAGGGCTACGAAGCCGGGGTCTTTGTGGGCAAATCCCCGATATGTTTTGTTGTGGACGTACGTCGGGCAAATCAAGCACACGACGTGAAACTTCCCTCGAAAAGGTCCGCGGAGAGCTTCGACAACCAGTCTCGACTTCCCGGAAGCTGTTGGACCGACTATAAGCAGGTGGCCGGGTATCAAGTCGGTGAGAAAATCCATCTAGGCTATATAAGGAGGTGATTAATAGTAGACGACTTGGCTATTGAGGTCGAATGCTGCGTCACCTAGGAGGAAGACGTGGCAGTTGACATTACCACTGCCGCCGGTCTTTCGATAGATCCGGAACTGAAGATTTTTTCCGGGACCGAGGGCTGCTTGTCCGTCGCCGTGCACAAGGTGGTCGCGTGCCATGCGGAGATCGATGAAGATCCCGTATTTGTTATGGAAGAACAAAGTAGAGGTGATCCCAGAGAGTGGAGGAGCTTGGGGGTGCACCAACCATTCCGCGCCGGCTCGCGCCGTCTCCCAAATATCTGCGGGTCGCATACCTCTGGGGTAAAGCGTGTTGGGGACGCCGTTGAGGTCGAACTCAACCTTTGTTACGTCGGGGTTCAGGAAGACTTCGCTTTCTCGAGCTCCCGAGGTGTGCGGGTTGACGAACAGGAACAGGACACCCACAAAGCTTTTGAGTTGCGCGGGGATGCTGTCCGTGAGAATTCCCGTGGTGGCCTTCGCGAAGGATAGCACTTTGTAGTGCGAGATGCGGTTGTAGAGAACCACGCTAGGGATGTGCTGCGCCACAATGAGCGACTGGATAACTTGGTACACCAATTCGATGTTTTTGAGCTCGTAGGTGCCAACCTTTGTAGGATCCGAGCTTTTGATGACATCTTCGGGGGCGGCGAGTGTGAGCTCCAACCGAATCGGTGGAAGGCTTGCCGCATGGAGAGCGCCGTGGGTTCGCAGGAGCTCGAGATCGAGTGGTAACCGATACTTGGGGTAGGCCACGGAAATTGCCACGTCCCCCGCCACATCGCCTTTGTCGCCGGCCTCTGAGCGGATTTTGTTGACCGCGGTTGTCTGGATCCCTTGTTCGACGCGATTGGCACGCTCTTCGGTGGGAAGCCACAGGTCGGAGAACACTCCAACAAGGTCGGCTCGATCCAGGTCCTCTAGGGTTTTATCACCCATCTTGACTTCCCTTCTCCGAATCAAGCAGCGCCCCAGGTTATCGACGACGCGGTTGTTGGCGTGTTTCGACGCTCCGCCTAGCTCCACCTCGGCCACAAGGGCTAGGGTGTCTGGGACTAGGACGGTGTCGGCGGGAAGTCTGGGGATGTCAACGTACAAGATCTCTTTGGGTTTCGCCGAGCTCGGGTTGAAGGTCAACCGGTGGGTGACGCGATTTCCTTTTGCGGCCATCAAAGCACGCGGCTCCTCCCTTGGGTCAAGCTTCTTGGAGATGTACGCCATTTTTACTTTTCTTGTATGTATAGGCAGAAACAAAAATGGATATCAACCCTGATGAGATGCCTTTGATACCCCCTGATGACGACCCTGATGAGCCCGCCGGCGCTGAAGGTGGGAGGGTTAACCCCAGCTTCGACCCCGCCGATCTTCCGGAGGGTGGAGAACAATTCGGGATGTATGACTTAAGACCGCGAGGTCGTCGCCGTGAGCCTGCCACAGCAGAAACGTCGTTTTCGTCCTTGTTGCAGGGGGCACGACCAAAAGCGAAGATGGTGACCAACCCTGTTACTGGGAAGCCAATCGAAAAAAGATTACTGGAAGATGCGAAGCTCGAGGTGGATAGCGAGTTTCCCTTCCTTAACGGAGTCGAGATCGGCGTGAGCGATGATGGTCGTATTATGATTCGTAATGGGTTGGACGAAAACGCGAAGTGGCGCCAACTGAAAAACAAGGATGGTAATACTTTAACTAAGAACTTCTCTAAAGAATTGAAAGAACGTCTAGGTCCATCCACGGACGAGATCTTGGAACGGAATAACGCCAGAACTCAGGAGCTCGAGCAGCAAAACCGACAGGACGAGGAGATAAGAGACGCTCCCGATATTTCACCGGAAGATAGGCGTGCGGTGGAGGCCCGGATTGCGGTTTCGCGAGGAAGAGATTCAAGAACTCGAGCGAGAAAGTGAAGCCGTTGAGGAGCGAATGTCTCTACGGGACCGCGTTCGGGCTATTTTCAAGAAATACGGAGTAGGGGTCCTGGGGGTTCTCGTAGCGGCTGGAACGGTCCTTGGGGTTATCTTGGGGGCTTTACAGCGGGGGCTCGCCGGCGTAGCGCAGGGGGTAGGGCGGGGGTTGAAGACCATCGGAAAAAAGATCGGAGAGCTACTACCTGGGGCCATAGGCGCCATTGTCTCGTTCCTCTTCCGCACGGCCGGAGAAGCTGTTGGTTTCTTAGCGAAAAACGCCTGGCTCTTGATCGTAGCCGTGGTCGTGTTTCTCATCGAGCGCTACAAGAAGAAGTCTACCTAAACAACCACCAAGTCGCCCCTGCGGCCACAACAGTGACTGCAGCTAAATTTCTCTCGTGCGCGGATGGCGCGACGGGGGCTTTAGTTTTCGGGCCAAGTGGGACTGGGGGTTCTATTTTCAGCGTTGTTTCCGATACAAGGGGGACTGGGGCTTTTGTTTTCGGTGTTGTTTTCGGGACAAGGGGGACTGGGGCTTTTATTTTCGGCGTGCGCTTATGTGTCCGCTCGTTCACACGCGGATTGACCCCGAAAGTCATATCGCTGGTCGCCTTCTGGAGCTCATTGTTGTACCCGAGAACGCTGTCTGTATTGATAATAAGCCGGCTGGGGAGCAACCAGAGCCCTGGGGCGACGGCCAGATTCAGCTGCGCTCGGGCGTCGGACAAAGCCCTTTGATAGTTCTGGATGCCGGTGGAGATATCGTTTACTACGATTGTCTCCTCTAGAAGTTGTCTAAACATTTGGCGAGTCTCAACAGCACTGCCGCTAGCCCCCACGATAGTAGATCGGGTTTTGACTTGCGAGCCAAGAACACAATAAACTAAAGCCTCGATACTACGATTGAGGCGCCCCATGCCAGCCTCCGTCAGACCTTCACCTTTTTTCGGTGAAAACCAGCTGTATTGCGCTCCGCCGTGGGCATCGTTTCGGATAAAGGTCAACAGATTACCTTGATTCTTTTTCCCACCCTCATCTGAGAAGAGATTCAGGCTATCAGGCCATGTGTTTGCTTCGGTGTCATAGCCACGGATGACGTGCAAGTTCTTTGGTCCCTCGCTTGGGTAAGTTATAAACACGTCTCCAAGACCGTGGTTTCGTCCGCCCTTCCAACGAAAGTCGGGGGCTCTAGGTAGTCCGAATTCGATGCAGAGGCTTTCAAAGGCGGCCTTGCGAAGTGGATTGTTTGTTTTTTGGAACGCCTTGTCTCCGGGGAGGGGGCAGCCGAGCTCGAATAGGATACGGCGGGCGGTGAAGTATACGTGGAAGCGAAGCAACCCCTGAACTATGGGCGGGAAGGTTTTATTGGTCGGGTCGGTAATCGACACCCCACACCCTGCAGTTGCGCACCATGTGGCGAAGTTCAGCTGCTGAGGCCAATATTCGTACGTGGGAGAAGAAAGCCAACGATGAGCCTCCTTTGCCGAGCGATGTGTGATAGTAGTTTCCTTCCAGAAGTCTCGGACTCCTGCTTGGAAAGAGATTTTAGGGTCAACAAAGATCTCTAGCTCTCGAAGCAGCGGTGTGATTTCAGAGCCTGTTTCAGCGAACGGAACGGCAGGCACGGGGTATTTGTCCGGGCTGCGGAGAAGGAGGGCATCTGGGAAATTGCTCTGTTTCGGAAATTTAATTTTTTCTAAGGTTTTACCGAAATGTTCTACGGTCTTTTTTGGAAACGCTGTTTTTATAACAGACCAAAGATCTATTTCGTGGGATTGATTCATGGTGTATATATACGCGATTAAATAAAATGTCCCTCAGCATAGCGGCAAGCGAGGGTGTAAACGAACTTCACCCTCCGGTCGATGACGAGCTCTCGAGTGTTGCGGTTAGAGCCGTGAAGATCCCAGAAACGAAAATCACAGTACTTAAAACGATGGATATATATTTCTTCGCTCTCAACTCATGGGACAAATTGAACCTCATTCGCAAAGGAAACGCCGATTTTGCCACGATCAGGAAAGCGAAAGGGAACATTCTGGTCTCAATTCCAAAGGGGGAGTACAACCTCCACTGTCTACAACAGGCAATTGTCTATGGGCATGGAAAGGATGTCGCCGCGGGCACTTGTGAACTTCGGATAACCGCTACTGGAGTGTATTTCTTCTCGAAAGTACAGGTGATCCTAGACAGCAAGCTAGCCGACTTGTTGGGGATATCCGAAGTCCCGCGCGTTCTGATTCATGTTCCTGTACAATGGGGGCCGCCCTCTGTTTCAATCTACTGCGATTTGGTGGACCCAAACAAGTCGTATGAAGGGGGCAAACCCTCCTATCTACTGGCGAAGGTCGAGCCTTTGAAGCTTCAATGACCTTCGGTGTGGCATTTGCGACCGTTTTATCTCCCCGTCGACCCCACAAAAAGAAATCTCTTTCGAGTTTGGACGGTACCGACGACCAGGGCAGAAGTTTTGTTGGAGCTCTGTATATAGGACATGGAATCTGATTGTTTGTACCCAAAGGTTCCCACCGCCCCCAACGATGAGGGGCATTCGTTTCGGCTTCAAAAGATTTGTGACATTCAGACCGCCCTAAAAAACAGTATCGCCCACTATGAAGGCGTTCGAAAAAAATATACCCGCTCTCGGGCAATTCTAAACGGGGTAGCTTTGACGACTGGAAGTCTGAGCGTTATACTTTCGGCTTCGGGCCTAGCCGCCTCTTTGACCGGCCTTGGGATTGTCTTTGGGGTTCCACTGGGTGCTATTGGTGGCATCTTTGGAATCGTGTCAGCCACAATGGTCCGGGTCAGTAAACGTATCGCCGTAAAGATATCCAAGCATGAGCGAACCGTCGCGATTGGTGAGACGAAGTTGAGTACCATCGATGACTTGGTTTCGAAAGCCTTGCAGGATAACCAAATCAGTGCTACGGAATTTCAACTCATTCTCTCCGAGGTTGACAAATATGAAACACTCAAGCGCGAGATTAAACAAAAAGCTGTGACAAAAAACGAAGACCTCGATATGGCAAAGCTGCGGACCGAGATTCGCAGCGAACTGGTAGCAGAGATGCGAGAAAAACTCGCTTAAATGGAGGTTGTTATTTCCACGTTGAGCGATGACTTCAGCTTGATCCATAAAGCATCGTATTTTCGAAGCGTCGTCGGTCGAATGTGTGAAATGTCGCACCTGGCGGCTCTTTCGTGGTCCTCTCGGAGTTCGAAGATTACTTTCAACAACCATATCAGCTTTGGAAGCCGGCGGTAGTCTGAGACAAAACTCAAGTTGTCCTCAATACGATTCACGAGGTTTACTATCGATTTTCTTTCGAGTAAATCAAGTCCAAACTCTTTCATCAACAATTTTTGCAACGCCAACCTTTTACTTTTTGATATTGGTCTTGGTCTATACCCCTCTTTTCGCCTGTTAGTTGGAAAATTCCATGTAAGATGATCAAACTCACCCGAAACCACACGCTGGCAAAGTCGAGGGCTGGCTGAAAGATACCCCTCGATGCTTTCTGGGTTGGGATGGGGAGAAATTGGAGGGTCTTCTAAGAAAGAGGTTGCTAAGAGCTTTAACTGCGAGAGGTAAGTAGAGGAATAGTTTTCTTTTTTCAAGCTGTCAGCGACCCTTGCATCCATTTTTTGTGGTCTATTGGTTGCTACTCTTTAATTACCTGCCCGAAAAAAAAAAAGTGGGGGATAGTAGGGTTAGTCGAGCCACAACGAGCTCAGCCAATTCATAGTTGCTCCGAATTTAGGCGCGCCAAACTCTTCGACATCTTCCACCGGCCGCTCTAACATGTCGAGGGCGTCGCTCACCAATTCACAGAAACACTGTCTTGTTTCATAAAGAGGGAGAAATTCGCCGCCCCTATTTTCCAACCAACGATTGTGGGCGAGCTGACACTCGCGGTAAATTAGTTGGACCTCTGCGGCCCGGAACTCTGTATAATAGAAATACTTTGGATACGAGATGCCGTCAGCTAAATGCGCGTCACGAACTTCATCGCGAAGAGCTGCGAGTTTTTGCGGCAGCCCGCGTTCCTGAAAGTCCCTCCGGAGTTGATCATCAACGGCATAGAAGATACCGTCGCAAAGCTCTGCCCTCAGTGTCGCATCTCCACTCAACCACACGAGGGCAACATCGCGGGACGACAGATTGAAATTCGCCCGCCTATCTGCACGTTCTATATCCACGCGCGCTCGAGGGTGTGCCAATAAAGCACGACGCAGTTGAACTTTGACCATCGTAGACCGACCGGGGATCTTGTATCTTGTTGCCAAAGCGCGTAACTCTTTGACGGTGGGCATGTTTATGGTGGCGCGCCAACGTTTTTTCCGAAGATTTATAGTATGCATATTTGTCTAAATTGAAATTGCTCATTAATTTTCGGAAAACGCTCGGAAAATATTCGGAAAATATTCGGAAATCTTCGGGTCATCTTCGGCGCATCTTCGGAAGACGGAAACAAGCCAAAACAACGCTTTAATCGGAAAATAGAAAAAAAGAACGCTTCATTTCTAAAAAAACAGCTTCTAGATCAAGTGGTATTTGATTGACCCCGATTATACTACTGGCGTTTTGACTGACTTTTTTCTATGCATATTATACCTTACTTCGGTAGCTATATATAGAAGGACGACGCAGAGACGATCGTGAATTAGCAGAAACTATACTATATACTGCATGTTATAGTATCCTTAACAACTCGCTTTGATTGTTCTTTCTGTTGTATTTTAGAACATTTTTTTAACATCATGTGTTATCAATAAAAGTACAGACAACGAAAAGATTTCACTTCTTAATTGCTTTTAAAATGAAGCTCTTCCAATAATGAGGCCAAAAATCCCGTGTCCCGTTAATATGGTTTGTATCCCCATAATGCAAGGCATTACTGATGACGTCATTGCGGGTAATATCTTTGGGTACTCAAGAGGGTGGGGAGAGGTTTCCTCAGACAATCTATCTGGAAGGGCCGATACTGACAGGTATTGTCAATGATTGATACAAAATACGAGTAATCGCATTGGCAAGTATATTTTTTTTTCAATTTTTGCGACTTCAAAATTGATCAATGACCCTATTTTAGACCATTTTATCCTTTGAGAAATGACAGCTATGATGTTCGACATTCCAGACTTTCCTTTTAAATAGCCCGTATCCCGTTAATTTTTCTAACGAATATCCTGTACTCCTATAAGTTTTTTACCTAAATATCCCGATAACCCCTAATAGGGCCTCAAGAATCGTATTTCGTTCACGCGCGATAACTCTTTTAGTCTCCAAAATCACTTTTGTTCACACGTGCCAACTCCTTTCACACCAATTTGAATTTGGTTCTCACGCAAGCAGCTCTTTGCGCCATCATAATTACTGGTTCACACGCACGCGCCCTTTTTGTCGCCATAATGACTTTGGTTCACGTGCGCACATCTTTTTGCATCATAAATACTTTGATTCACACGCGTATTCTTTTTATGATCTAATGACTTTCGTTCACACGCGCGCTTTCTTTTTACTCAGTAATGACCTTCGCTCACGCGCACCTTAATACGCCATAATGGCTTTCGTTCACACGCGAGCACTCTTTCTACGCCATAATAACTTTGATTCACGCGAGCATTCTATTTTAGGGAGCTTAAGCACGCACGTTTTTGAGGCGCGGACGGCAACCGGAAGATAACATTATGCGTGCCAGGATATTGCTGTCTCCCAGATTTTTATAGTGATCATCTCTAATGGACAAAAGATACTAATCAATGTAAATGTGGTTGTGTGAAGACAAGTTAAAAGGGGAAACAGCTCACTTCCGGTTGCTGTCCGCGTCTAAAAATCTCGTGTGGTTAAGCTCCCTATTATTTTAATAACTTTGGCCAACGCGCGGAATGTTTTGCGTCATAATGACATTGGTTCGAACGAGCGCACTCTTTTTACGTAATAATGACTTTGGCTCACACGCGCACTAGCTGTCGTTTTACGTCATAATGACCTCGGATCACACGCGCTTACTCTTTTCTCGTGTAATGACTTTGCAGGTTCACACGCGCACGCTCTTTTTTCGCCATGAGGGCCGTACCACGCCAAGGTATTACACAACTGCCTTTTAGTAAACTTAGAACCACATTGTAAAGTAAAACAAAGCTACCACACTAGAGTACTGTGTTCAGTAGCTTTCCAAAGAATGGTCACACTGCATAGTTTGATCCACATATGAAAACGTTAGATCCGCACTGTATAGCAAAACAAACAGTACCACAGTACAGTACTGTTCAGTAGCTTTCCAAAGAATGATAACACTGTGTGGTTTGATCCTTAGATGAAAAAGTTAGAACCACAGTGTATAGTAAAACAAACAGTACCACAGTACAGTACTGTTCAGTAGCTTTCCAAAGAATGGTCACACTGCATAGTTTGATCCACAGATGAAAACGTTAGATCCGCACTGTATAGCAAAACAAACAGTACCACAGTACAGTACTGTTCAGTAGCTTTCCAAAGAATGGTAACACTGTGTGGTTTGATCCACAGATGAAAAAGTTAGAACCCCACTGTATAGTAAAACAAACAGTACCACAGTACAGCACTGTTCAGTAGCTTTACATAGAATGATCACACTGCATGGTTTGATCCACAGATGAAAAAGTTAAAAGTACACTGTATAGTAATGCAAACAGTACCACAGTACAGTGGGGATAGTTTCTAAAGAAACTGATGCTGCGTTGGTGGGAAATTGAAACACAAGAAATTGGGTAAATCAAACGAGTTGATAAAGTAAGTTATACCACCGTAAGGTAAAAGGGAGATGCTGACGTTTCGAGCGTTAGCCCTTCGTCGGGGCGAATGACGAAGGGCTAACGCTCGAAACGTCAGCGCCTCCCTTTTACCTTACGGTGGTATAATTTACTTAATCAACTCGATCGTTTGATTTACCCAATTTCTTGAGTACCACAGTACAATATTGTTTAGAGGCTTTACAAAGAATGGTCAAGCCGCATGGTTCTAACCACAGATATGACTTGCAGGTTATTATGACAAAAGTTGGATAGTGATTGATTAAAATTTTCTGTCTTAGAGGCTTGATTGGAATTTTCTTGAAGAGGATTCTGACGAAAGTATTGAAAGCTGAAAGAGATCGACTTGCTGAGTGCCGCTCCTTAAACAACAGCTGTTTATTATATTGTTTCCAAAAACAAGACTGGGAATAAGGTGGTAAGATGTGTCCGATCTTATTTCCAGCCTCGTTCCTTGTTACCAGAGAGCTTAAGATGTAAATCAGTTCTATATAGAAGTCGTGGAAACTTCTTAACCATATTGGTTTTGCGTATGTTTTATATTCAACGAGAAGCTTTTTCTAATTTTGAATTATTAATAGAGCTGTTAAACATTAACTACACTTGGCAGTCAAGCTCTACCATCAGATTGACGAAACGATGCGTTAAGTGCCGTAAAATATACAGATTTTTAGGGGATGTAACGAATGCTTTAGATGGATTAATTATAAATAGCAATAAAGTGATAAATATTCCAGAGCATTTCATGCTCTTTATGGAGTTGTTCATCCTAGCTGTCGTTCTTTCCTTCGAGAGTGCTGTGTAAACGCAGGAGCCGATTGCTGTGAATATGACTGAGAAAACGTTTTAAACTTTGTTACAAACAAACCTGCTTTAAGAGTAGCGTGTATAGTATAACTTTTAGAAAGATAAATTGGTGAGAAGAATTTGCCTTATTCCAAAATGGCTGCCTTTCAGTATATTCAGTATACTGATTTTTTTTTCAGTATACTGATTAAACCATTACTGAATGGTTTAATCAGTAATCATAAGAAATGCGAGGCTATGTTGATTGGATCAAAGCACGCTGTTAAAAACACCCGAGCGTCACAGATTATCCTCAATGGAAAACCAATGAAACAGTCAGACCATTTTAAGTACTTAGGAATTTATCTCGATCATTGTCTGACTTGGAGCAAACATGTAGCCTATATACAATCTAGGGTTTACCCTAAACTAAAACTGCTGAACAGAATTTCATCTTTTCTTAGTCGCGATATTTTGCTCAGAATCTACAAGCAGACTGTGCTACCTTTATTAGACTATGGATGTGTTATATGGGGCGAATTAATGCAGCAAAGAGAACGCCCAACGCTTAGAGCGCCTGCAAAACCAAGCAATGCGAATAATATTGCATGCTGACCGTAAGACATGTACTCAGGAGATGCGTGCTAAATTACAGCTATTATCACTTCACAGTAGACGCCTTTTCATTAAGCTACAATATGTTTACAAGATAACAACATTAATTGCCCTAAGCAGTTGACAGATTAATTAATGAAACGATCATAGAGACATTGTCGATCCTTTAGAGATCCAACATTATTAGATCTACCACAAGTTAAGACCAAATGTGGACAGACCACGTTTAAGTTTTCGGCTGCGAGTGCCTGGAACAAACTGCCAAGAGAGATTCGCGAGCTCACAACACTTGCACAATTTAAAGGCAAAACATTCACTTACCTAATAAACATGGATAGTGCAAATCACACTTGTACAATGTAATTTTAAATTTTTTGTAAATAGTTTATACTTTTTTAGATTTGTAATTTGTAAATTCTATTCCTGTAATTATTCTTTGACTTTTTTTCATGCTTTATATACTGGTCACCGATTAATACCAGTCAATCTATATTTTGATCGACTGACCGGTCTTTTACCAGGATAAATAAAGTTATTATTTATTATTATTATTATTTATTCTTGTGTTTTTATTTAAATTAGACCTGGATGCTTCGTTCAAGGTAAAATATTCTTTTGAATTTTAGCTTAAGAACGAGGCATCAAGGGATAATTTAAATAAAAACAAAGTATATTTAAATTGCGGCCATTTTGGAATAACGTGTGTTTGATCAATCAAAGTTAGCCTTAAACTCTAGAGAATCTGCTGAGCTCGACTGGGGAAGCTGGTTGAACTACTTCAACCAGCTTCCCCTTCATCTATTTACTGAGATAACTTGTTATCGTTTGCTGATTTATTTTCTTGATGTGTTGCCTTTGATATTGGGTTCTGTTTTATTTGTTTTACACCGGGGATTTTGTCCAACGCAACCCAAAATGCGTTAACGTTCAAACCTATTTTTGTATAACACTTTAAATGGATACTTGAATGTGGATGTATTTCCGTTTCTGAACTTTTATTCTCAAGATGATGCGCACAGGTTTAGACATGTTGATGACTACTTAGGCTTGAAGACAAATTTTGCTAGAACGACTATTTTTGAAAACACTTATTTTAATAGAATTGTGGCGATGTAGAATTCGATACCCTTAGATATTAGGTTATCTCCTAGTTGTGCAGTTTTTAAGTCGGGAATGAAGAAGTTTTTAAGTGAGGAATGAATATTTTATTTAATTTTTTTTTCTTGATTGTTATTATATGATTATTTATTTAGATTAGCTACTTGGTGATCTGTCTCGCATGGAGTGTTGACCACTCTCTTACAGAGTTTCCTTATGGCTTTGCCTGTTTGTGTATGTCTTTAGACTTAGATTTCTTTATTGCCATTAAAATGTACTAAATAAATAAATAAATAAATAAATATTACATGGATATATGAATATACCAGGAGTTGCCATGCAGACATCAACGCTACCCACCAGACCACGCCCTTGATTTACCCATCTCCCGATGACTATCCGCATACAGTATTACATGTATTAAAGTCCCGGGGGGGTACTCTCATAAATGTCGGATAGGTGTGTGCCGCGAAGGGTCTTAAACCCTGACCCTATCTAAGGATGAAGCAAACGAAAATTGATGCCCTATTTAAGGCCCAAACCCGGAAAATGACACCCTATTCAAGTGAAAAACAAAAAGTAAACATAACTTGAACGGGTCAACTACACTTCGTTTCTGTAAGATTACTGGAAGTTAAGCATCATGATCAAGCATAGTATATATAGTAGACTGCCTGGTAGCACCCTATCTGAGCATCACACCGGGAACACTATGTCAACATGGGGGAAAATAATAATAATAATAATAATAATAATAATAATAATATCTTTTATTTTGCACTGTTCATATAGAATTTACATTACATTTGTAGAAGTAAGTTATAAAACAAAATTAAAATGAAGATAGAAAATTAACGAAATTAAGATGTGCGCAGCGGACCAAAGTAGCAGATGCTTCCGAGTTGGTCACTGCCACGTTAAACTAACAGGCATAGACAATAAGCGTGATGAAAATAGATTTTACAGAGTAAAGGTGCTAAAGTAAACAAGTATCTAGGTAGATACATGAATCAAATGACAATAGAAAAAAGAGGCTAAAGTAAACTAAATCAATGTATTCTAGAGAACAGATTGCGAGTTTAGCAGATATAGCTTGTATTGTTTGGAAAAGGGGTAATAATATAGTTTTTTTAGATGCAGTGGGATAGTCTCCCATGATACCCTATTTAAGGATGGAGAACCTCAAAAACCATACCATATCCCGCGGCACATATTTATGTAGCCCATATATGGGAGTACCCCCCCCACCCCCCGGGATTATAGTACATAGCCCAGCGAATGATAGGTTGCTTTTCCCCAGACTGATCTTTCGTATCACTGAGATTCAAAAGATCGACGTAACACCCGTTTACTTGATTTGATAATTGGACAGTGGGTGGTAGGGGTATGGAGTCAGGGTATAGTCTTTGGGAAAGTGATCAAGTGCGAATCAATATGACAACGATCAAAATAATGTATTACATGCATAGAGAAAGTTTCCAGAAACACCTGTCAATCCAAGAGCTACATTGTCCTGATTCATCTGAATCGAGTGGTTGTTATGTTTGTCAGGGGGAAGTTGTCGCTTTACTATAAAAACAGAACATTATTTAAGCATCGACCAACTGAAAAGCCACATTAAATTCTACATTTTGAAGGCCGCCGCAAACGGTAATAAATTGGCAAAGCAAGTGCAAGCGTTATATCACAACCAGTCTGAATAAGCAAAATGTCTACCCTCTTACTCCTCCCTCGTCGTAGATCGCTTGTCACCATGCCACGTGATACGAGCGCCCGCGGAATACGAAAACATGGCGGATTTCTCTTGCTTTCGTCGAAAAAATAAAAACAAACAACGGATAAAGGTAAGTTATTACTGCGCTTTTCCTCATTACCGAAAATACTTCATATTAAGAAATCGTTTAAGGTTTCTAGAGACACTGAAAGTGTTGGTGAAAGGTCAAACATCTCGGGTTTATCGTAAGCAGTTGACTAGGATCATGAACTGTACGTATAATGGAATGTATTTTGTTATTCCTGTTGCCGCAAGCTATGATTTTTTGAGTCGTTTTCTTGAAAACTTGAGCTTTAATTCTGTTTGCAAAAAACGCTAACTTCGTTCAAAACCATGTCACAACTAAGAATTTCGTAACTTGATTGTTTACATTGCTACGCTGATGACGTCATTGACATCAATATTCGTCCCGCTTTCACTCTTTCACTCCCGGAGAATGGACCAACATAGAGCTTCTCTCTACAATGACAGTACACTGCAAAACAAACTAGTTATGAGAATTGAGAAAAGGATCAACTCAAAGATGATCACTTGATCTAATACCCAATTCTCCTTACTAACTTATAGCAAATTTTATAACGGAATTCACTTAGAAGAATTTCTACCCAGATCTTAGGAGTAAAAGAGCTAACTAATTGACACTCTAGATCTAAACAGTACTTCTCCTTGGTCAATTCCCTGTATTTCTGACATGTTGCCTTGAAGAATTTGGTCAGATTTGTTATAGTTGTGTTTATAAATTTTTAAATATCCGTTTTGTTCCACTTGGTGGTTCTTGATAGTGTGTTATTATGTGTTTTAAGACAAAATGGTGGTTTGGTCACTGTTGGCTGAAAACGATAATTTGACTTCATTTCAGAGCAATGGGAGAATCTAGAATTTTGAGACCTGGAAGGAATTTGGACCGGACTGATGGAAGACAAAATGGGGAGCAGACCGGAACAATGATATAGGAGACAGAGACAGAGTAGACATGCTAGGAGATGACTGAACAGCCAGATACCATGGAAAACAAGCCAGGGACACAATTACAGAGAGGGTCAGATGGAAATGACATGTTGCTGAACTGAAAGACGAGAAACCAAGAAGAGATGGACAGCCAATCACAAAACGTTCAGAACACTTAGAGACCAATGAAGGCAGACGGCAACACTGGGCAGCACCTGACAGAGGATGTGTTGGAAAAATGAATGATAAGAATTTATATAAGGATAAATTTCAATTTACTTTTCATAATTTAGATAATAATCCAAAGAAAGCAAAAGCTGCATATTGTCCCCCTGCAAAAAATAGTCCCGTTGTTTGTAGGGAAATTGTACAGGCTTGGCTTATCTTGTTATAGATGAAATAATTCTCTTTCTTTCCAAATCATTCCTGCTTCCACATTAAAAAGTATTAGGCATAAGTTGCACAAGAGACAATTTCAACAAGGGATGCAGCATGCATAAGAAAAATTCCAGCTTTGAAAGTGAAGGTTTGTTATGAGTCTGTAATAGTATCATAAATCTTCAATGATCATTAGTTTTTGTATTTGTACTTAAATGCATCACCAATCAAATACTGAGTATTCTCATCTTCTCAATTTTCTATTATTTAGACTTCTTCAGACCTGCAGATGGATGCCACTTACAAGGACACAAAAAGCCCCAGGCCAGTTGAATAGGTACCTCAAACCAGCTCACACAAGTTCAGAGACTTGCTGACTGGGTTCGGTACACCAGGACACATGGAGCCACAGACCTGCTGAATGGTGGCAACACCAGGACACATTAAGACATAGACCTCCTGATCGGGTAAGCTCATTAGATCTTATTCACATGTATTTAATGCGCTATACAAGTAATAAATTATTACTAATCATTATGGATACTGTATACCAGTACACATGGAGCCATGCAACTATTGACTGGAAGCAAGACACCAGAGGCAGAGACCAGTGGAATGGACCAGACACCTGGACACATGGAGCCGCAGGTCAGGTGGAGGAAAAGGACACAAGAGTGGAGGATACCAAAGATTACTATGAACTTTCTCAACTATAATGAGCGCAAAGTGTAATATCCTTCTAAATAAAAGAGCACCAAGTATGGAAAATTAGGTTTAGGAGAACAGTAAGTATTTACCTTGAGATTTTCAAAAACAATAGGTAATTTTTGGTTACTTGAAAACCAAAGTTTTCAACAAACATAGTACTTATACTTGATTTCTTTTTAATCTCAAGGTAAATATTTATTGTTTACCATGCTCAATGTCATTTATGCAGCTACAAAATTAAGGTAAAACATCATAATTAGTAATTACTGATTAAGCAAATTATTGCACATATTCATTAATACAACAATTTTGATCAAAATATTTTCTCATTTCAAATTACAAAGAATTGCTGCATTTTACAAAAAATAAGTTACTAGCTATTCAAATTGTTATCTAGATATAAAAATACAATAACATCCAGATTCTTTTACAAATTGTTGCTGCCTTCTTGATATTTATCAAAAACATTTGATTGATCAGTCTTAAAAATCATCATATTTTAAGTTTTAAAAATTCACACTCAGATTCAGTTTATATAGATCAAATATTTTATTTCAAAATTCTAGGCAAAATTTTACTGGCATAAAATTTACAGGAGTTTTTCATTTATTTTCTAAATTACTGTAACTGATCAAATTTTACACTTATTCCATTTTTAAGCTTAAAAGTTGAGGTACAGCATTTTTTTGTTTTGTCTTTTGCTGTAGCTGTGAATGACTTTGAGCATGGCTTTTGGGTGTTTGGGCCACAATTGTACAAGTAAGTGGAACAAAAATATTGCCTTTCTGTTTGGCAGATTAACCATAAGGTGGTAAATGCCACAAAGGTGCTTGCATCTAAACAAACCATTTAAAAAATTGATCATATATACAATTCAAAATTAAAAATATCAGTGGATCTCCAATGACATACCTTGATGTAGTCCTCTGCACCCTGTTGGAAGCATAGCATCTCGACAATCAGCCACCACCAGACGCAATTCCAAGCTTTTGCCTCCAGCCACAACATGCCATTACACCGCAGGCCCTCCTGGATTGTCCTCTACCATGTCTTTTTCCCTGGATGTCTTTTTCCTTGGGGTTCCAGTCCAATGCCTGCTTTGTGATGTTGGATCCCAGTTTGGGCAATGTGCGGGCAGCCCATTTTCTTTTCCTCCGCTGGATGGTGACGTCGATTGGCTCCTGATTTTTCCACTCTTACAGCTCCTTGCTGATGATCCTCCTAGGCCAGCAGAACTGAAGGATGTAATGCAGACGGCAGTTGATGACGACCGGAACCTTCTTGATGCTCTTGGTGGTCAAGTAGATATCCTATCCACACAATCAAATTTTTTAATCCAAAACCTTTTAGACATCCCAGCTAATCAAAATTGAATTAGATTTTACTCCTGTCAACACAGGACTTAGCAAACATTATCGCTCAATTGCAAAATGATTTAGGTTGTTTTACTTACAACAATTTTAATTCAAATTTTTAATTTAAGGTTAGGTAAAAATGTTCCACTTGCTTGTACTTTAATCTACATGCAGCCCTCATTTTTTGTTTTAAGATTTCCTTACTATTCAAGTTTCCTCTTGAGCTGTGGTAAAAACTATTTTTATGGTGCAAATTAGGGCAACAGTTAAACAACATCAATTTAAAAGCGCAATTCAAATTTTCCAAATATTATTGCCAATTACAGTTAACATTTATGGTCTGAAATAGGCATTTTGAATGTCAGTTGGTAATAACTAGGATTGAATGCAGATTAACGTTCAACCCTGGTTATTACTAATCAGCCACTAATCAGTAGTCCTGGCCTCAATAGCTTTAGATTTTCTGCTCAGTTGGAAACTTGTGTAGAAAGTGAAGTTAGTAAATGGGTTCTGTAGAGTCAAACACTGCAGTCATGCTGGTGATGGTATGGCCAAATTATTTTTGATTTTCTAACCATTTACAATTTATCACAAAAATTAATCAGAAATAATTTTATCAATTTCATTTATATAACAAAAATTTTTTCACTTCAAAATCCAAATTTTTAAATCCTCAATTTTATTAACATCCAAAACATCGACCAGTTTTTTTCAATTTAAAATCAGTTCTATTTTAGATATGGATTCATTTAATTATCAAAATTAAAATAAGCCAAATTTATTGTTTTAAAACCCAGGTTTATAAATTCTTAATTTCGTCTTTCAATTTAAATCAATTCTGATATGATAGGCAAAATTATTGCACCAATTTTATTACTTTTTATTCAAATTTATAAATCCTTAATTTGTTAAACCTCCAAAACATCTGCCACTTTTTTCAAGTCAGTCAATTCTGTTTTGGGATTTGGATTCATCTATTCCAAAATATAATAAGCCAAATTATTATGCCAATTTCGTCCCTTTTAAAATCCAAATTCATCAGTCCTTAATTTGGTTGACCCCCAAAATATCTGCAGATTTTTTTATTTTCAATTTTAACCCAATTCTCTTTTGGATTGCTTTATGCTAAAACAACCTCCAAATTAGCTGAAATCAGCTCTAAATTAGCTAACCTCCAAGTTAATTGGGAATTGTTCAAAATCAAAACACCATCACACTCAGTTTGATTGCAGTTGTCACTACAGGATACAAATTCTTTTGAAAAAAGGAAGCATGAATTACTGGTATTTAAATACCTAAATACCTACCTAGGAGAAGATTAAATATATTAACTTGAAGTTAATGTATCTAATCAACTTCTAGTGAACATTTATGTCTGTTTGCATCTCCAAAACGCAATTCTTTCATTACTGGCTCAGCATCAAAATGTTATCTCTATTAAGTTTACATTTCGAAATCCAAATTTCAAAATTGCTTTTTAAGCGCTGCTTCCTTTTTTCTAAGGAAAAATTAAGTTCATTAGCACAACAAATTGCATTGACTTGGCATTTAGTTCCACAGAGGGTGTGCAGACCAGTGCACTTATATACTGCCCAAATCTTTCAGCCACAACCAATTTGTACACCTTTAGAATAGTTTCAACCAACATTATGTACCACATATTTCTTGACTAAGCCTTAATTCTTCCCTCTCAGATAAGCAGAACTCCAATTTCCAAATTTACAGTTGCCTTTTATTCCAAATTATTTCATTTAAGATCCTCTTAGATTTTTTAGTGGCTGAGGGATTGGGTTGTATGAGGATGGTGTAGGTAGGGTAAAGTTTTCTTGTGATTTTTTCTCTTTCGCTTTTTTCATGTGCTAATGAGCTTTAGATACTTTGCTTTATTTCAGAGGGCTCATAGGGTGGCCCTTAAATACCTGAATGGTCAAATTTGGATCAAGCCAACCACAGTCCCTGCCGGGTTGTGGAAGCTCTTGCTCTGAGGAGGTGTGATTCTGATGTCCTCAACGATATTCCTTCTGCGAAATCTTGGTAAGTTGTCTCTGACCCCCCCACCCCACCCTGCTGAGGCCACGTAGACACTCAAAGACTCAGCCGTTTGTCCCGAAGAGGAGGAGGGTCAGCATGAAGGAAGGTGAGGGTTTGCTCTTCTTGTTTTCAGGGTTTGTTTAACTTACTTGAAATGCCACAAAACCAAATTAAAAAAAACAATTTTGGCACACAATCAAGATGTTGGTCTTCAATGGATATATCCAAGGGTAATCTCTCTGTGACACTGATAAAAGACTGTGGTTGTGAAGTGCAAGGACAAGGGATGCGCATTACTAGAGACGTTAAGCTCAAAAGATAACGATGGATCTCATTGCATCCGGCCTTTCTGTGGCTCACGCATCAGTGTAAGAGCTTGACTCAGGGCTGTTTGGAGGTGTTGCTGCTTACTCACTGGTGTGCTCTCATAATCTAGGAATTAACTTAGCTACTGACTAACAACAAACTAAACTAGATTTTTTCCTACATAGGCTATAACTACTTATCACCAATCTCCCTCTTTTTACTTTTCTTCACCCATTCTTTTTCTCATCCCTCCTTTCACTAGAAATTTCCTGTCACAACATTTCTTTCACCTTTCTATTTAACTGCTTATCTTTTACCTTTCTTTTCCATTTTCTCTTCATTTCTAACTAATTTTCCGAGTCTCTTTTGACTTTGCTCATTAACATTTTCCCTAGTCTCATTTTTTCAACTCCTCCCTCCTCTAACTACATTGCCTACTGCATTCCCAAACTTCTCAACTCCCACCTCCCCAACTCTCTTTGTCATTTCTCTGCTCTCTCTCCTTTCCCCTCCCCACCTCTTTTTTTCCCTTACTTCCCTCTCCTCACCCAAATTAGTTTCACTACCCTACTTCCGCTTCGGTTTTTTTTTGGGCACCCTCCATTCCCTCGCTCTTTTCAAATTGGATTCCTAAACTAGATTTCAGGTCCCTCTCCTCTTATTCAAATTAGATATCCATATAGCATCCCCATGGTTCCCTATCTCTTATTTTTTCCATTACCTCCCCCACCCCCCAAGTTAATCTCCTAGTTGGGTTCCAGTTCCTCCATTCTGCCTTGGGGCGATCCTTTCCCCTTATAGCTCCTCTTTTTTTTTACTAAATCCGGGTTCTAAATTAAATTTTTGTTTTTTCCAATTTCATTTCCTCATCTTCCTACCCTATTAGACTTTAATTGGTTAATCTGCTTTTTACCCTTCGTTTCGCCATTTTTTTTCTAGATTTTCTTACCTCCCCTCCCATGGTGCAAATTCGATTCCATTTATTTAGTTTTTTCCGTCCCACCCCTCCCACCTTTCAAATAGGGTAACTACATTCCAGATCCATTCTATGCCTTTTCCTCCCCTCCCTCCCCATCTCATTACTATTCTGTCTCAATTTCTCACTTTACATACTCCAGCTTATTCCTTGTTCTTTCTAATTACTATTTTTCTTTATATTTTTTCCAAATTAAAACTAAAACATTTCATCCAAAACATAGTAGGAAATCTCTAAATTCTTAATTCCAACAATTTTCAATTTATTCAATTAAAAAACAAATCTATACTTATAAATTGCTTCAAATCTTGGTAGAGCCAATTGAACTATAAATTACTTCTCTCCTGGCGTCGAGCTGGGACCAAATTCATTTAAGGTCAAAATATTTATAATCTAGCGCCAATTAAACACTATTTATCAAATTTTCTCCCAGGGGGAAATTTTTCACCAAAATTTGAAAAGCAAAATTGAACTCAATTTTCTAATCACAAGCGTCGAGCTGAAAATTAAATCGCAATTAGGTAACGATTTTTGAAACTTAACATGCATTACGCGCGCCATTTTAACATTATTTTGCCAAATTCTTTATTAGTTCCCAGGGGGAAATTTTCCACCAAAACTAGCATTATTTAACGCTTGTATTTTGGCAAGAAATTACGCAACCAAAAATTCGATTTCGCGGAAAATTTATCCAAAACTTTTCTACAGTATTTCACCTTAAATTTATCCAAAACTGCTATAATTTTCGTTGCAATTTCTCTTCTTTAGGCCGCCAAGCGACGATAAGTCTTGCGAAGCAGCGAGAGAAGGAAACCTCTCTTTCTTCTTGCGCTGCTTCGCGATACGAATTCGTCGCATGTCCGTTTCTCCTCCCTTCTCCATTCTCTAACAAACCACTCTACTAATAACAATTCTCTCCTAATAATACCTCAAACCTTCTCTAACAGCCTTTATCAACCTAATCATTACGAATAACCTTTCCAAATAGTTTTCCTATAACCTAAAATAGGATCTTCGCTTAGGTTTAGTTGAGAGAGACCGGGAATTGGTTCGCGCACTGAAGGGCAGTCCTTGATGTCTTGTTCTTCGCTGGCGTCAGTGGGTTCATCGTTTGTCCGGTTGTATGGGACACCAGCGTTTGATTCTGGCCTTGATGTTGATAGTAATGCGCTGAAATTGCTTCTTGCACTTTTAACACTACAGCTTTCATCACTGACTCAGAAAGAATCCCTTCCAAATTCAAACAAACTTTTCATTGGAAACTTCCAAGTTATTTCCTTTAATTTCCATATATCCATTGAAGACCGCCATCTTGAAAAAATTATTCAAATTATCCATTTGGCACACCAGCCATTATGGCATAAAATTAAAGTGGCATTTTGAGTGAGTCAGATGAATCCTGACTACTTGAAGAGCAAACCCTCACTTTCCTTCATGCTGACTCTCCTCTTCTTGGGGACAAACGGCCGAGTCTTTGAGTGTCTATGTGGCCTCAGCAGGGTGGGGTGGAGGGGTCAGAGACAACTTGCCAGGATTTCAAAGTTGGAATATTAAATGAGGACAAAAGAAGAAACACCAACTTGGGGCAAGAGTGGAAGCAACTCGGCAGGGACAAGTGGTTGGCTTGATCATTTTTTTTTTATTTTTATATATATAATAAACACACAAGGAAATATCTTTATTGTCAATAAACTGTTTCTTGTCTTCATCCTTCTAATGTTGTTTACTTTGCAATCCACTCATTGAATGGACCAGGTTGACTTCCCCAATATTAAGACTCGAAAGGAAACCCTGCATGTTATACCGACTTGTGTTTGAAATATCCAGAACTCAACAGTTTTAACTTTATGGTGTTGGCTTCAAAATTAAACCTTATATCTATTTCCCAACTATCCACTGACTGATTCCCCTCAGTCTTAAAATGTTAATGGTGCCATTTTATTAAGGACAACAGTACCAGAAACATTTGAAGTCTGGAAGGCATCACTCAGAAGAAGTCTGAAAAATAAACACGAGGTTTGAAATGATCACTGTCTAAATCTGTACTGAGTTCTCAACATTGCATGCACAAGTATGTACAACATGCAGGGTTTCCTTTAACTGCAATGCTGTAACTTGCACTACACCAAGACAGAAATGTGTGTGATGTCATGCAAGAGAATTTGAATTGTGTTGCCGAAACTGACTTTGTCTGTGTTATCCAATTTGTATTAAGTTTTGAAATTACTTTAGATTATCTCTTGCATGACAACACACACCATTTCTGTCTTTGCAGTAGAGAAGTTACAATAATATTGCACTAAATGCAGACAAACATACCCCAGAGGTATTGCTATCACAAACATGACATGATATGCCATCAGCATCTCGATGGGTCGAGATGCTCACGAAAAAATGACAAAGTTAATGAAGACACTTGGAAACAACTGACTCTTGGACACAACTTAGAGAATTTAGAAAAGACAGCAGTTCTCCAAATTTCAAGAATAAGGGTATGCAAAATATTTGTATTATGCCTTACTCCCTTGAGGCAACTTGATATAAGAGAAGCAAACTAAGAGAGTACATGTAATTCTGTTTACGGAATTTTTCTTTTCAGCAGGTTAATATTAACTCATCAATTGAAGTAATGCATAGTTGGGTGAAGCTGTAAATGTGATATCAAATTCTCCACATGTTTTTTGAGTAAATACAAAGCAATTTGAAGGAGAATCTAGCAGCTGATTAGAAGGAACTTGATAGGCAAGTGATGGATTAAATTCAAATTTTATCACATAATTTCAATTGTTCCTTGCATACATAACTTAATTCCAAATACTGAAAAATTTATCCTAGAGGTTTTAACATTTCTGGTAATGAATAACAATGACAATATGAGTGAATCATTACCAATCATAAATTTTTGTGATTTTCTGAGAAATTCTCATTACTGGAATTGTATAGAATGTATGGAGAGCACAAAGGAGAATTTGTGTCTAGAAAACTGTGGTTATTAGTCACAATAGGAGAACAAGGGTTTCTAACAATTCATGTTGTGTCCAAGAGTTATTTCATTTTGTACACCTTGCTTTATCTACAGCTGATTGTAAACTCAACACAAAATTGAAAACGTTCCCTCTTGAACAGTCAAATCCAAAGGAATTTCCACCAATATATAATTTTGAATGTTCATCTAAAATGAATCCAATCTTCACCAAACGTTTTGACTTAAATTTGAATGGCATGGTACTGGAAATAATATTTTGCACTTGAAGTACAGCACAGATTTTTTTTCTTGCAATTTGTTGCTCTTGAATGAATTTGCTTGGATTTAGAATACTGCTTTCCATGTCTGCTAATTCAGATCAAACTCATGAGAAGGAAATTGAAAAAACTTAACTTCCCTAGAACTTGTTGATTCTTCACAAATTTGCTTGGATTTAGCATACTGCCTTCCCTGTCAGCAAATTGGGTCCATTTTTTGTTTCACATGTAGAGGGTCAACTAATATTTAACTTCTTCTATAGTCCATAGAATTTATAATAGGAATGGCAAAACTATGAACTCAAGAATACTGAATTGGTCTTGCACATAATTCTCCAAAGTAACTTGTAAAGAAACATGTTGCTCTCACCAAGAAGAATAATTATTACAACTTAAATTTTGGTTGAAAAAATGTTAAATGAAGAATATTTGCAGAATTTCTAATAGGGCAAGGAAAATGATCTTTCTGTTAGCAACACACAAATTTGATTTTTTAATTTACCTGCTCAAGTCTTTCATAAATTCATTTTACAGTTTCGTCTTTTAATTGAAATTCTATGAATTTTATCAAAGTCTGAAAATGCAGCAACATATTTTTGGTCCACCTGGTGCAGTTTGGTTCTTCGTAGAATGGAAATACAAAATTATACTTCAGGGCTTTTTCCACCATGCCATTCTTTCACAATAATTAAACAAATCAATGAACAAAAAAAAAATGTTCCAAGAGGTTGACTGTCATGATCTAGTCAACTGACTATAATCAGTGTAAGAACCTTTACAATCAACTGTAGAATCTTATTTCATGCCATATTGTTCCTTGGTAGAGCTAGGAAGACCTTCAAAGAAACTGGCAGTTCACAAACACTTTTACTTGGTGTCTTTTAGGATAGAAATTCTAGTTGACTAAGCTCGTTGTTTGTAGATTAAAATTAAATTTCAAAGGAAACTTCTTTGCGCACTCTCAGTCAATGTTCTTGAATAATCTTAATTTGACATTAATGATGAAAATTTAGGGAAAGGAAAATGATGTTAAGATAAAATCAATCAATCAAAGGCAGCAGTGAAATTCAATCTAAAACTTGCCCTTTAGAGTAATATTTTGTGGGTCCCAATTTTTTAACAAAAAATCTTGTAAGTCAAAAATGTGGCATGAATGTTCCCATGGTGGACACATCAGGGAAGGCCATTGTGTTACAATTCATCAAACAATTAAAGGCAGCAGCCAAATTCAATCTAAATTTAAAACTTTGATGAAAATATTGTGTTCTAATTCTTCAACAAAAATATCATGCAAGCAAAAAGACTGCCATTACAGAGAAATGGTCTTCATTATCTACCAAGAAATAACAACCAGACAGCCAATTTGCACAGACAACAACAAAAGGGTATGTTTTGGCAACCTAAATATACAGTATCGTACATTTTAGCCCTTGTTATACCCAATAAAATATAAAGAAAGGAATTTCAAAAGGTGAAAAAATAAATCTCTTGTGCTTTTGATAGGTCCAAAGTTCTCTGAATGACTTTGATCACTTTTTTTCCAGTGTTACTTAAGTATGTCCTGTCCATCTTGACTGAGAGCATCTTTTAGCAACCTTACTATGCAATCAAATTCAGAAGGATGGAATCTGAAAATGGGTTGGTTCAAGTTTGGGAAAAATTCGGATTTCTTGAGGAAATGTGATAGACTCAACAACATTTGAAATTTTGAGAGGTTTGTTGTTTTAGCAGTGACAATTTCAAAAAACTTGGGTGGGTTATGAAAAAGTTTGGGGATAACTTTTGCTTTAACCATGGATTTCCAACATTTTTGTTGGAATTGTCACAATCCGTATAATGTGTATAGCAATTTGATGTCATTTTGTATAATGTAAACTCCAAGAAACATAGATTATTGTAGTGTAGATTTGAAACTGCCCTCTTGCTGTTTGTCTGTGCAAATTGGAGCTTGTGATAGCAAACCCCTGCTTGTCAACCTGGTTCACTTAATTGTGGATTGCAAAGCACACTTATTACACTAGTGGATGGCTCAATTGCCCTCCATTCCGTTCCAACCTGCAAAAAAAAAGAATGCTTGTCAGATTTCAAGTTTCAACAAACACCACTCATTTATTTTCTAAACTTACACTGCCTCATTCACCACCTATATTTAAGCAGAACTAGGAATCGATTAAATCTTTATATTTGGGGACTTTTTGTAAAAAGATTTTTTTGTGTACATTTTAAAGACAAATATCAATTTTCTCAAAGGACCACATTTTACCTGCTGTTTTTAAATTATCTTAAAAGCTTTCACCAATTTCATTTTTCTCTTAATTACAGTACAATTACAATTTTTAGATTTCTTTTTTTTCCCAGGAAGATAATTAGCTGGTCATCTTCTTAAATATGAATTATTTCATTGAAAGAGGTCCCCGAGGAAAAGAAATCATTGTAGAGCACCATGACCAATTGTGAAAAAATGAACTGACAACCTGAAAACATATTGGTCCAGACTGAGTACAAATAAGAGATGGGCAGATTGAATATTATAATAACCTGACAAAACAGAAGATTATATACAGAATTTGGATGCAGCTTAAACATCTACACCTACAGCTGTAAAAAGACACCTAGTGTCGGTCTCTCAGCTGCTATGTTTCAGTCATGATACCGTAACGTGACTGTCCTTAAGACAGGAATCTCTCTAAGATGGACACCAAGTGTCAGTCTCTCATCTGTTCCTTTTAAAATTTGCTTTCCAAAAGAGCTGGCAATCTTTTCAGTATGATCAAGGGTTTTTCCAATTCAATACAACAAAACTACAGTACAACCCAGTATAATCCCAAGTGAAACATTCCTATTTGAGAAAACTAAACCAAACAAAAAGACCCTTCACCCCTCCCCCCCACTACCAACACACTAGTCCCCC
This sequence comes from Ricordea florida, assembly GCA_949710005.1. NCBI lineage: Eukaryota > Metazoa > Cnidaria > Anthozoa > Corallimorpharia > Ricordeidae > Ricordea > Ricordea florida. Next base: position 5,482,477 of record OX453283.1, on the reverse strand, counting down.
CTCCCTATTATTAACCACATGCTTGATCTGACTGTTTTCAAACCGTTTGAATCGAAGACTTAGGTACACTCGTCTGAGATTTTACAACAAAACATTAATTTTTACCCTTGTCACAATTACGCCACAAAACAACGCTACTTTTACCTGTGCAGTGGTTTCTTCGTAAACGAACGCTTCACATGGACGGCTGCATATGTCTACTTCATAGCATTGCTGACAATCTGGGTAGAAGAAAAACGGCTGTTTACAATTATACTACCAGAAGAACAAGATTAACAAGAAAGTTTGGGAAACAAACCTCCGAATTTGCAGAATTTTCATATTTTTCTGTCCTTCAAGAGCTCATAACACGTTCGCTGAAACGGGCATTTACGCCAGCAATAGGTCACGGGAAGTGTTAGCTCACTTCCACAGTAGGGTAAGAGTGGGGGAACGTTGTCAATATCTGTCTATGTGGGATTTTGGGACCTATTTGCTTCAAAAAGATAGCTTATCTTGCTCTAAGTACAACATCAAAGACTAGGACGCTAATTCACTTAAGAAGTTGAAATTAAATGTAATTTATCGGTATCCTTGCGATTCAAATTTAGCAAGCCCTTCTGCTTAGGTGGGGTGGGGTAAGGTCATCGGACCCTCACACATGACGAGCTTCTGGCAAAGATAAACGACAAGAAGTTGCTTCCTTTTAACAATCCAAAAGAAGCACTAAAAACGCGGCCCTTTTCTAACCAACTAAAACAACCACCAAGACTGGCCAATTTCAACTTTGCACTGACAACCATCAAGTTTAAATGACCACCAAAAACTGCCACATTTCAAATTTTCAAAACAACCACCAGAAACGTTGTTTTAACCAACAAGGACAGCCCCTTTGTAACCTTCAAAATCTATCCACCATAAACGCTCCAATTTGTAACAGTCGTCACTATAAAAACTGGCAGTTTTTGGAGGTATATTTCTGGAGCTAAAAAATAAGTTTATAGTGAAGGTCATTTTGGGAGATCAAAGTAGGCCGTTTTTGGTAAATAAAAGAAGACGCCTGAAGGCGTTTACGCGGGATGTGTTGGTTCAAAATTGCTGACGCAGTATGTTTTTTTGCTGATTGTGCGATCATGGATATCCATGGTGCAATCCAACCTGACTTGCACGTGATTCGAAGTTACAGCCAATAAAAATCACACAATTTTTTCGGGACGGGCTCGGGATACGGGAAAGTTAAAAAAACAAGACAATTTTTGACTCCCAAGGCGACGAAAGGAATGCGCTACCGAATTTTATACCCTGGCTGACTAAGTCATCCCGCGTAAAAAGCAGCCCGATTTTGGTGGTCATTATCAGGGGTTAAAAACAGGCTGATTTTGGTGGTCATTATCAGGGGTTAAAAACAGGCCGATTTTGGTGGTCATTATCAGGGGTTAAAAACAGGCCGATTTTGGTGGTCATTATCAGGGGTTAAAAACAGGCTGATTTTGGTGGTCATTATCAGGGGTTAAAAACAGGCCGATTTTAGTGGTCATTTCGGGGGACCGAAAATAGGAAAATGCGCGGATGTTAAGGGTCATTTTCGGGGTGAGAAACATTTTTGTTTGTTTAAAAACATACAGATTTTGGTGGTCAGTTTGGGGGTGTACACAGCGCATGAAGTGTTCATGTTAATATGTTCATTAAACCAGTCACTTAATTCTGCCATGTTTCAAAATATTTTATTGTAAACAACTTATGCAGTTTACAAAGAAATGTCTGATATACCGGAAGTGTTCTCAAGATGTCTTGATTAGATGAACTGTACAGTATCAGGCAGTATAGAGTACACACCTTTCCTTACTTTTTAAATGTTTTCAATAATGTAACTCAAAAGAGTGACCAAGGGAAAGTGTGACTGGTATTAAAGCATTTTTATAAGATAAAAATATGTCACCTCTCAGGCGCGGATCCAGGATTTTGAAATGGGGGGGGGGGGGGTGAATTTTTGTAAGGAAACGAGGCGTTTTTGGATTACATGCTGGACAGTGTGTTTGTGGGCTCAAAATGAATAAACTGATTGGTAGAACCGGTCATCGCTTATGCACATTCTCCACCTCAATCAGAGAAATCAAATATTATTTCAATATTTAAGGGATAAGAAAAAAAAAGAAAGAAGGGGGCTCAGAAAAAGGGGCAGGGGGGGGGGTGTAAAAATTCACCCATTTCACCTCCCCAGGATCCGCCCTTGCCTCTACTGGAAACGCAAAACTTCAGTTTGTATAGGTGGTTTTAATGTATACCAACTCCGCACCCTTGGCACTTTGAGTAATCCGATTGGCTTATTATATCAGGATTTTCAACACTAGTCACTTCCTGTGAGGTGAATAGTGCAAGGGACTCTGGGAAATCATTGCGTGAGTGAATTTTGGTCAAGGAAAAAAACTGACTGGAGTCAATTCTCACTTTTGGGCTGTTTCTAAAAGATTTGACTGAGTTTGCTTCATTGGTATACACTAAAACAATTAATTATCCTCTTCATTCTAGGTGAATAGTGGGTTTGCCTTACTGCTTCACAGCTCGTTTAATACTAGGCCACTATTCACCTCAATGTCACAGAATAATAAGCTAATAAAATTAATAATGATTAATTTTCATTTGTTCATACCCAAGAATAGAAAACAGATAATTTTCGGACTTAAAATATAAAGATCTTTTTACGCACTATCTCCTGCAAAAATATTAGAAAGTGCTTTTCATTTGCACTGGTTCAAAAATTTTCAATTCGATGTTGACTGCTAAGCTTAGCAATTTTGGTTTCTGTAATAATATTTTCACCCAAAAGCAGTGAGATACAACTGTGACATTTCTCCCTGTATTCAAAATCTTATTACAGCAGGACTAATTACATGTACAACAATAAAACAAACTTTTTAATCCATTCCTATTGCATATAAAAATAATATTAACTGACGAATGACATAATGAATTATTTCCAGTTCATAATACAAAACATTAAACAACAAATGAACAAAAATAAACTCTTTTCTGCAGCAAAGTTACAAACTTTAAGTCTGAATAACCTTGAAACTTGAAAGTAAATTAAACACAATGTACAGTAACAAACCTTCAAAAACTCATTAATTATTCATAACGAAAATACAAAGGAAATTAATGTTTAATGAGTGCCATTATATCTGATATAGACACGACTAACATTTGCATTCAATTTTCTTGGTCAAAATACACCAAAATCCAACGTTTAGTGTTATAATGAACAGGTCTACATAAAAAGTTTTTTAAGCCATTCAATAAATTTGCATTTCATGCTTTATCAGTATAAAACTATCGACTACATATGCCTCATGTATGCCTTATGTTTTATATCTGATAAAGCACGCTTGCTCATTTATTAAGCTACACATAATACCGATCCTTGCGCCTTCCACTACCAAAGTAATTTACCATCAAATAATCGAATATTACGAATTTTGATGTGTTCCTTTGTTATTATCCACATCTGGATATGTGATCCAAGACCACATGGACATCAGCATATCCAAGGGAGCGATAAATCTACTCTAAACAAGGGGTCATAAGTTCCCTTGATGCATCAAGATAAAAGTGATCTTGGACCACCAATCCACATCCAAATTGTACAGTAATAAAGGACGGCACCCTTATTTTCACTATCAACACATAAGAAAATGCAAGACAGCTAGTAAGGGGAATATCTACTCAGATCTTTCTCATTGGTTTTGGCTGTGCAATATACTGTTTGCGTTCTTTGTCAAGGTATGACCTATTGTCTTGTTGACCAATGACAAAGACCACGGTAAGATCATAAAGTCAAAAAATAATTACAGTTGAAACACAATTATCCAGACTCACTGGGTCTTGTGAAAAAAGTCCAGATAATCAAGGGTCAAGATAATTGCAAATATGAATATTAATAACCAGAAATATAAACAATGGAGTTAAAGGAAACGGACTGTACTAGTGAATAGATCATACCCAAATGTAACGGTGTTGTGCCGTGGTGATTTTTGAACTTGCTTTATCAACCAGTTGATGCACCAAAACTTTTACGATTGTCCAACTCAACAGCGCTAAGAAAGATTTACCTTACCAATGTTGCATCTCATTAATATTAATTTTATGACAAAAATTAGGGCCAGAGAAACACGTCCAGGCAAGCAAAAGTTTCAACTGTACAATATTTTCTAAAGTAGACCACTTAACCATTGCTATATGGGCTGATAGCCTAACATGGGTTTGACTACAGTTTTATCATCTATGCTTTGAACCTTAATGCCAGCCATGAAGCCACTTTAAGTAACTGTCTGGCTAAAAGGTAGGCAGGTATATTGCAAAACTCATTAAAAAGGTGCGAACAGTTAATTGTTAATTCCATTTAAATCGCCTCATCTCATTGGCTAATAACAAAAAAACCCCATTAGGTCAATAAAAACACAAAAACAAAAAAAATAAATATATAAAAACAGGTCAATATCCAGCCATCTTTACCTTACACTTAGTATTTTGTTTTGTCTTGTTTTGCCAGACAAGGCAGGAAATCCTCATTGGGCAATATAGGCCCATCATTCCTGGCCAGGTAGCCAATCAGAACTCAGGATTTACCTCGCGTTATCCACTTTCAGAAGGAGCTATATAACAAAGAATCATACCAACAATCAGCCCACGCAAATGGCAGTAAGAGGCACTAATATTATATTGCTGGAAGCACAGCTTCTTTTGAGAACCCTGATTATTCCCAGTGTTAGGACAGTTATATATGTTATTTACCGGGCGGGAGGTCCGTATGGGAAAAAACTGTGCCCGAGGTCTTGAGTACAGCCCGAGGCCGAAGGCCAAGGGCCGTAATCAAGACCTCGGGGGACATCAATCTTCCAGTGATTGGCTAGTAATTCTCCTTAGGGGGTGCCATACACTTCTTTACTTAGGTATTGTTCATCTGTCATCAGTGTTTTTGCAACTGTTTTAAAGTTCTCTCATGTCTTTGCATTTCGCTTGGACAATGAATTAAAGATGGCTATAAGAGTCTACCGGAATATCTGTGTTCTCTGTTTGTGGACCACACTTAATACAAGTGCCACACACTGGTATGTTTAATTCTCCTTAGTGAGTGCCATACACCTCCTTGTATGTTAGTAAGGAGAATTTGATGTTCACTCTTAAGAACGGAGAAGTAATTCTTCTTAGTGAGCGCCATACACTTCCTTGTCAGTATAGAGAATTTGATGTATACTCCCAAGATCTGGGTAGCAATTCTCCTTATGGAGTGCTATAAACTTCATTGTGTGTTAGTATAGAAAATTTGATGTTCACTCTCAAGATTTGAGTAGTAATTCTCCTTAGGGAATGGCATACACCTCCTCATATGTTTGTATAGAGAATTCAATGTTACATGTGGCCTAAAAGATCCGAGTAATAATTCCCCTTACAGACCCTCCTACACCATGCAGGACTCAAGCAATTTTGTGGAAACTTTAAAAATATGCTTGAAATTAATTCTTAATTGCCTTTGGGCCCATGCAACTACCTTTACTAATTCCTGATGGTCAGTGATCACTGGGTGGAATTGACACCTCATACTTTCTGACCAACTCAGAAGGAGTGCACTAAACTAAATGGTACTGATGGTACTTAACTAGAGTACAAAGGGTATACCAAGTTATTCCACACATGGCCTCTACAAATACATTTGTAGGTGTGCACTCTCCTTCAGCCATTCCTCCTCGTTATCTGTGTCTGAAAAGTCATCATCCTCATATTTTGTAGTATTATGAACGATATCAACATATGAACCTGCTGAGCGGCTTCTTTTGTGTTTTGATGTATTTGTCTTCTGAGTTCTCGGAAGAGATGTGCTTGACGAAGTCTCCATGGCAACCTCAGAGAAGATAACTGACACCTAGAGTTATGCAAATAATTTTATTAATAACATTATGTATTTTTTGGCAAACTATTTTTTTATTTGTTTTTTTTTTACAGAGGAAATAAACTAACAGTACTTACAAATTACAATAACCCTACTTTTACAGTACTCACACTATTTACACCACCATACTAACCTACTTACAATCTAATGCATCTTCTAGTTTATACGATACAGCACTTCATCTAAATACAGTGACCTACACACAGCCTACGTATAATATCATGCTGCAAAAAAATGAATATTGCACAAGTATACAAATGTTCCAAGTCTGGAGTAGATAAATCTCATATTTCATATAAACTGTACACACTGAGTCTTACCTTAAAATTGGAATCAAACGTTTTCCCCTTTCCATCTTTGTGTGCTTTATCCAGGTTCTCTTTATCAATATCAAATTTACGACAGTCTGCATCTAGTTCAAATGTTAGAAGCGTTGGTTCATCTTCCAGGCTAACGTCCTCATGAGTTGTGTGATTATTGACTTCAGTGGAGGCTGCTTTGGTTATGAAAAATGTGTTGAACCAGAACTGGAACAGTCTTTCCTAACATATGAAGAACGAAAAACAGAATTTTTTTCTTAATTACTATTTTTCTTTGGTAGCGATTACCCCATGTATATGTTGAAGGTTGAAATGAATTTCAGGTCAAAACGGTTCCTAACTAGTTAAACTTGTTACCTCTTTTGTTTCAAATTAATTTCCATAATCCTACAATAATCTGAAACAAAGGAAAAAAACTAGTTTGGAACTATTTGATATGAAATACACTTCAACCTACAACATGCATTTATCATTATCATTATCATTATTATCATCCCTTTGCACAGTATATTGTTTATTCTTACTGTAGGTCTTTCAATATTGTCTACTTCCCGTCAAGTTCTTTTTAGATAGAGTCCTCTGCACATGATAGTCGCAGTGCCAAGAAATGTTAAATTATGTAAAAAGGGGACATGACGTTTGATTCTAAGTCTATTTGTACATGTATCTAGATTAGGAATAAAGCTGAGTGCACCACTGACTATGAGTTTTACACATATGTACTACAACTGTCTAAAAATCTTCATATCATTATTATCATTATCATCATCATCATCATTATTATTATTATTAATATAATTTACTCTCAACAGTGACCAGTGTGTAACTACTCCTTACAATTCCAATACATTTTTTTTTGGTTTTTCATTTTCTTGGTATTATTTTTTATAACAAAAAAATAATAATAAATAAAGTAATAAAAAAATTAATAACTTAATAAAATGGAAAAAAAAAATATATATATATATATAATTAAAAATTTAAAAAAATAAAAACAATCCCAATACATTGTCAGGACAGAGGATAAGAATTGAGAAAATGATCCAATCTTGAATATTGAATCATTTTTGATCAAACACTTAGTTCTTAAAGACCCAGCAAAAAGTAATGAACACTAAGTAAAGAGAATTACCTTACGATCTTGAAAGTGAATTGGGTAAGAAATGGTAGAAGCAAGAGTGAAGAAGGAATGCTCATTGATTGAAAACATGGCAGAGGACAATTTTAACTAAATGCAGTATTATCTTCTTGCAAGCATAGTTCCACACTGCCTAGTCCATTAGACTTTATTATAAGGAGGTACTGCAGTTAAAGCATTGAGAATGGCACAAAAAAACTTTAGACCATGCCATTTCTTTCCACCCATGTCTATAATATAATATAATAAAGTTAAATCTATAATCTAGTAATCTAATCTACTACTCCATAAAATATTTAACAAATAAAGAGGCCTCAGTTGTGTATTACACTGGGATAAAACAATTGATGGCATTTGAGAACACAAGTGAAATGTAGAAAACACAAGCCACAAGCGAGAGTTTTCTACATTTCTCTAGTGTTCTCAAATGTCCAGAGTTTTTTACCAATCAGAGCACGGGCAGGGTCCTATCTATATTATAAAGAAATATATAAGATTGTATAATATATAACAACAATATGCATGGAATGTTGGGGGGGTAGCCTTGAGATACGTATATACACTAGTACCGCATCTCAAGGGAGTAAAATACTTCTTAGTGTTTCATGCTACAGAAACCAGGACAGTGGCAATCTCCATGGCTTATGAGTGACTTTTAATCTTTCTTATTACCTTCTTGAACCTGTCTTTGTGGAAAAACTCTACTTTGATATCACCACAAATTGGAAGAGGCTGCATTAGCTCAAAACGAAAGCCATTGTCTCTTTTCATCCCCTATTGCATAGAAAACAATACAAATTAAACAATATCAAGGAGGAAAGAGATAAATCTAGAGGAGATATAGTGTATAAACATTCCTCCTTCACTCCACGTTCATATATCAACTAGACACATAAGTGGGTCTAACTTGGGCTTCTGACATGTACATATGTGTTATACTATTCTGAATTTTCCTTGGGAATATTACCTCTCTAAATTTTGTCCCAATGATCATCTGACCTTACACTTGCATATTAGCACATTCACAATACAGGACCCCAAAAGCAATTTCTATGTCAAAAGCTCAAGATTAGAAACACTGAGACATTCCTTTTCTAGATTAAGTGTGAGACTGTGGAATGAGATACCAAGATCTATTCGAGATTTGCCTTTAGAGAAGCTTTAAAAAAAACTGCATCAATCATTGTTCACTACTTTGGAGATAGATGGATAGATAGACAGTTTTATTAAGAAGTAAACTCATTGCAGCCCCTGGGCCAGTTGAAATGTGACTTACTTTACAATGTAACTAAACTTATCTATAATTGTATGATAACTACTTTAAAAATTGTACAATGTAACCTACGATATAATATAATAATAGTAATTTAAGATAACTACTAATAATTAAAGCTGTTCGCAATAATAAATGTTTTTTTAAACCTATTTGTCTTACAAATCGGTAATTTGAAGTATCTCTGGCCAATAAGGGTGCAATAAGTCATGGACCCATTGCATGGCAGCAGCAGATCATGAAGCTTGTGGTTTTGGTCCCATACAATGTGGTCAAATAGAACATTACTCAAGGCCTGCCTCCTCTCATACAGTGACGTGATGTATAAAACTACTAGAGCCTCAGCATAGGATAAGTCGGGTTGTATTATCCACAGCGCACACTTTTACAACCTTTCCATTTTATTAGACAGATATTGCAGCAAAGAATGATGGCAAAATGGGCATGCGTATTCTAATACAGGGTGTAGACATGTCGTATAGAAAAGTAGCATATCCTTGGGTGGAACTTAAGCGTGCTTTAGCTGTTTTAGGAAGTACAGGAGCATCAAAGCTTTTTTGCAAATAGATTCTCCATGCCTGTTCCATCTGAGGTTGTCCGAAACTACCATTTCTAACAGCTTTGCGAAGGAGACAACTTTGATTTGCTTATCATTAATATTGATATGATCTATAGTATACTTCCTGATCTACAGAATGATATTCTCAGTTCTCTACATTTACAAAACGTTAATAACTTTAATGAAACATCATTATTACTAAAAAAAAATAGGCCTATCAAAAATTAATAGTTAAATACAGAACATATGATACTTAACATTACGCAATTTGTTTTCTTGCTCTTCTACAGAATCTCCTTTTGCTGTTCTTTTTTCATTTACGTTTACTCTGCACTTCACTTCCTTAAAGTTTCCTTACAGTTATTCTCTTATACAAAAGTTAAACTGATGCCCAGTGGGAGGTCGTGAGTTACAAATCTCGGCCAAGCCAACACTCAAGGTCTTAAAACAACTGAGGAGAACGTGCTGCCTTTGTTATGACATCTGCAAATGGTTAGACATTCTTGTCTTCTTGGATAAGGATGATAAACCGTAGGCCACGTCTCACAGCACTGTTCTTGGGGGACGTTCAAGATCCCATCACACTGTTCAAAACGAGTAGGGGATATAGACCGGCCCTGGTGTTGTAGGTGACCTTTGCAAAGTTTGATTGCAATTATAAATTAATAGGAGAATTGATGTAAAGCACCTTTAAACATATCCATATGAAAAAGTGCGCTATACAGGGCTAAAAATTGGCAGTTGCATGGTCACCAGTGGCAACTTAAAACTGACCAGGGCTACCAAAAGTTAAGGTTTGAACGCCTGATGTGCGACTAGGCTACAGAATTTCGACAATTTGTAATGTAAATTAAATAAAACTCAGTGTGTAGTTTAATTGGACTATCTTTCTCTTCGTTTCTTTAACTAGACTTTAAGATCATTCATTTTAGTGAATTTTTAGTTCTGAAGTGGAAATTCCGAGCCGTTTTAACAGTGATTTCACGAGTGGTCCACATTCACAATATATAGATGTCACTTTGATTTTGTGATTGCCATGTTACTCTAAAAAAAATCTAGGGCTACTTCATTTTGGGATGGGCCACTAAGAATTCAAGGAAACTGGCCTGACTGGCCACCAAGCACTGGAGTTAATTTTTAGCCCTGGGTATACAAATTCAATATCATCACCATGTAAAACTGCTCTGTCTAGATTAGCTGTTGCTTCCTGCCTGCCAGTCCACTAACCTAATTATGGAATACAGTTGAGGTTTGAAGTTGAAGTGACTGACCATAAGACAAGACCAAATTTAAAGCGCACCAGTTTGCTCTTGGGAAGCCAAGTAATAAATTTCATAATTTTTTTGTTTCATTCTACTGAAAAAATAGAAATTGTAATGTTTTAAAACTGGCTTACTCCGTAAATCTATTAAGGAGATATCAGGGGTCAGTAAAAACCTCTTCAAATGTGGCAAAACACAAAAGGCTTCTGATTACATGTTGTAGAATTGGACATAAATAATCAAAACTATGTCCAGTTATAATAATGTATATCAATGTATTTAATAATTAAAGATTACTACTGTATGTAGCTGATGAAAAAAAAAATTTACCTCACTGACTTTAGATTGGTATAGTTTCACTTTTTGTTGCCAAATTACAAAATACGGATCTGAAATAGATGAGAACACAAATTAATTTTGTTTTTTACGTCCTCACCACAAAGGAGGGTCACCAGCACCCCAGGGCAGTCCCAGGCCACGCCCCTGGGTACATGGTTCTAAAAAGAACTGTTAGTGACATTGACATAACATATCAAACACGAGATACAGTGTTTCGTCACACAAATAATAATAATAATAATAATAATAATAATAATAATAATTTAATAATTTATTTTAAGAGCATCCCGGAGAAAAGAGGGTACCGCCAGAGAATGCTTAGGTTGTGGGATGAGAAAGTAATGGTAAAAGTGACTGAACAGAGGCTTGCAGACCAGGCCTGCACTATCTTGACAAGTAAATGGTTCACAACTGTTGAGCTAGAAGAGATCAAGAGGAACAAGCACAGAGACTGTGATGAACAAAGTGGGATAGCTGTTGTAGAGCATGAAAGCCAGTGGTAGTAGGTGCAATTGCTTTAGTGTCAAAGAAGCTGACAGGCCACTTGGAGCAACTAGGAATTAAGAATTGAACAAGAATGATGCAAAAGTCGGCACTCCTCGTATTGGCACATATCCTAAGAAAAGTGCTGAAAGTCTGAGGTCTCAGGACAAGACTTGACTGGATCTTTATTCCCAGGGAAAAATACTGTGCTTAATGTTAATAATAATAATAATAATAATAATAATAATAATAATAATAATAATGATAATGATAATGATAATGATAATGATAATGATAATAATAATAATAATAAATATTTAAAGAGGATGCTGCCATCACATTATGTGGTTTTCAGGGAGGTCCTAACTAACTAGGTTAAAAACTCAAAATCACTAAACTAATTTCAAAAATTTAAAAAGTAAGAGAATATACATACAAATGAATACAATTCTATTAAAAAGGAACTGGATATCAGACTGCAAAATTAGAAATACTTAGCAATTAAAAACTTCTTAATGTAACACTTAAAAATACATATCAAACACAAGATACAGTGTTTCATCACATATTGAACACCAAGTAGAGAGTTGAAAATATATGATGCGCAGCTGAGTATTTTTGACAAAATGTGAGGTGTTTGATATGTACTGAAACACATACTATGTTGAGTGTTTGGCACTCAAATGAACTTATTTAGAAGGAGATATTGACAGTGCAAAAATGAGCTGTCTTTCATCAGATATCCAAACACAGGCCCAATGAGGATGAGTAGTAGTAATAGTAGTAGTAGTAAGTTTCAACACAAGTTTTCTCAATACTTACTGCAGCTTACTCTTTTACAATGTGTTATTATTATGGGTGACATCTCAAACGCTTTCAGAAGAACCATCGTTGATTCGTATTCCAGGTGTTTTCTTAGTAAATAGCCATAGTAATGGACATATCGGCGTTGACTAGGGATTGTTACACCTTTCGCATTCCTTGTTCTTGCATCCCCATAGTATTTGAGAGCATCCTTGGTTTCTGTGAAGTGACCATTGTGCAACAGGTAGGAGCAGATCATGACACCAGTCCGTCCCTGAAATGAAAACTTTCAGTAATTAATACATAATTAATACATTATTAATATTAATACATAATTAATACATACATTACATTGTAATTGATATAGTAAAGGGCAGAAGTAACCTTGGGTAACAGGAAACTACAAGTAAAAGGGATTAGTTTCTAAAGAAACTGGTGCTGCATCTGTGAAAAATTGAAATACAAAAGTTTATCAAATGAGTTGATGAAGTTTGTTCTACCCCTATAAAATAACACATAAGCTGATGTTTCACCAAGTCTGAACCTTGGTCAAAAGAAGCTGATTCAGAAGCAAAGAGAGATGCAGCAAAGCAAGTATGTAGATGAAATAAGTTGAACAACCATAAAATAAAAGGGAGGCTGATATTTCAACTTACGGCGCTTGGTTGAACTGAATGAGCAGTGTTCTTACCTACACTAAATGAGGTAGGGCCAAGGCTTTAAATGTCAACCTCTCACAACTTATCTTGTGAATACACTACAGGGTTGTCACTAAGTGCTGGGGGCAGGGGATTTCCCCCAGCTACTCAGAGCATGAGTGCCAGCTACTTTTGTTGTTAAATTCAACCAAAAGCGCACCTGGAAATTCTACATTAAAAAGTAAATAAGCATTGAAAAAAGTAACAATAATTACAGCACATCCTTGAAACACACAAAAACTATCCATCAAACTAAATGCAAGTTTCATCAGCAGCAGGTTTAAGTAATTCTGAAATACTCACATACAAAAACTAAGAAATGTTGGAAAAAGACATCTGGCTTGGATTTGATACAATTATGCAATCATGCAAAATGCTGCGTTTGCTAAATGTCAGTTTCAACCGTTGTGTCTGCTTTGTGTTGAACATGTTGAAAAAGGAAAGGAATCTGGGCTCTTTTTTACTGTTAGTCAAGCATTCAGTTTAGAATCAAATTCAAGGTATGTAGATCTCAATGCTTTTGTTTCAGGGTCCATTGAATAAGAAATAGACAGTCACTGGGAGGGGGCGGTGGTGTTCCATGATTGCTTGCAGCTGACCCCCAGCTACTAACAATAAACATCTGGCAACTTGAAATCGTAGTGATAAACCTGCATTAGATAAACCTATTTTTCTGGTCTAACAGGAAACAAAGTAGTGGAATACCAATCCAGATCCTTGAACACAGTAAACTGTGCTGATTTTTGTGTGGCTTATACGAAGTGTGTAGCCACATTAAGGCTACTCACTTGGATTGGATTTATTTCTTTGTCCATGAGAGTCAAACTCTTGTCAAGTGATCTAGTAAACCACACATGTACACATTGTGCCAAAGTATAACATGGCCTGGCAGGTGAATCAATCCTAAATTTTATGGTAACATAATATATCACAGTATAATATACAGAAATCCATATATAATATAACAATATTTACTGGCGTAATGTAATGTGATGAAATAATTTATATTGAAATAATGAAAATAATACAAAATAATAATAATAATGTTGTGTATGTTGTGGTTCAAATTTTATTTTCCTTTGTTTCAAACTCATTATCATCACATTACCATAACCAAAACAAAAGAAAACCAAGACATTAGTTTGAACCAAGGATAAAACTGAACCACAACATATATAACATTTTATAAATATTATTAAATAATAGTATGAAGTATTACACTACACGCATACATGTACGTCATGTAGCAGAACACATTATTCCAAGGTTAAAAGTATGTGGTCTAATAAACAATCCAAACAAAACAGAGCAAAATGAAGACTTTAATACCAGACAATCAGATTTTATACTTTTTACTGTTACTTAATTTGGTTACTGTTGTATTTCCTTTATCAACTTTTCGAAATTTTTCCATAGGGAATTTGTAAATAGGGAACCTCAAAAACTAAATTTTCTAGATCCTTTTTTACCTCATGGTATGTACGTCATACCATGAGGTATAGTGATAGATGGATTGGTCACTCCATTCCTGCAGTTAGAGAATTAATTTATGCAGTAAATATGAATTAAACAGGTTCTCCCCTGTCACCCCAATTAAGTTTGGATTTGTCCACAAAGTCGTGCAATTGTTTTATGTTCACATATGTGGGGGGAGGGGGTGAAACAAAGCGGCAGCACATGTTTACAAAATTAATGGCATCTGTCAAGCCCAACGCAAAGATTGTCAAGGCGGGTTTTTGTTCCTTTTGCTCCATCTTTGATCAAGATACACTTTTGAAGATCTCGCGAATGAACAGGAAATGTGTTCAAGAATGCTTGAGGGGAAAGAAATGGGTTTTAAAGTCTTAAAAGTGACTATGTCTCCAACTTGGAAAACGAGTAATCAATCAGTCGTAGCAAGAGTGCACAAAATGAACTATTCAGAATGAATTCTTTATGGTCTGGGGAAAGGACAGCACTTCATGGAATAATTACCACATACCATGAGGTAGCTCAAAGGAGCCTTTGATTATCTTTTATAAAGGAAGTACATCCTTTTTTAAGCTCACAATGGAAAATTATAAATATTCCTGAAAAATTATAACCACCCACTAAAACAGAAGACAAGGAGGCCTTAAAAGCAGCGAAAAGCTGTTTTGTGTTGTGATTTCTTCTATTTCACAGACACTACCTAAATACAGCCCTAGGAAAAACCAAACCTCAGTCTTCAAACGGACTTTGACATGTAAATACAAGACCACGGTAATCGCTAAAGCACAGTAAATGTTGTTTGCAAATGTTGATTTGCCTTTTGCCAACAGTGATCATTTGAACCAAACTCCAGTGACTCTAATTTTCATTGCAATTTACTGCTGAGTGATTGCTTTCAGCAAACACAGAATGTCTTTCGCACAAACGCAATATAATAGAAAGTTCTTAATGCCTCTAATAGCAAACGTGTTGCTTGTTTTTGTAAAGGTCATGGCTGGGAAGGCTTCATGTTGATTTTCTTGCCTTTGGCAATTAATAGTACATTTTTAAGCCTCAAACACTTAAAAACACAGGATATTCTCATGCGGTCACCCATCCAAGTATTAACCCCACCCAACAGGGCTTAACTTTGGTGCATCCAATCCTCATCATGCCATTTTGTAAAAACTACATTTTCCTTTTGGCAAACTACTTGCTCTCCTGGGCACAAAATGTTTCAAACACACGCTGGAAGATCAGCAGAACAGAACTGAAAAAATTGTCTAAAAATACATGATGGTTCTTATTCATGAAAAGCTTAATCATCACTTCATCGTAACCTAAACCGTGAACTCTTCCCTGACCTGCTTTTTTACCGAGATAAACATCGAAAGGCAAAACATAGCTGTTACTAGAATCGGCCACCATGAAAACCTTTATCCCGAACTTAGTTGGTTTGGCTAACATATTCTGTTTAAATGATAATCTACCTCTGAAACCAATCATGCCCTCGTCTACCAAAAGATTCTTTAATAGTTGGCTTGAAATTATTTTGGCATTTACTATGAACACAGTCTAGAATTGGCCTTATCTTGTAGAGACGATCATAGCTGGGATCACCTCGTGCTGGTTAATTCAGAAGTCATAAATCTCTCAAGTCCCTGGTTGCCTTAAAATTTGTTGCTTGACCAGTACAAAACTAGTTTGGGGAGTTTACAAATGCCCATGATCATATTGATTGCGATGAGTGCTTTTAACTCTGTGCCCCTTTTTGGATGGTTTTGGCTGGCATAGGCATTTAAACATGTGCTGCGCATGGCCAGTACTGGCCAGTAGAGGCGTGAATGGGTTTAAGGGTTAATTTTATCCTTGGTTTAAATTTAATTTTCCTTACTTTCATACTCACTATTATGCATTACCACACCAAAAAACACTTAAGGAAAATAAAATTTAAACCAAGGAAAAAATTGAACCATAGCATATATATATATGTACAATATAGACATATGCATATTTTTGTGGCATATATCTTGTGGTTCAATTTTATCCTTGCAGGGCACTATGAACACGCCATCCAATAGCCTGGGGCTAGTGGAATGACTTGTCGGGCTATTGTTGTCTTATCGTGGCTTGCCCAACGGGCAAGCACCGTAACGGTTCGTCTTTTCTGACGATTTTATGACAATTTTCCGTAAATTTATAATATTTTTGACCGTCAACGGGGGTAAAATGTAAAATATTACGAAGAATTAGTTTATATCTATGCCTGGTATCAGTACTTGTATTTTGCGTAATTAAATCTGATCATTCTTTATAAACAATTTAATTTGGGCTAGCTCCTCAGAGCTTCGGGCTTGTAACTTCAAGTAACAGCTTGCCCGAAGGGCAACCTGATCTTTTCATTTTCGTCTCACCCTGCCTTGGTTTAAATTTAATTTTCCTTTGTTTCAAACTCATTATCATATGTTACCATACCGAAAAACAAAGGAAAATAAAATTTAAATCAAGGAAAATATTGAACCACAACATATATACTTGAGGTCATCTCTGGACGTATGTTACCTGGCTGAACAACAACAACAACAACAACAACAACACGCACTTTATTTTAAAAAACCAATACAGAGACCATAGTAGCCCGCAATTAGCATAGCTATTCTAGGCGGGCTACTTAATTTTGGAATGGATGTTTAAAACAAAAAAAATTATGTACAACAACAGAGAAAAAAAAAATATATATATATATATTTAACAATATTAAGAAAAAAAGAAGAAATGGAAAACAAACTATTAATAACAACAGTAAAGAAAAGAGAAAATAGAACCAAATTAACTTTTAAGACTTAGGGGAACTATTTAATATTTAATAGCCGCATGTGCTTAGAAAGGTCAATGTAGCGCATTTCAACATTCATCTCCTCAGTTCCAAGAATATTTAGAAGTAAATCATGCAATTTACGTTTGAAGGGTGCTTTCCTAAGCCCACAAAGTTCAGGAGGGATACCATTCCATATTTTAGCACCAATTCTTGAAAATGAAAATAACTGTTGATTTGTTCTTGACATTTTTATGTGGAGGTTCCCAGCTTGTGAGAATCGTGTGGGGTAGGGGTGAATCTTTTCGGAACGAGTAAATAGATTGGAAATATTAGGTGGAGCACATCGATTAGCAGCATCATGTACCAAAGAGGCAACTGATTTAAAATAAAGCAATTTTACTGGTAAGATTCGGGAACTAACAAAAAGAGGAACAGTGTGAGATTTGTAGTCTAAGAAATGCATTAAACGAAGAACACGCTTTTGTAAAATGACGATTTTGTTTATGTAAGTATTTGCAGCTTGACCCCAAGCAACGAGACCATAAGAAATATAGGGTTCGATTAGGGAGTGGTAAATATTTAAAAGTGTGGTAAACGGCACCAGATGCCTAAGCCTAGCAATAATGCCAATTCCTTTGCTTATTTTCGTCGAGATATAATCAATGTGGTACTTCCAAGAGAGAGAACCATCAATTAGAACTCCAAGGTACTTCACATATGTTTTACGCTCGAGAGATACTAATTGTTTAGAATTGTTATCAAATATTTTAAGGTTGACTTCGTGGCGTAGTTTGCGTTGATAAGAATGGAAAATAACAAAGTTAGATTTAGCCGTATTGAGAGATAGTTTATTTGAATTTAGCCACTCACACAATTTAAACAATTCCTCATTAGCAATGATCTCGAGATTTTTTAGGTCTTTTTCTGCCAATAACAAGTTTGTGTCATCAGCAAATAAATAAAACTCAAATTTACTAGATGAACGATACATGTCATTTACATAAATTAAGAAAAGAAGAGGTCCAAGTACAGAGCCTTGAGGGACACCGCAGACTATTCTTTCTTTACGAGAAACAGAAGAACCAATTTGCGTTGATTGTGTTCTCCCTGACAAATAAGATGCGAACCAGCTATTGATTATTCCTCTAAATCCATAATGATGCAGCTTGTATAACAAAATAGTGTGATCCACCGTGTCAAAGGCCTTTTTTAGGTCAATAAAAATGAATAAAAATGAACATAGACCACATTGAAGGACTTTAACTTTAATGATCTTACCTTTCCTGTTTTGCAGTGGATAAATGCAACATTCCTTACGTCTTCTTTTAAAAACACATCCAGATCTTCACAAAATGGCTTGATCAGTTCAAAAGGTGGTGCATTGTGATCATCAAATGGATATCTTGCCACTGGCAAACAAACAAGTTGAAAAATACTCAGTACAGTACGTGAAAAAACCCAAAACATACACAAAATTTAATGATGGAAGCTTAAGTTAAGTATCAGCTACCTTTGTATCTGCTAATTTCCCTACAAGGAAATTTTAATTTGGTTTTACTGGCAGGGTAAGACAATAACAATATTTAACAATTATTTGCCAAAGGCAAAGTGATTATTGGTGAATATTCACCGAGATGAAGTCGCGGTGAATATTCACCGATAATCACTGAGCCTGAGGCGAATAATTGTTTTAGTATAAATACATAGGTGATTATTTCAAAAAAAGAAAAAGCATTGTACAACACGAAAAAATTATATTTCATCAAAAGCGCACGAACGACTGGCAGCCATTTTGTTCGTCGAGGTGATTATCGGCTGATAATCCGAGATAGCGAACCAATCAGAGTGCGCGGTTTTGTATAATCACCTGAGTATTTATACTTATAATTGATAACAATCTTTACACAGGGGGATAATGTCACAAAAGTGGTATTCTGCAAGGCCCTGTAAGGTTGAAGAAAATGAAATCCAAACTAACGGCATCAACAAAATAAATACAAGAAATAAAACCCTTAAAACTATAAAAAAAGAAAAGTTAAGTCAATTGTGGGAACTAAAACACCACTTACACAAAAAAAGACAGGGATAAAAATTAAAATAAATAAATATTACGCAAATAAATAGTGAAAGTCTGCCTACCTCTATCTTTGAACTTGGAGTGATCATAATGTCTTTCTGAACATCTACAAAATATAATTATATAAAGTAACATAATATATCGCATTATTATTTGGCAAAGCCAGTCTTAGGCAAATCCCTGTGCTCTGATTGGTTCTTTCTCGGTCAGGATTTTGCAGTACAGACCATTTCCATGTGTCGGGTCGAACATTACGTCATCCAACCGGTTTGAACCAGTTGGATGAGCACGAGGGGAGAGTGTGTGACAGTTTTTTCTTCGGATGAAGTGATTCTTGTAACGTTGACATTTACTTGCACACTGGTGAATAAATTGTTCGTAAAAACACTACGACACAAAGTGGCGACCCCGCCAGGACAAGAACAGGAAGGAGTTTGTGAGTTACAGTTACTTAGCGAAAAAACAAACCTGGAACGTGTGAGTAAAATCTAAAGTAAACATGGCCACCGATCTTGATCTTGACGCCGCGATAAAAAGGATCGACGCGAAATTGTGAATGTTGAAGTTTACACGGGAAGATGTACCTAGGATCAGAGGAAAAAACGAGCTGAAGGCGCTGGAACGATTACAAAAAGCTATGGAAGGTCAGATCGATGGCATTCACGAACAGATGTTCCAAATACAAGCTCTCAGAATAGAGAATGGAGATGATCCAGTTGAGGTGAGGGAATGGTCTCTTGAAATAGAAAGACAACTGGAAGAGTTTCAGGAAACTGCCGACGATGTGAGAGAAATGGCGAGAAACAAGCAAGAGGAGGCATTACGGAGACAGCGAGACGAAGAGGAAATGAGAGAAGAGGAGAAAAGGAGACGCCATTACGAAGAGGAGTTGAAGCTCGAGGAAGCGCGAATGAAAATGAAGCGGGAATATGAAAGGAAATTCAAGGAGGATCGAAACAAATCTATCAAGGAAAGCGGTGCCAAGTTACCCAAGCTAACAATCACGCAGTTTCAGGGAACGCATTTGGACTGGTTGAGATTCTGGAGTCAGTTCGAAACAGAGATAGACAAGGCAAGTATCTCTCAGGTTGCTAAGTTTTCGTACCTCAAGGAGCTATTAATATCAACAGTGCGAGTCTTTGTTGATGGTCTGCCCTATAATTCTGAGGGATATGAACGAGCGAAATTTATTCTGAGTAGCAAATACGGTAAGTCAAGTGAAGTAGCAAATGCCCACATGCAAGAAATTATTGGCTTGTCCACCATTACTGGCACACGTCCAGCTCCAATTCAGGAGTTTTACGAGAAGCTAACAAGCCACATTCAGGTTCTTGAGACTATGGGCAAGATCAAGGAGATTCATGGATTTGCCCGCACAACCCTTGACAAACTACCTGGGATCAGAGCAGACTTAGTAAGACTAGATGACAATTGGCAAGAGTGGGGTTTTTCTGAATTGATTGAGTCCTTAAGGAGGTGGTGTGACCGTAACCCTGTTCCCAGCGACAACCCAAAGCAAGACCTCCCAAGGCGTGACTTGTCGAATCGTGATTTATCAAACCGGAAACCGCCATTTCGAAGCCCATCAAGTCATTCCCTGCCCAAGAAGAACACTGTTTACCAAACAAAGGATGAGGTTGGAAGAATGGGACGTGGCTGCATCTATTGTAACAGTGAGGACCACAAGGCCACGGAGTGTAAAAAGGTCCCTAACTTGAACCAGCGCAAAAAGATCTTAAGTGACAAGAGGTTGTGTTTCAACTGCACAGGTGCAAAACACCAAGCGCAAGATTGCCGCAGCAAAACCAACTGCCAGCTTTGTGGTCACAGGCATCACACATCCATTTGTGATAAACAGCATAGCAACAATCAAATGATGTTAGCAACTGGTGAAGGATCTGTCATTTACCCAGTGGTGGTTGTAGTGGTTGATGGTATCAAATGCAGGGCTTTACTAGATACAGGTTCTGGAAGTTCCTATGCATCAGCAGCCCTTGTTGCTCGTTTGAATAAACGACCTTTCCACGTCGAACATAGACAGATTGAAATGATGCTTTGCTCAACAGTCCAGAAGGTCCAGAGCTATTCTGTTAAGGTTGGCAGTGTTGATGGGAAGTTTGAGATGACAACGAGGGTCAGCAAGGTTGACAAAGGTCTTTTGCTCACTGTCCCCAATCCGAATTATGAAGATCTGATCAGAAAATATTGTCATCTACAAGGAGTGGTCATGAACGATGACGACAAGAAGAGTGAGTTGCCCATCCATGTAATCCTTGGGGCTAGTGAGTACTCAAGAATAAAGACGGAGACCAAGCCAAAGATTGGACAACCATCCGAACCAATTGCCGAGCTCACCAAGCTAGGGTGGACCATGATGTCTACAGGAGAGGAAAGCGTACTCTCAAATGTTTACTTTACAAGGACATCCACAGCAGACTACCAGCAACTCTGCAGTTTAGATGTGTTGGGGCTTGAGGATAGGGCGGAAGAAGACCAACAGGACGTCTTTGATGAGTTCAGCCAACAGTTACAACGGAGTGAGGAAGGATGGTATCAAACAGGATTACTGTGGAAGGTGGGACACGCTCCCCTGCTCAAGAATGAACGTGGGAGCAAAAGAAGACTTGAAGGTTTGCTAAAGAAGTTACAGAGAGAACCGGGGATGTTAGACAAGTACGATGAAATCATACAAGAGCAGTTGGCTGATGCGATAGTTGAAAGAGTTACAGATGTGGCGACCAGTAGGGAATTTTACATTCCACACAAAGGAGTAAAGAGGGAATCAGCAGAGACAACCAAACTGAGGATTGTATTTGATGCGTCGGCAAAGCCAGGAGAGGAGAAGCCATCACTAAATGAGTGCCTAGAAAGCGGACCGCCCCTTCAGAATCTGTTGTGGGACGTGTTAGTGCGTAATCGTTTTAAGCCAGTCGCGCTGGCAGGTGACATCAAGCAGGCGTTTCTACAAGTACGAATAAGGGCAGAAGACAGAGATGCACTGCGCTTTCATTGGATCAAGGACAAGGACCCATCAGCTATTGAAGTCTTGAGGTTTACGCGAGCATTATTCGGCTTGGTTCAGTCGCCATTCCTATTGGCAGCGACACTAAAATTGCATCTAGAGAGCCTAAGGGAGAAGTACCCAGAAGAAATTGAAGAGATCCTAAGGAGTCTATACGTCGATGATGTTATCACTGGTGGCAGTACCACGGCAGAAGTCCAAGAACTGAAGAAGACCATAGTGTCAGTGTTTGGAGAGGCAAAGTTTACTATGCACAAGTGGAACTCTAATGTGTCTCAGCTGGAGAGTGAAATTATTAGTGTCAAAGAGCAGCCAACCTTTGCAAAGCAACAGTTGGGGGTCAAGGAAGGGGAATCAAAGCTGTTAGGACTCCCATGGAACAAATCAGATGACTCAATTGCTGTGAAATTTCCTGAGGAACCTATTGATGTTACGAAAAGAGGGATCCTACGTTTCCTAGCCGCTGTATACGACCCACTAGGTTTAGCATCACCTGCAACACTTGTGGGAAAGTTTCTGTATCGTGAAGTATGTGACTTGCGTCTGCCATGGGATGAGAAGGTATCAGACAAAATTGGGCAAGAATGGTTCAAGTTTGTGAGGAGTCTCCCAAGCATGATTGAAGTGCCACGAAGCCTACCAAGGTTTAAAGAGCCAACTGAGGGAGTTGAGCTACATGTCTTTGGCGACACAAGTGGATCTGGGATATCCGCAGTTGCATATGCAGTAATCCAACAAGCCTCAGGGTTGAGCCAGGGTTTAATTGCGGCTAAGTCAAGATTGGCAAAGAAGAATCTTACCATTCCGAGACTGGAACTTGCAGCAGCACATATGGCCGCAAACCTTGCAGAGAATGTGCGAAAGGCATTATCTGACCAACCAATCAAGTCAGTTTATGGCTGGAGTGACAGCAAGGTTGCCCTCCACTGGATCAAGGGGGGCGGTTCTTACAAGCAATTCGTGGCTAATAGAGTCCGCAAGATCAATGCCAAGGATTTCATTGAGTGGAGGCACGTGGACACCAAACGGAACCCGGCAGACGTAGGAAGCAGAGGTTGTAAGGCAGGTCATCTATCCAGTTTGTGGTTACCAGGTCCAGAGTGGCTTCCCAATCGGGAAGAGTGGCCAGAAGAGATAGTGACGAACCCTAGCAAAGAAACAGAAGCAGAAGCTAAGCTCACTAAGGAGATCTTTGCAGTTGCAGTCGAACCAAAGGATGATCTTGATGAGTTACTGGAGAAGCATGTTTTTTGGCAGATGGTCAGAGTTACGGGATGGGTCGGACGGTTTTCTCAGAACTGCCGAAGCAAGAAACTGTATCGAATCAGAGGTCCCTTGACGACAGCTGAAACCGATAGAGCAGTGAAGTGGTGGATAAGACGTGAACAAGGGAGATACAGTGTGACAGAGAAGTTCCAGGAGGACCAACAAAGATTAAATCTTCAAAAGAATGATGAAGGGATTTATGTATGCAAGGGAAGAATCCAGGGAGTTTATCCGGTGTATCTGCCACCCAGGGTGACCTTATCAGAAAAAATTGTGCAAGATGCCCACATCATGACCCTGCATGGGGGAGTTGGACAGACTATGGTGCTTGTACGACAAAAGTATTGGATACCCCGTCTTCGGCAGCTGACGAAGAATGTCATTAATCACTGCTTTGGGTGCAAGAAATTCCATGTCACAAGGTTCCCCAAGCCAAAACCAGCAGATCTACCAGTTGATCGTACAGATGGATCATATCCCTTCCAAGTAATAGGAGTGGATTTCGCTGGTCCTATAGCGTACAAGGCCTCCAAGAAGAAACAAGGCAAAGCACACCTACTCCTGTTTGCATGTAGTCTAACTAGAGCAGTCCATTTAGAGTTGCTGACAGACCAGACTACTGAAAGCTTTATAAAGTGCTTAAAGCGGTTTATTGCGAGACGGGGGAGACCTAGGAAGATCTATTCTGACAATGGTAGGAGCTTTGTAGCTGCCAGCAAGTGGCTAAAGAGTATCATGAGAGACGAGATGACCCAAGATTATCTTGCCCATCACAACATGCTGTGGCAGTTTAATCTTGCCAGGGCCCCGTGGTGGGGCGGACAATTTGAACGGTTAATTGGAATAGTAAAGCAGGCTTTCTACAAGGTTATTGGACGGGCGAACCTTACTTTCAGTGAGCTAGAGGAAGTGTTCCTTGACGTGGAGGTGGCCGTCAACAACCGGCCCTTAACCTATGTAGAAGATGATGTTGAATTTCCGGTACTTACCCCAGCAGTTATGATGTATGGAGAATCATATGTCCTTCCAGAGGAAGACGTGGACTTGTTAGAGGATGTGGAATTACAGAAGAGAGCAAGGTACCTTCGGCGTTGCAAGGACGTTTTATGGTCGCGATGGTCCGCAGAGTATGTAAGGAGTTTAAGGGAACGACACAACCTAAAGCACAAGTCTAAGGAACCAACCCTCGAGGTTGGAGATGTGGTGCTGATACAGAACGAGGAGCGTAATCGTGGGAAGTGGAACATCGGTATCGTCACCAAGTTGATCAAGGGAAGTGACGGAGTCCTCCGAGGAGCCAGACTGAGAGCAGGAAAGTCGTACCTGGAACGGGCGATCCAACAACTTTGTCCAATGGAGCTGTCTTGCGACGTGACACACACAGAGTCGAATCAAGTAGTACAGCTCAATCCCAGAGCCAGAGAATTTGCTCCAAGACAAGCAGCCATAGCTGCAATAGAGCGTATTAGAGGTATTGCAGAAGAAGAAAAAGCCAATGAACTGTCCTAGTGACTAGTGTGATTATGACTAGTAGTACTTGAACTCGTTACTGTTACTGTTTATAGGTTTTCAGAACATTGGAGATGAGTTATATTTGCTCCACATTTGTGAATCAAATAGGGGGAGAGTGTCGGGTCGAACATTACGTCATCCAACCGGTTTGAACCAGTTGGATGAGCACGAGGGGAGAGTGTGTGACAGTTTTTTCTTCGGATGAAGTGATTCTTGTAACGTTGACATTTACTTGCACACTGGTGAATAAATTGTTCGTAAAAACACTACGACACATGGAAACGGTCCAACCCATGTATTTTTGTTTTGGAGCGAAGCCGGCAAATTCAAAATTTGCAACAAAACAGCGAAAAAAACTGAATATTGTCATTCTTCACAGTGAAACTACCAGAAGAAGCTAAAAAGATTGAAATTTTTCCGAAATTTCAAAGATGGATGAAGAAGACGAATATTTACTATCAGAAATAGAGTGCCATATAATAAACAACTTACTAACCGAGCTTGCTCGGGCCGTACTGGGGAATATTCTTCGCTTCGCTCGGTCTGTACTGCCACGACCTCGGGCCAATATTCCCCAGTACGGCCCTCGCGCTCAGTTAGTAAGCGGTTAGTATAATATACAGTAATCCATATATCATATCACAACATTTACTGGCGTAATGTAATGTGATGAAATATATTGAAATCATGAAAATAACAAATAACAAAAAATACTAATAATGTTGTGTATGTTGTGGTTCAAATTTTATTTTCCTTTGTTTCAAACTCATTATCAGCACATTACCATATTAAACAAAACATTAAATAATACCAAGTTTGATATGAACCAAGGATAAGATTGAACCACAACATATCTAACATTTTATAAATATTATTAAATTATAGTATTAAGTATTACACTACACACATACATGTAGCAGTACACATTATTCCTAGATAAAAAGTATGTGGTTTAATAAACAATCCACACAAAGTAGAGCAAAATGAAGACTTAACACCAGACAGTGAGATTTTAAACTTTTTACTGTTACTTAATTTGGTTACTGTTGTATTTCCTTTATCAACTTTTTGAAATTTTTCCATAGGGAATTTGTAAGTGGGGAACCTCAAAAATTAACTTTTCTAGAACCCTTTTTACTTTCTTTATCGTAAATTATCAATATAGTACTCTGCAAATCTCTGTGGTTTTACAATGAAAGGACAGAGAAGAGAATACCATTAATTTTAAAATTTATTCACTTACAGATTGTACACTTTGTAGTGATCCTTGTGACTGGACTCCAGAAAGCTTTAAAAAGAAAAATATCAAATATAATTGTTAATCACAAACCCTTTCCACTATAATTTGCTCTTTGCTATCTCAACCTCAGGGCTTTCTTGAATCATTATCAGTTTCCTTGAGAGTTTGAAAGAGCAAGGTCCCACTGTACAATGCTTAAAGTAATGTAAGGGAAAAGGTCTGATTGTCAACTGATTATAAGAAGGCAGTGATTGAAGCACTGACTGAGCAGACCTCAGGACTGTACGAAATTTAATCCAAATGCGCCAATCAGAGTGTAAAACCAAACCTAAATAACAGCGCACCATAACCTGCTCCTGCATAAGAGTAAACTTTGCTTACCGTATAACTTCCTCAATATGGTTTCTGTAAACTCCCTCAAGATTCTCAGATGGAAAACCCATTGCTACAATGTTCGGCTTGATGTCTACCAAGTAAGAGACCATTAAAGAACACAACAAAAACTGACACAGCAACTCAGGTCTCCACACTTAATCCACCACAGATCATTTTTGATTCAAAATTCCATTGGTGAGCTGAAATAACTAAGCTGCTCAGAAAGTACACCTTTCAAGATGGTTCAGATAATCTGTTAGTATTCTTTAGAATTGTTGTAACCATAATGAAATAGCTTTATTCAACTTAAAACAAAACTACATTGCATCAAGATGGATGCCACACAACGTTCCTAATTTACTACTGCCCAACATACTGTTCACACACCACATGACAACCCTGTGAATAATAACAATAGGAGGATTACATCATTCTTCTTCCCTAAGACTTAAGACTAGCTATAACTGTTTGTGCAAAGTCAAAACTCAGTCAATGTCAACTTTAACTGTTTTACCACCCATAGCGGGCTGGAGGCTTGATTTGACGAGTCGAACGTCGAAGTACGGGTGCTTCGACGGTAGGTCCCTGCTGTGAATCAGAAGGAGCTGGGGTAAGGTTAGGCTCCTGCATTGAACCAGGTGCTGGGGTTGACTCTTCACCCACTTGGCTAATTGGTACACTTTCCCGTAGTGAATCTGGCGACTCCATGGGTGGAGTGCATGGACATGGGGCCAGGTCCTGGAGAAAGACTGTTGATTCTCTTCCAACTGTACCTGGTCAACAAGCAGGTCATTCTTGCTCAATCTAACAAATCATCGTAGTAGAACTGGTCCTGGATTTTGCAGCCATGAAGGCAGTGAGGTGCCAAACGATGAGGGTCGTTGGAAGTTGAAGAACTGTTTGTGTGGGGTAGCATTTGTACAGGTGGAAAGGATAGATACCTTATGGAGTGAAGAGCATCTGGAAGTGCCAGTTCCCAATAGGAATCAGGTAAATTCATAGACTTGAGGGAAAGTCTAACAGACTTCCAAATGATTCCATTGTACCGCTCGACCTGGCCATTTCCAATCAGGTGGTAGGGAGTTGTCTTGCTCGTAGCTATACCTCTTTGAGATATGTATTGCTTAAGTTCTTGTGAGAGGAATGAAGTGCTACGCACGGAGTGGATGTAGCTGAGCACACCACAGAGGGTAAATATCTGGTCAAGGCATTTGATAACAGTTCATGAGCTCATATCTGGACATGGGAATGCAAAATTGGGGCTTCTGTTCTGCACAGATCCTACAAGATGCACACATTTTCTTGACATCATCAGTAGAGTAAGGTAAGTTCTTGGACGTTACAAAATGCAGCATTCGAGCTATGACAGGATGGCAAAGTGCTGAGTGAATTTCCTTGAGATCTGTTGTTGACATAGACGAAAGGAAATCATGAGTAAATGAATCTGGAGCCACATTTTCCTTCCCAGGTCTGTGCTTCACTGTATAGCTGAAAGAAGCTAACTCAAGTCACCAGTCTTGAATCTTGTTGTTCTTTATCTATGTTCACCTTCTGTTATTGAACATATAGGCCACAGAGTGTTGATCTGTCTTGAGTGTAAAGTGACGCCCGGTAAGGAAGTGTTGCCACTTTCGGACAGCTTCAATGATGGCCATGGCTTCCTTCTCGACTGGAGGATAGTGAAGTTCACTGCCATGGAGGGAGCTGGACATTGTAAAAGCAACAGGCCGATCCCCTTGGTTAAGTGTAGCAGAAAGACTCGGCAACTTCAGAAGCATCACACTCAACCATGAAAGGAAGGCTTTCATCTATCGACTGGAGAGTGGCTCTCTCAAGTTCTTTCTTGAGCACGTTAAATGCTGATAAGACAGTTTCATCCAGTGAGAAGTTGGTGGCTTGCACCAGTGGCCTTATTTTGTCTGAGAAGTTTGGTATCCATTTTGCATAGTAAGCAAACATGCCAACCACCCTCCACAGGTACTAACGTTCTTTGGTGGTGGAAATTCCTGGAGAAGATGAAGCCTTTCCTTGTCGGCAGCAATTACCCCATTGCCAACACAGTAGCCAAGTGCGTTGATGAAAGGCTTGGACTCAATGGACTTGCCTTCATTAAGAGTAAAGTTCCTGCATTTGATGACTTCATGAAACTTCTCAGCATTTTTGTCATGTTCCTCTTGATCCCATCCAGCAACAGTAATGTTATCAAGAAATGGAAATGTGTCGTCAAGTTTCTCCTCCTGAACAAATCTGTCCATTGCCCTTTGGAAGATAGCAACACCAATGGCGAGTCTAAAGGGCACTCGACAGAACTGATAAAGTCACCCATTAGCTTCAAAGCCAATGTACTTGTGGTCAGACTCCTTTATTGGCACTTGATGATAGGCAATCTTTAAATCAAATGTTGAGAAGACTTTATACTGAGCAAGTTTGTTGACCATGTCATCAATCCAAGGAAGGGGGTAGGCATCCAATGCTGTATACAAATTCATAGTTTGAGAATAGTCTATCCAAAGTCGTTCCTTATGCCTGTTCAAGAGATCCTTTGAAACAACTACTTGTGCTCTCCATGGTGATGTGCTACGCTCGATAATCCTTTCATCCATGAGTTTTGTTATCTATTGGTTTATGAACTTCTCGTCTTCTGAGCTGAAACGCCTGGATTTAGTGGCAATTGGCTTACAATTGGGAAGTACGTTTGCAAACAGCGATGGCTTTTCAACAGCAGCTGTAGAGAGGGCACAGGCTGAAGTACACTTTGCAGTAACCAACTCTGGTTTAGGGCTGCCAAATTCAATGGTAACACTTTTGTGCTCTTTTTGGATGTCTTGGCCAAGGATGTCACTACAAAGATCTTTAAGCACACCCAAACGGACAGAAGGGTAGGTACGTTGATTGAGGGCAACAGGAGTAAAACAGTGGCCAAGGACATGGGTCTTGAGCAAAGTAAGAGGCATAGATATTTTCTGTGTTGATGGATGGAGCTTTAGATACAGTTTCTTCGCATGTTCTCACTTATGTAGATGTCTGAGCTACCAGAATCAATAAGTGCGATCAGGCAAGCACCACCGATAGACACTTTTGCAGAGGCTTGTATCAGACTTTCTGGACAAGCAGCAGTAATCGTACAAAGGGCTGGCAAAAACATGGAGGCTGCTGGGTCTGCATTTACCTTTGACTTGAACACTTTAGCATAGTGACCTCTCTTACCACACCTATTACAATAACAGTTCCGCGCTGGGCAATTTCTTCTGTTGTGGAAAAGGTCACCACAGAAAAAGCACTTATTTGGTGTTACTGCAGCAGCTAGGGAATTTCCAACAGATGTAGGTGCTCCAGAACTCTGTCTTGGTGCAGTGACTCCAGGAGCCTCTGTTGATGCAGGAAATCCAGACGTCTCTTCTGTAGAGGGCTTTGGCAACGCTGCAGTAGTAGGAGGCCCAGGCATAGTATACACTTCAGAATTCTTTTGCGCCAAGTCCAAAGACATTGCTTGATCAAAAGCAGTCTTGAGATTCAGTTATCTGTTTTCCAACAGCCGTTGGCGGATTAATGACTACAAGAGCCCATTAATGAAAGAATCCCGGACCAATTCTTCACGATACTGTTCTGCAGTAACATTCCTAAGGTTACAATCCTTGCTTAGTTTGTGAAGTTCTTGAAGAAATCCTGTAAGGGACTCACCAGGTTTCTGTCGCCTCGTTGAGAGGGTCTCCCAGGGGGGTCCTTGTTCCCTTGTTCCCTTCCTATGTTCCCATGTTCCCACAGACTTTCGTAAATTGTTCCCTTTGTAATTTTTCGAATTTTGTTCCGCTGTTCCCAAAAATTGGCTAATGTTCCCTTGTTCCCTTCGATATTTTGCCAATGTTCCCTTGTTCCCAAAAACCCCTGGGAGACCCTCAGTAGACGTCGAGCAAATACCTCGTTCGGAGTTTTAACGAACAGTTGCTCCAAAATTTGAATGGCCGAGTCGTAGTCCTCACACCCTTCGATGTGTTCGTAAACATTATGCGATACATAATTCACGAGAGTTCTGTGCTTGTCGGGGGCCCTTTTGACCACATTCATCAATGAAGGTTCGATGCCAATGCCTCCATTCTTTCGTAGGTAGCCGTGGGCGAATTTGGATCCAAGTCGGGCCAAGCTGGTTTGAGTAGGGTATCCATGCTTTCCTCTGTGTTTTAAGTTTAATAAATTGTTGTAACCATAATGAAACGGCTTTATTCGACTTAAAACAAAACTACATTGCATCAAGATGGCTGATAGATCCAAGTCGGGCCAAGCTGGTTTGAGTAGGGTATCCATGCTTTCCTCTGTGTTTTAAGTTTAATAAATTGTTGTAACCATAATGAAACGGCTTTATTCGACTTAAAACAAAACTACATTGCATCAAGACGGCTGATAGATACGTGGTGTATGGGGACATATAGTGTGTAAGCTAAGCCAGGTGGTTACCAACGTTCGAGGTAAAAGAGAGGCCTCCGGTACAAACAAATTACTTCATCGTTAGTTCGCCCGTACCATTTTTCTTCACTCGTTGTGAAGAAAACTCACTCGTTTGCTGCGCTCACTCGTTCGTTTTCGATTCTTCACAACTCGTGAAGAAAAATCGTCCGCGCTCACTAACCATGAAGTAATCTCTATTGCCCCCATTCACCACTTATCTACTTAACGTTCTTAATTTACTACTGCCCAACAAAGTGCGGGCTCACACAACACATGACGACCATGTGAATAATAATAATAGGAGGAATAAATTAAGAATTATATTTATTATTCATTCAAAATATTTCCCCGATTCTGATTGGCTAAAAGCACACGTTTAATTCACCATAATCAGTTACTGATGACCAAATTTGGAAGAATTTTGACTTTAACGGGGAAATGACGTCAAAAATGCAGCGTTTTCGGAGGTTAATGCACCATTAACCGAGAAGATTGCTGGTGGGTGTGAAATTTGTCAAAATAAAGCTCATTTTCTCCTTTAAGTGTTTGAAAATATTTTGATAAATAATAAAGCAATTAATGAACTCGGCTTTCGTAGGATATTAAGAAGAATTAAGCGGATCTCGGAAGGGTGTTATCCACCGAGGCCGTTAACACCTTCCTCGATCCGCTTAATTCTTCATATCCTACTCAGCCTCATTCATTAATTGCTAATTTAACTCTTTTACTTCCTACATCTTAACGCGTTAAGTTGTAGGACACACCAGTTTCTCATTATCAACCATTCAGGTTATGAGAATAACGAAAATAATCACCAAAAAACAGTTCTGTAGATATTTAAACAAATTCTCCTCACTAGTACCATAACAGATATATGAGAATAGGTACGAGAAAACAAATATTGATATTGGGACTTAAAGGGTTAAAAGCACTCCCTTGAGTGATGGAATGAAAACTTATTAAAATACTAATACATTTTAAAGAAAATAGATCAGGAGAATTAAGCAGTTTATCAGCGAAGGTTTCATTTAGATTTACATCAAATTCTCCAAAATAACGAAAGAGACTTCCCACTGAGAATTGCTAGTTTGATCTAGGGAGTGACGGGGTTCATTTTGATTCTCACGTTTTGTACTATAAAGGTGGCTAATCAGACAACTGCTATAGTTTCGACTTCAAAGCGTCAGTTGTGTAACCGGAAGTAACTAACCACACAGTAAACAACTGTATTCATGCACGACAATAAACGCATTATTGGACGTAACTTTTATTCCCACATCAGCTGGGAAGAACGAATTCTCATGAGAAAATGAAATTAGAGACTTCATTAAGACAATCACGGTGATTCAGCGTATTTTTGACCTTGTATCCAAACGTGATCACGGACTTGTGCGAGCGATCAAGAACGTGATCACGAGAACTCATATGAACTTCAAACTGATCAACACAAAAGCTTCCGTCAGGTTTCCAGTTTAGCAGTTTCTTAACAAGATTAGCGACTTATAACCTCAATTTCCTTTCCCCATCAGTTTCCTTAAGATGCACTCAAGGCAAATCTTATCAATAAAAGTGGTTTCCAATTGTTAGTATTATCAATTGTTCCTTATTTTTATCCTCTTTTATATGGCCGCTGGCTAAGTTGATTTGTGTGACAGCCTTCATCGTAATGTTATCCTCAGTTGAAATGCAAATATAATTTTTCTCTTTCATATCAAAAATGTTGTTGTCGTATTTATTTGCTGGTGTCTTTTCAATCTTATTTTCCATCTTAAACCTTTTCTATCTAGGGGTGCCTACCTTTAAAAAAAAACAAAAAACTTTTCAAAAATCTTGAAAATATAAATATGACTATTAACTTTCACATAGTAAAGAACGACCTGCTGAAATTTAAGAGTTTTCTGAAAATTTAAATCACCTCACAATGGACTTGACGATTCCCTAGTGGAATTGCGCGAACCGTGTAAAAGTTATGGGAATTACCCAAGAAGACCCCAGAAATCTTATCTACACCCAATCCTTTCGTTGCCATTGCCCTTACAAGTAAAAAAGGTATCACATTATTTCTCTTTTCTGATATTTTGAAGCCAGTGCATGGTTATTTTTTTTTCAGAGGATATTTTTGGGACATAAATTAATTTTTTTGGAATTTACTCTCTCTCTCTACCTTTCTAATGGTGTAATCCCTCAGAGTTAGTTTTTGAACGAGTCTCTGCGAACACGAAAAATCGAGTCTCGTTTTGGGCCCTACGTTTTCGAAAAAAATCGAGTCTCGTTCGTTTTTAGCCCTACGTTTTCGAGAACCCCGTTTTAACGTGTCTCGTTTCTGAAACGAGTCATCGAGACAGGTGGCAACGAGTCTCGATTTCACGTTTTCGGTTGGACTGGCGAATACGTAATCGAGAGGTCTTAAAATCGAGACGATTTTTATCGAGTCCTTTACGATACGTTGCCCAGAAACGATGAATGATCCGAAACGACGAGTGATCCATAAGGGATCAGACACAGTTACGTCTGGGTAATATGAAGGATACATGTTAAGTCTAGATCAAACCCATCTTCCTGGAATCGACGTCTCTTTTTGCTTACCAAAGCCTTGAAGCAAGCCATACGTCTGAATTAAGGTTTCTCGCGTGCTCCTCCAATTTTCCGAACGAATCGCGAATTTTCTGTGGCAAGATTTCCGCACAGGTCCCTATTCATTATGCATGCAGCAGATGACTGAATTGTTTAGGATAATGCACATGTAAATATGTCTTGTTATTGCAGAATGAAACAGTATGGCTACAGCATGCATAATGAAGTAGGGACCTGTGCGGAAATCATTCCTTTTCTGTTTCTAGGGAATGCTTTCGACCAATCAAATAGACTCTTCTCCACCGAATCGTAGTACAAAAGCTCCTTGTGTTAAGATCGTTGCTCATTGCATATCGAAACAGTTTACCGCATTCTCGAACTATCCGCCATATTTAATACAGCTGACATGCCTGAAGTCGTTATTGCCTAAATTTGGATATAGAGGGAAAGCTGGGGAGAATCCCGTAACCCGCATCGTTGCCCGTAACTACATCGTCATGTAACAAGGCCGAAACAGCTGTCCATAGCTGCTGGCTTTTGAGCTCAATTTTTTCATCTTTTTTTGGGGTAACAACAGGGTTTTGTCCCTTCTACCACTGTCGCCTCAGTGCGCATATGTGTGGCTTCAACTTACCCTTACTACATTTTGACGATGTCATTTTAAGCCACATTCCACAACTCTACCGTTTTACTATACAGTGTGGCTCTATCTTTTTCATCTGTGTATCAAACCATGCAGTGTGACCATTCTTTGTAAAGCTACTGAACAGTATTGTACCGTGGTACTGTTTGTTTTACTATACAGTGTGGCTCTATCTTTTTCATCTGTGTATCAAACCATGCAGTGTGACCATTCTTTGTAAAGCTACTGAACAGTACTGTACCGTGGTACTGTTTGTTTTACTATACAGTGTGGCTCTATCTTTTTCATCTGTGTATCAAACCATGCAGTGTGACCATTTTTTGTAAAGCTACTGAACAGTACTGTACCGTGGTACTGTTTGTTTTATTATACAGTGTGGTTCTATCTTTTTCATCTGTGGATCAAACCATGCAGTGTGACCATTCCGTTTGTAAAGCTACTCAACAGCACTCTAATGTCCACTAAAAAAATTTCTCAGACGCTCGCGCTCCTAAAATAAACCGGAAGAAAAAATTGCTCAGTGTTAGCTTTAGTTCCTCTTCCACCCTAAATAAGTTAATTACACGTTAAGTGAATAGGGAGTTTAAGATCTACGAAGGCGACGGTCGACGAAAACGTCAACTCAAAATATAACTTTGCTTTATCATAAGTCTTTCGCGTCATTCACGTCCTACAATATGGGCGAAATATCCTAAAAATAAATTGATACGAGCGGTTTCAGAGTTAAAATAGAGAATGAAAGATTCTCTGTTCCATGCTTACGTTGTCGTCAAACCTCAAATTTGATAATTTCACGTTATAGTTTTGCGGAGTAAGCGCAAGAATCCGCGCAAGAATCCGTGCTGCACGTGCAGCACGATTATTTATGATCTTTTGACCAATGATATCATTGCTTTGCGGCGATGTTGTTGGTGTCGCCGTCGTAAAATCTTAAGCTCCCTAATATTTCTACCTATTGACACTCTAGCTAGACTCTTCTCTGTGTCCAGGAGGGCATATCTTGCCGGTCCTCTCTCCTCACCGCGCTGTGCATTGTCTTGGAAGAATTTTCACGTGAAACCTGAAATAAATGTGAGGACAAATTTCACTTGCAATGCTTTATGTACCACCTCTTAATGATATTTTTTTAATTTTGGCAAGCTGAAGGCAAAATATCTACTTGTAATTAAAAAGGCGATATCTCCAAAAAGTGAAAACGTTATTACAAAACAGCAGTGTTAAATAATCAAATTGAATCAATTGTCCAGCTGACTATAATTAATTTCACTGATCATCAATAGAGGCACCAAATCTGCATATGAACAGGAAGGTCTCAAAGGGGTGATGACTTTTACGGTTAACGGTTAATATTTTTGGCTGTTTTATGGCTAACAGTTAACATTTCTTACGGCTACCGGCTAAAATTTTGCCAATATTTACGCCTAACGGCTAATTATTTTGCCCGTTTTACGGCTAACAGTTAACCCCATTGAGACCCTCTATGGGGCGGACCATTAGAAAAGTGATGGGGGGGGGGGAATTTTCCGCTTGCACGAATTTTTTTTTCGCTCACTGCTTGTGTAGGAATTTTTTTTCAGGTGAACCCCTCGGCACGAATTTTTTTTTACTACGTGTGAAAAAGTCACAATTGGACCTTCCTTCTGCACGAATTTTTTTTCTTGGCATTCTCCTTTGCATGATTTTTTTTGTTTTTTTTCCCTACCCCCCCCCCCCCCATCACTTTTTTAATGGTCCGTCCCTAACAGAGACGAAAAAGAAAGGGTGGTTCCCTTGGGAATTAATTTTTTCGGGTAGAGCTTCACCTCGGGATTTTTCGTGCACCAGAGTTTTGGAGGCCTTGACGGGAAAAAAAAATGATATTGTAAACGACATTTTGATTTTTTTTAAATCAAAAATCTTTAATTTTCAATTTATTATTATAGCAAATTTCTAGTGAAGGAGTCTTGGTGTTCTTTTGGGCTAGATTTCCGTATTGCGCCAACTCTTCATTATGCATTCAGTAGCCGTGCTGAAAATTAACAAATTGACGTCAGTTTTTTATGCGTCTGTCCTCTTATTGTTGATGATAAATTGCGTCATAACATTGTCAAAGTGTTGTAGATCCACGAGCCGATAGGCGAGTGGATCTACAACAATAACTGACGTCAATTTGTTTTTTACAATAACAAAACGCGAAAAAGGTCAAATGAAGACTT
This sequence comes from Ricordea florida, assembly GCA_949710005.1. NCBI lineage: Eukaryota > Metazoa > Cnidaria > Anthozoa > Corallimorpharia > Ricordeidae > Ricordea > Ricordea florida. The sequence goes on along the minus strand of OX453283.1, from coordinate 5,446,064 downwards.
AAATTAAAATTTCATGTGTCTGTACTCTTATTGATGATAAAAATTAGTCAATCAGCGCGAGAGAATTCGCTCAGTTATTGTAAAACAAGTGTTTGCACGTGTTTTAATTACCGTCCCTAGAGAATAATGCTACAGCGTGCAAAATAGCATGTGAGAGTTATAAGGAAATCTAGTTTAAATTGTTTTTTTTAGTAGTTGTGTATATGGGGGAACCAGCACAAATTAATAAAAATAAAAAAATATTACTAAAATTGCGAGGGGAACCAGCACAAATTAATAAAAATAAAAAAATATTACAAAAATTGTGCGAGACTGGAGGCCGTTATAGTCGAAGCCGTCAAGCCTTTGCAAAGACCACCGAGACTGGAGGCCGTTATAGTCGAAGCCGTCAAGCCTTTGCAAAGACCGCCGAGTCTGGAGGCTGTTATAGTCGAAGCTGTCAAGCCTTCGCAAAGACCACTGAGATTGGAGGTCGTTATAGTCGAAGCCGTCAAGCCTTTGCAAAGTTTCGGCCAAGCCCGCTTCGTCAAGAGGGGCCGACAGGCGGAGCGAGCTACGCGAGCGGAGGGCGACTCCATCCCCGGCCGGCCAAGTCTCTGCAAAGACCGTCAAGTACAGAGATGACTAGCCAACACAAAATTTATCGAGGAGAATAGGGCCAGCACAGAAAAAAAATAATTTTTAATTCCTATTTAAAAACAAAAGAAAATATTGTAAATGGAACAACAATTAAATGGATTAAAAGCCGAGCAATTAAAAAAATTGGTCTACTGGTATAACCCGCCAAGAAAGTCATATTATAATACTAAAGCGAAACGCATTGATTTTTTGATTAATATTCCCGAAATAGTTAATAATGTTCAAGAAATCATTGATAATATTCGGGAAATTAGTGAATCATTAAATGCCGAACCGCGCAGGCCCGATCAGAATACTCCTCTGCCAATTCCGCTTCCGCCCCCACCTCAAGAAAATTTACCAACCCCGCAGCCAAGTACATCCCAAGATTTATCTGATGTATTTATTCCAGAAACACCACCCGGTTCTCCGGATCGATTTATACCGAGCACACCGCCGCCTACTTCAGAACTTAAAACTAATATGTATAATTATTATTGTGTTCATAAAAGGCAGAAATTAAGATGTAAAGAGTGCGGAGGGGCGCAAATATGCGAACATAATAGAAATAAAGCTTATTGCAGAGATTGCGGGGGATCACAAATATGCGAGCATAAAAAACAAAGGAATCAATGCAAAGAGTGTAGAGGATCACAAATATGTATACATAAAAAACAGAAGGCACGTTGCAAAGAATGCGGCGGCAAAGGAATATGCATTCATGGAAAACAAAGAAATTTTTGCAAGTTATGCGGAGGATCGCAAATTTGCGAACACAATAGACAGAAGGCATTTTGTAAAAAATGTTATGAAAAAAATTATGTTATATAATCACTCTTTTTGGATTATATAACAAAAAAATTTATCTAAATCTTAAACTAAAAGTTATGGGAGAACTCCTAAGATCAAGTTTTTTCCATTCATTGTCAAAGATAGTTAAATCAAAGTGGTTTATGGGACTCTCATATTTTTGAACCGGAATTGTCGGGTAATCCTTTGAGGGTATGTTCGCGAGTAGGCGTGATGGCATGAGTTTCACAAGTTCAGAATTTTTGGTTTTGTTCAAATATGAAGACTTATTATCCACTATACTGCACATAAGTCTCAATGGCTCTTTAATATTTATATTTATTGGATATATTTTACGGGGGCTTATAATTTCTGGCAATCCCAAATAAATTTGCAAATCTCTAGTAAGTTTAATGTTATAATTCTTATTTGAAAATAGATACCCGACATTATTATTCCCATTTATTGTTAACTTTAGATTATCTGTATAATTATGAAAAATTGATTGAATGTCAACCAACGAATATGTGCCCGGCGGCATCCTTAAAACATACCCCTGCCTTTCATCAGTTAACGCCTGTTGATCCTTGAAATTAATCAATCTTTTGGTTTGCATATTACAATCTAGGAGCTGTATCTCCCGAATATTTTTAAGCGGCGGATCTAAATAAATCCTACTTTCCGGCTCACACATAGTAATACTTAGCATTTTGTTTTGATTACACCATGTTCATCTTTAGATTTATATAATCAAAACATTAACGAAACAAAAACCAGGATAATAATGCCCCGCCAATCGCAAAAACAATAAGATTATTTTGATGAGGAGATGTTTCTATATTACTAACTTGTTCTTCCCCATCTCCAGTTTCCTCCTTTTCATTTGATTTGGGTTTCATTGGTTGAGGATTGGTATTTAATATAACCTTTGTTGGTCCCAAACTATTTGGTATTCCAACAGCTTTTGTTTCTACATTTACTGAATTATTTACCCCAAAAGTCATATCTTCTGTGGCTATTTTTAGATCATTATTGTACCCAATCACACTTTCGGTATTTATAGTTAAATTACTTGGCATCAACCAAACTCCAGGAGCAACAGCCAAATCAAGCCGTAATTTAGTTTCCTGAACAGATTGTTGGTAATTTTGAACTGATTTAGAAATATCATTTACTTTAACAGAACTTTCGAATAATTCTTTGAATTCCTTTTGCGTTTCGATTGCCCCGCCACCATTACCCGCAATAGAATTTCTGGTATTAACTTGCGCCCCCAATATACAATATACAAAAGCCTCAACTGATCTATTTATTCTCCCTAATCCTGCCTTTGTTAATCCGTGACCAGATTCTGCTATAAACCAAGCATATTGAAAATCAACAAAATGATCATTTCGAAGCATTGATACTAAATCACCTTTATTTTTTCTACCACCATCATCGTAAAATTTATGTTCTCTGCTAGGCCAAATATTAGCTTCTTTATCATAACCTCTTATAATTCTGACATTTTGGAATCCCCCACCCTTTGCTTGAGAAGCTTCGCTGCCAGGAACGCTTCCGGGGTCTGTGTATCCTTTTCCATAATCAATAAATACATCCCCAACTCCATGATTTGTACCGCCCTTAAATCTAAAATCAGCTAAAGGCTTGTTCCATCCCTTAAAATCTTGATTATTACTTAATCCAAATTCTGCGCACAATCTATTATAAGCATTTTTGTCGTAATGATTATTTTTTATAGAAAAAGTTTCTTCATCTGGAAATACTACTTTTAATTCTTCTAATATTCTTCTTATTGTAAAGTATATGTGAAATATGAAAAAACTTTTAATAACTTTTGGGTAACTAAAAATATCGCTCAAACTTACCCCGCATCCAGATGTTGCGCACCAAACTGCCATATTTAATTGTTGTGGCCACTGACTAATATTTGGTTTACTCAACCAAGCTCTGGCTTCTTTTCCACTAGTAAACCCAATAGTTTGATTTTTAAAAACATTTATCATTTCTGCAGTGAAACTATCTTTTTCTGAAACATATATATTTAGATTTGTTAATAATTTTGTTACATTAAGAGCAAATCCTTCAAATTTTATCCCTGGTATTGGATATGTTTGTGTTGTGAATTTTAAACTTTCGGGAAACGAACTCGCCTTTTCTTTATTTTCAATTCCCAAATCTTCCCATAATAATGTTTTCATATTATTTGAGAGATCTGCAGTCCATGTTTTTCCGGAAGGATCATCCTTTGACATAATTGTTGTTCCATTAACTTTCCATTTAATATATCCCCCAAATGCATCATCCACAAATGTAAATTTCTGTAAGTTGGCTTTTGGATATCTAGCTTTGAAATCGCCCAATAACATCTTATTCTTTTGTTTCCAAATTTGTCTGATCTTTAGATCTTTTAGAATAAGATGTAAATTTAATTAACCTCTCTATTAACCCCAGCGAAACAATTACAACCAACTTCAGTTTTCTCAAAAGAAATCTTTAACCAGCCGGATTGGTTAATTCTTTTAATAGATCTTCTCGTACTTTCTTCCTTATTATACTCATGTCGAAGTTTTTTTCTGAATCTTTTCTGAATTTTTGCCGTATTTCTTGTTTCAGTTTTTGAAACTTTTCCAACTCTGTCAAAATTATGGAGAATTCTTGATCGGATATAGCATTATCCTTTAGAGCTTTTGAGACTAAATCGTTGATGGTGTTTAATTTTGACTTTGCAATGGCAACGGTTTGTTCGTGTTTACTAACTTTACCGGAAAGATTTTTAGAGGCAAAACTAAAGATGATTGACAAACCTCCAAAAATACCCCCAACAACACCCAAAGGCACACCCACCACAGCCCCAAAGCCGGTTAGAGAAGTTCCCAATCCGCTTGCTGATAGAAGAACTGAAACAAATCCACCAGAAACACTAATTTTTGTGCATATTCCTCTTGCTCTATTATATTTTTTTCTCACTTCTTCGTAATGTCTAATTTCCTTCTCGAGATTTTGCAATACTTCACTCGATTTTTGCAATCTGAAATTAATTGTACTATCTCCGTTTTGCGTTTGGAAATTATTATTAGGTAATTGAGGATAAATTCCATTGTATTCGCCCATATTGTTTTTACTGAGCGGGGTGTTATCTTTAAATTACTACTTTGTCTTCTTTTTCATACTTTCCACAAAATACAAAACTACAGCCATTATCAAAAGCCAAGCATTCTTTCCCAAAAATCCAATAACTTCTCCCGCAGTTTTGAAGAGAAAGCTTACTATTGCCCCGATCATTCCTGGTAATATTTGACCTAGTTTTTGCCCAAGAGTTTTCAACCCATTTCCAACTCCTCTCCCCAAAGAGGCTAATCCTTTTGAAAGGCTAGAAACTATAACTCCAATTACCACACCAACTGCACTTAAAATTGCAAATACTGTAAACCCGTGCTTTTTGAAAATCGCCTTAATTCTTTCTCGCAATGACATTCCTTCTTGAACTCTTTCTCTTTCAGCTACATCATTTGCTATATCTTCATCGTCTTGGATAATCTCGGTATTTAAATTTTCAATCTCCGATTCTTCTTCTGGAGTTTTCAATGGTTTTGCTTCAAGAAATTTTTTTCTTTCCATCTTCTCATTTTGTTTTTCTTTTTTACTGGTAATTTTTGTTTCAAGTTCTTCTGCTATTTCTGCTCTTGTCGGGCCTAAGGCATCTTTTAATTTTCCGGGTTTAAGTTTTTCCATTATTTTTCCCTTGTTTTCGTCATATCTTCTAAAATCATCCTCACTGGCTATATAAACATATTTTCCGCCAGATGGACCTCTAACTGCTGGTAATACTATTCCATCTTTTAGTGTTTGGAAATAAGCTTTAATTTTTTCAAAATTTGCTTTTAGCCGAACTGACCATATATTTTCTTTTGCGTCTTTTAATTCTTCTTCTTTATTTCCTAATAATCTAGTTCCCTCATCTGTTCCGTCAAATGCGGTATCTGCCATATAACCCCCGACATCATAATTAGGGTTTCCAAAACTAGTAGATGTATCTCTGTTTTGAAGTTCCATATCTGAGTAATCCCAATCACCCGCATTATTATTTCCGTCATCTTTTGGGTTATTTAATTCTGTTGGATCTAAGTCTTCTGGTGAATATCCTTCCGCCATGATTTTTACTCATCAGCAATAAAGCTTTTAGACCCTTTTGAACCCAAGAAAAATTAAATAAAAATAAAAAAAAAATTTTGAATTTTTAAATAAAAAAACAAAAAATAAAAGAAATAAAATGAGCAAAGAAGAACAAAAAACTTACACTAATACAGTTAGTGATAATGATTTTATGAATTACGCTAAAAGAAATGGGGTAATTATTTCACGTAGAGATGCCAATAAGATTTTAAGTGAAATGAAAAGAGAACTTGATTCAGGTAGAGACTTTGAAGAATATAGAAGAGAAATTAGAGCCAAAGTAACTGAAAAACATGGAATAGAAAATAGCCCTACTATTAGTGATGAAGAAATGACAAAAAAAGTGGCTTCGAAAATAACTAAAAAATAAATCATTTATGTTATATAACTTATTCTAATTTCTGAATTACAAGTTACATAACATTATAATACTTTACTTATCGCGTATCCTAAACCCATCATCCCCGCTCCGACATATACCATTTCCCCCGTCTTTTGATCATTGCTTGGTTTGTAATAATCAGAGAATTTTGGTTCAGTCATTTGCCCGTACAATTCAAAAGCCTGATTTGTGGTTGAAATATTTTTTGTTGCCTGATATTTTTCATCTTTTCTCTTCATTCTCCAATCAAGCATTTTTTGCCTTTTTTCCTGATATTCTTGGTAATCTCGTTCATATTTTTCCATTGCCTTATCGTGTCGTATTTTTTCTGTATCAACGTTTCGTCCAGATAAATATTTTGCAAGATAATTTCCTCCGGTAAACGCCGTTGCATTCAATATAGCCCCTCCAATCATCATCGCTATTGCTGCCATTTTATTTTGGTAAAATCTTTTGTTCTTCTAAATATGACTTTAGATACATACTCCCGGATAATACCACAACCCATTTTGCATAATTTGTAATACTTGTGGATGGATCACTCAAAAATGATTCTTTCATTACCTTTTTGGCCACATAACCAACCCCAGCTCCCAATCCAATAAGTACAGCTGAATCAGTTACAGTTTTCACAAGTTTGTTTTCGGTAGACATAATTTTTTACTGTATCTTTGTGAAACTTTTAAATGGCTTTATGATTATTCCATTCCCAAAGATTTTGTCGGTAAAGAAATTTTAGAAGCTTGGGGTATTTGTGGTACTTGAGATAAATCAGCTATCCTATTGGAATAATCGGTTCTAGCTTTTTCCTGATATCTCATGAAAATATCAAATGCTGTAAACCCCAATCCAACAACGGATAAAACAGTAGTAAAAGATAACTCTGGAATCCATGATTTCTCTTCGCTAATTGTATTTTCCTTGGTATCTTCTTTCTTTGTTTTTTGATCTCTTTTCATCTCCCTAGCCAATGCTTCTTTTGCTTTCTTATTATACTCAGCTAATTTCTTTCCAGCTGCGACCTTTTTAGGATCCTTATCCTTCTTTTTATTATCAGTATTTTCAGGTACTGGATCAGCAGTGATTCGCTCCAGCTTCGCTGGGGAGGGCTCCGCCCGATCCACGCTTTGCTCATTTTGTTCTGACATTGTTATTTTGGATGCAGAAAATAAGTTTTTAGATCTCTATTAGTATACTGTATCAACTCCTTCAGCAGATTGCTTAGTTTCCTGATCCAGCTGTGCTGGGGAGGCGCTTGCACGCCGATCAGTTGTGCTATCATTAACTGGTTCTTCTCTTGGGGGTTGCTGATTTTTGTTGAATTTTATGTGTTTAGCTACTTGGAATAACCCGCTAGCAAGTGCTGCAAGTCTTCCTGATTTCAATGCCAGGAACCCAACAATATTTGATAGTTCTCTATTAACCAAATCGTCATTCTTCAGATCATTGCAAAGAGATTCTATATCATCCAAAGGCACCATGTACGAAATAAGTTTAGAAATTAATTGAAGGGATGAATCCACTACTCCCCCGCTAACTTTCTTTCCCATTACCGATTGATAACGATTAAAATATTTTTCGGTATCTTGCTCCGATAATTTTTTTATATCCCCCAGGCTCATTTCAACGCCTAAATATTCTTTTGTTGTTCCAAGAACTGCAAGAATGGCCAGTGATTCTTGCTTGACTTCAAAATCCTCATTTTGTTTTTCCTCAATATAATCTTCCAAGTTTGACATCTTTTGTTAAATCACTTCTGGTATCTCTAAATAGTAATTAAATGGATATCTTAAAGATAAACATAACCTAGAATATTTTTCTGTTTTCAGTAGTTTCACAAACTTTTTACACATTTCATAATCTAAATCTCCACCGTAATCCTCGAAAAACATTTTCATACCTTTCTGCGACGGATTATGGAAAGTAACAACGCAAGCTATATTTTCCCGGAATGGTTTTGCTATGGATGTTAATTGCTGAGTTAGAACCCACATTGATAAACCATGATGCCTTCCGGAAAATGCTAAATCTATAAATTTATTGGATCTTTTCTTCAGATCGGAGGATACGGCGCAATCATCCAAAATTATTAAAGTATTTGTTCCAGAGAAAAAAGTTTGGCAATAAGATAATAACTCATTAATCTCATCAATATTACTGGCATCCGGTGATAATACATAGAAATGATTATCTCCTTGAGCAAAATTATGATAAGTTTTATTTTTAGAATAAGTCGGACAAATTAACACGATATATTCAAAAACTTTTCTGAATGGCCCTCGGAGTTGATCAATTAGGTACTTTGTTTTCCCACAATTTGTGGGTCCTGTTATAATACAATGGAATGGTATTTTATCTCGTAAATCCTCCATAATTTTTTTTGTATCATAACATTATGTTTTTAGACGGTCAGTACTTAATTGATCTCAAACTCGAATTCATAATCTCCATCATTGCGTCCGCCACGACGAACATATAGCAAGTTATAGTTCCGGATCCTCCTTGTTTACGTTTAATTTCTACTTTTACTCCATCATGAGTATTATTTAGAGCAAGCCCACCACCATGAATATCATTATCTGGATGTGTTCTAGTATCAACCCAAAGAGCAAACTTATCCGCGTAAAATTCTTTTTCTTTCAATGAAATTTGTAAACCATCATCCCTATGAAATCTTTTTTTCACGGATTCCCAAAGATCCGATGGAATCATTCCTCTAGAATATATTCTATTTGGAACTCCATCTACATCAATTTCAACGGAAGATATTCCTGGATTATAAAAATTTTCTGAATCCCTTGCTCCTGCAACTTGAGGAACTAAGAACAAAAATAATACCCCTGTCATTGATCTTCTGGGGAGATTGATATGCTGATTAATAACCCCGTCTCCCCCTATTGAAAATGTAAAAGTTTTGTGCAGAGTAATATTTTCATAAAAGAATCCTTTCCCCACTTGATAAGTTGCTTTAGCCTCGCGAGCCAAGTATTCGCTAGAAATAGAAGAATATTCTAACTCTAAGTTTTTGATTGAATATGAGGGCGCCTTTGTTGTATCAGAAAAAATAAGAATATTATTGACAGGGGCAAGGGTGAGCTCAAATATAAGATGATTTTCAAGCGCTTTTGGGTAGAAAACTCCATGATCATTTAGAATAGGATGTTTTAATGGTATTCTATACTTTGAACCATGTACATTGGCTAAGACAACTTCTTTTGTATCTTGGTTTTTTGCATCTCCAGCTTTTGTTCTAATTTTCCTGATATTTAGATTAGAAATACCCTGTTTTAATCTATCTTCTCTCTCTTCTTCGGTTAAGAATAAATCTCGATACGTTTGAAATAAATCATATCTTTGAGTATCTTGCAATGTCTCTCCACCAAAAAGAACTTTCATTCTAGTTACAAGATTGCGACCTAAATTATTCACAACTGTGTTATTAGCATGACCCTCAACATCCAAATCAAACAAAAGAGATACGCTCCCAGGGACAATCACCAAATTCTCAGCGAGTTTGGGGATATTTATATATAATGTTTCTCCCGGGCTGGCTGTGGATGGATTTAGAGTAATACGATTCAATGTTGATTCTGCTTTTAAACCAAAGGGTTCCTTCGGAATTCTATTTGGGTTAATTTTTTCAGACGTCATTGTAATTTATAAGATACTTTGGGTAACCTTTAAACCTGTGTTGCTCTATTTTCTAACCTATCTATATGTTTTAATAACCCTTCTCTCGCGCCGGGAATTAAAATCATAATATTAAAAATTTCGTCGCCATCTTGCATATACAGAATTTTTTTTCTAATAATTTTTTTCATAATGTTGATTTGGTATTCGGTAAATTTTATTTCTTCTTCCTCCTCAACCATTTTGATTTATAAGATACTTGTTTATTTTTAAATGATGACAAAAATATCGGCTACGCCGACCCCGCTCTTCGAGCGGATATATTATTCAACTGAAGGATATTGGAAAGGATATTCCGCAATTCCTAAATTAGCTGAGAAAACAAGAGTAAGTGAAAATGATGCAAAACAATGGTTGCAAAAACAAGCTATATGGCAAATCTATCTACCTGCGCCTAAATTTATACCTAGACCACACTGGACTGTGGATAAGCCCAATCAGATTCACCAAGCAGATTTATTATTTTTGCCGCATGATAGAGTTGGAAGAAAAACATATAAATATGCGTTAGTTGTGGTTGATATCGCCTCGAGATATAAAGATGCCGAGCCATTAACCTCAAAAGAAAGTCGAGAGATATCAGAAGCTTTTAAGAAAATATATTCTAGAAGATTGAAATACCCAAAAACATTAATGGTTGATCCTGGAAAAGAATTTATGGGAGAAGTTAGTAAACTCATGAATTACCATAGGGTGAGAATACAAAGAAGTGAAGCTGGTAATCATAGAGCCCAAGCATTTGTGGAAAATGCAAACAGAATATTAGGAGAAAAATTATTTAGTCATCAATATGCGCAGGAAATGGTTAGTGATAAACGATCCGCCAAAGGCGGGGATGGCTCCGTCCGATCCAGAGTATGGGCGAAAAGATTACCAGCTATTCTAAAAACTTTGAATAATACGTCAACTAGAATAACTGGTAAAGAACCTGATAAGGCCATAAAAATGAAAGAGATTGATATTGAAACCAAAAGATATCATCGAGTTGTTGGCCTTGATGAGGTAAGATTGTCTCCTTATGTAAAAGTTAGATATCTATTATCTCCTGGCGAACTTGAAGGCGGTGAAAAAAGACGAGCCACTGATCCTATTTGGAGTATTAAAGTTTATGATATTACACGTAGCGTCGTTTCTCCTAATCAACCAGTTTTGTATTATTTAGTAGATGGGCCAAGGCGGGGGTTTGTAAGGGAAGAATTACAGGTTATACCCTATGATACAGAACTTCCTCCTGATTCTGTTTTAGTGCGATAATGGCCAATAGCTAAAGTATGTATTCCATCTTCGCAAATTATTCTCTTATCATCATTAGCGGATAATGCGATTTTATTAACAGTTTCAGAATAAACGTTGTGTAATCGGCTTCTAATTATATTCATCTCTCTCATTTGCGGTTTTCTAGTTTTTAGGCAAGCATTATAATCATTATGTGTTATTGTATTTTTTACAACTGATTGCTTAATTCCTTTATCCTTATTTATCTCTTTATTTTTATCTGTTAATATTGAGTATAACTTAGACCTTAACCCCGTAAATTCTTTTATCGGAATTCCACCCATTTCATCTTTGAACTTTCCTATTACTTTTTTGTTTACAAGCTCAATTCTAGAAGGATGATCTCTAGGATAATTACTAGTGTCAAACTTTTCTCTAACATCGGGGCTTATATCTTTGTAAAAATCTAGAGTTTCTATTTCATATACGAGCGAATCAGTATCTGTCATAAGTAATTTAACCTTATCCCCATATTTCCTTTTAATATAATTATAATGAAAATCGTACATTACTTTTTTACTTAAATCTAGAATACACATACCCAAGTAAACGGGCTTATTAAATTTTATCCTTTTTCTTTTCATATGAATAGCCGCTAGATTTTTAGAAAAGATGGTGCGGTGTTGATAGTTGGGTTGTTTTATTAGTTTTCTAGCTTCTTTTTTATTTGTAACTAATCTAATGTCAACCCTTTTTCTAATATTTTCCATTGTTTTACCAAACACAGCGTTATTCATTAGCTTGAAAAAGTCCTTTTCAAAATCATTCTTTGCTTCAGCTCTTAGTTCGGTATTAAAATCAATATAAGGTTTTAACCATTTTGTCTCTTCAAATTTAATACCCCTATGAATCTTTGTTATTTTTAATCCTAAACTTTCATATTCTTTCAAAGTTTCACGATGAACAACATACTTTTCCTTGTTGTTTAAGTTTGGGATTAATTTTTCCACCTTATTAACAGTAAGTTTGTCCGGGGCCAGAGGATAATCATTATGTAAATCATGAAGATTTTCTGGATATTCTAGATCAACCTCAACTACGCATGGGATATCTCTCCAGTTTTCATATTCTTCCTCACGCATCCATTCAAAACCGTGAGTAGGCAGTGGTTCACTCATTCCCCCGCCATATAAGTTGTTTGCATCTTGATATGTAATATATATTATCGGCTGATTCGGATCATATTCTTCTAAATATGGATTATTAGCTTTAGCAAATCTTTTTGATATTTGAGATACACCCCCTCTAACGCCTTTCTCAAACATAAGTAGCATATTATTATCAGTTAGTAACTCCAATTTCACTTTAGTATACTTTAATGCGGCGTCCCAAGCAAAACCGGGTAATGTATAATAGTGGGCGGGATCTAAACCATAATTCTTCATACAAGTATCCCTAAAATTCTCAAATACGTCCATTAAAAATAGTGCGTCTGACAAAAGATATAGATCATGGTATTCTCTCATTGTTTTTATATTAAAAGTTTTCCATACCTTTTTAGCATGTTCATAATCATCTTTTGATATTTGTTTTCCGTTTAATTTTGAGTAAAATTCTTCTATTGACGGAAGTTGGGTTTCGTTTAATTTATCGAGGCTGTCAAAATAATCATATGGGAATACTCCTTTCCTCAACATTAAATACATCTTATCTCCAAATACTTTTTTCGTTTCTTCTAATCTATCATCACTTGGTGAAAGACATCTACTTTCAACTAACAGACAATTCTTACATTTTTCACACCTACCAATACCCTTATACAGAATAATTTTATCATCTTTTATATATCTCTTTGTACAATCTCCTGGTTTACACGCTTCGCATTTTCCGCATTTTGTAAGATTAGCAACTAATTTATCAATACTTGTTGACATAAATTTAAATGAATCAATGAATCTAATATCCAGCTTATCTTCTTTTTCCTCTCCTTTTTTATTAATATATTTACCAAGCACAATTTGTTTTGTGAAAGAAATATATTTTTCCTCATTATTAGGTATGCAGTCTACTTTACCTTTTGTTAAACCAATATTCTTAATAAAAAGATGTGAGTCATATCCTGATAGATTGTGAAAAATGATTGGTATGAATTTTTTATTCTTATAATTTAAATTACAATCACTGTGTGCGGCTCCTCTATACTTTCCAGTATAATGGCAGTGATCTTTTACCTTATCTTTTTCTAATAATTCTTCTTCACATATATGGCAAATTTTGGCTTTTTCATGTTCGTATTTTTCTCTTTGCGTCATCCAATTCATTTTCTTGTTTGGCTTAATTTTTTCGCAAATTTCTCTAATATCCTTTTCCAATTCAACCATGAATATTTTTCCCACATCTTCGTCTGGGGATTTGGCAGTATATCGCCTAATAACAGGTTCATAATTTTCATCGAAAAACTTTATTATATAACAGAAACCTGTCGGTTTATGATTTGCATATTTATTTGTAAAACTTTTACTTTTGTCTGGTGAGCAAGTATCTATTGATTCTCCGCAACACTCGAAGTCACCGTATACAACAAATGGTACTTTCATTTTTTTGTAAAAATTAATAAATTTAAGATAAATAGGTTTTCCGTCTTTATCCCTTGGCATTTCACTTTTAACGGCTTCATGTTCTTTACAATATTCTAGATGCTTTTGCAATGTTTCCTCTTTATGCGTATGATAAAGGCATCTAGGGCAGAGGTAAATCCTTTCTTTATGTTTAGTAGTGTGTGAAACTGCTAACCTGCAAATATTCTTTATCCAACAATAGTGATTTGTTTCACCATTTGATATTAGAAGTAAGTTTATTAAAAGCCCTTTTTCTTTATCACTTATTCTTAGAGGGTATAATTCCTCATTATCATATCCATAAACATTAATCCTATAATATAGGTTTTGTTTCTCAAACTTATCAATATCTACCCATTTAGCGGGAAATTCTATTCCTTTCCAATTAAAATTTTTAGAGTTTTCTATTAATTCTCTATTTACTCTTTGCGGATTTTTCTCTCTTTGAAACACCGCTTCTGTTACAGACCACTTAAAACATTCATTATCATTCTCATTCCTGAGGTTTATAATCGCTCCTTTGTTTGCTAATTTTTCTGGTAGGGGGATATAACTACTTCCTGAAATTGGCTCAAACGGATCAATTTTTATGTCGAAGTATTTCACACCATTAAATTTCCAACCACTTCCATTATTTGTAAAATTTGTAAAAAGTTCGAGTAAATATTTTGTCATCGTGTCAAATAAGCTGGATAAATTCGTTGATTCTGTTACAACCACTGGTTTTTCGCTATGAAAAAATGGTTCTGCTTGGGCGAATATATACGGACTAAATTTTCCAAATTCAATCTTTACAAATTTACAGACGAAAGTAAATTTCAGCTTTATCGGTTTCTTTTGCTTATTAATTAAGTCAATAACTTTCTGTTTTATTTCTCTAATAAATGTTAATTCATCTAATCCTAATTCTACGATTTGTTCTGGGGGTAAATATGCAAGTTCTTTAAAAATTAAACGATCAGTTTTATAAGGCTTTCCATGTATTCTATATGTTTTCAGATATCCATCTAGCGCCGTTTCTTGTTCAACGGGTGTAAAATCTTCAACATGTTCTTGATTAGTCGGCGCATCTTTTGCTGCGGATTTTGTAGTTTTAGGAGTAGATTTTGTTTCATTTTTCCTTTTTCTTGGTGCTGGAATTGGTTTTATGATTTTCTTATTTGCCAGATTTTTTAAAGATTCATAAAACTTTTTTCTATCTTCCACTTTATAATTTTTAATTATATTCCTTTGGGGTTTATTAGAACCTTTTTTATTAGTTGTAATTGTAACCTCTTCATAAAAATTTTTTCTATCTTCCACTTTGTAGTTTTTGAATATTTTTTTAGCGGCGGGGTTTTTAGAGTGGTTGATATCCTTTGCCGCTTCAAAAAACTTTATTTTTTCTGCCACTTTTGATTTTTTGGCGGGAATATTTTTTCTGGGGGTTGATATAAGTATTTCCTTCTTTTTAGGAATATCTTTATTTTCATTTTTGATTAAAGTTTGTGCGTGAATGGGCGGTGGTGTGCTCGGTATAAATCGATCCGGAGAACCGGGTGGTGTTTCTGGAATAAATACATCAGATAAATCTTGGGATGTACTTGGCTGCGGGGTTGGTAAATTTTCTTGAGGTGGGGGCGGAAGCGGAATTGGCAGAGGAGTATTCTGATCGGGCCTGCGCGGTTCGGCATTTAATGATTCACTAATTTCCCGAATATTATCAATGATTTCTTGAACATTATTAACTATTTCGGGAATATTAATCAAAAAATCAATGCGTTTCGCTTTAGTATTATAATATGACTTTCTTGGCGGGTTATACCAGTAGACCAATTTTTTTAATTGCTCGGCTTTTAATCCATTTAATTGTTGTTCCATTTACAATATTTTCTTTTGTTTTTAAATAGGAATTAAAAATTATTTTTTTTCTGTGCTGGCCCTATTCTCCTCGATAAATTTTGTGTTGGCTAGTCATCTCTGTACTTGACGGTCTTTGCAGAGACTTGGCCGGCCGGGGATGGAGTCGCCCTCCGCTCGCGTAGCTCGCTCCGCCTGTCGGCCCCTCTTGACGAAGCGGGCTTGGCCGAAACTTTGCAAAGGCTTGACGGCTTCGACTATAACGACCTCCAATCTCAGTGGTCTTTGCGAAGGCTTGACAGCTTCGACTATAACAGCCTCCAGACTCGGCGGTCTTTGCAAAGGCTTGACGGCTTCGACTATAACGGCCTCCAGTCTCGGTGGTCTTTGCAAAGGCTTGACGGCTTCGACTATAACGGCCTCCAGTCTCGCACAATTTTTGTAATATTTTTTTATTTTTATTAATTTGTGCTGGTTCCCCTCGCAATTTTAGTAATATTTTTTTATTTTTATTAATTTGTGCTGGTTCCCCCATATACACAACTACTTTTTTTTACAAATTTTATTGTCGATATGGAGTTCATTCTTCTCTTTAATGAAGACGAATTAGGAATACATTGTAAACACTGGAACAGAATGTGCCTAAACCTTCCTCGAGATTTATTTCGAGAATTCTACCATTGAACAGACTTTGGAAACAGCCGATTTCCAACTTCACGCCTTACAATCTTACAAAAGGGCACGCCCCGAAATAATTTTTAACAATTCGAGTTTGTAACGAATTATTTTAAGTTCCCAGCCAAAATTTTGGCTGACAAACATGATGTGCATTCAAAGTCAATTTTATAACTGCGGTGCTCACCTTTTAGTGACCTAGTGGAATTTATCTCGCCCTCGCGCGTGTCTACTTGAGTGTGCTACTTGTAGTGTTCTCTTCCAAAAACTATTAAAAACTTGCTTGAGAAAGCTTAAGGATTTCATTCCACCAGGTCCAGTGCTGTAAAAAGAAACTGCATTACAGTTTACCGACAAGCTATTTGTGTTTACCATTATCGACGATTCAAAACCATAAGAATTCATTTTTACGAAGTTTGAAAGCTCTGGAACCGAACCAATGCGTTGCTATTTTGACAGTCAGGTTCGGCTAAACATTTGTTACAATTCTAGTTCCAAACAATATATAAACTTTTCTAGACAGATAAACCACAGTTATATCTGATGTTATTTACATTAAACTAGTATTTCAGCTCACCTTGAGAGCAGTCATTAAGCAAGTCCTACCACGTGTACTGTCTGCTCGCTTCTCCGTATCGCCGTTTTCTTGCATTTTTTAGCTTGAAAATCTTATTTGGGTGTTTTTCGGACAACGCTTCTCTTCTTGAAAGTTTCTTTAGGAACTCTGTAACATTATAGGCTTGTAAACAAAAAATCCGAGTTACAAAAGTCGTTTCTTCTCGTTGAGCTCGTCTCACGGCTTCCGGAGAAGTGGCAGTGAAAACAGAATGCATAATTAATTTGGAAACATTTGGATTACAAATTTCCCGCCAAAAGTGTGGTGTTTCCAAATTGGCTCTTTAATCCCCAAAGGAATGAGCCCTTCTCATGGCCAGGGGTATTAGGGAACAAGGGAAGAGAAGCATTTATTTACAGGGAACAGGGATATTTTCGAATTATTTTCAGGAAACTAAAAAAGTTAACTAAATTACTGGGAATAAGGGAACAATTTTAGGGAACAAGTACATGGTTTTATTAACTTTAAGCCCCAAAAGTGACTTAGATTTTACTCTGGTTAACGCCATACGATTTTACTCGTCACAGGGAGACCCTTTGGGGAGAGAGAGGAAATACTCAAGACGATTAAGGGAACATGGGAACATGTACACCTTCCTCTTGGAGGTGGCTCAGAAGTAAGAGAAACCATAAAGATTATCAAGGTCGTCAATTGGTGGCCAGGAGCGAAGTGTATAAAACCGTCCTTCCCATTGCCTACGATCTTCGCTAACTTACCTTGAACCATAAGAGGATATTTGAGTTTTTGCGCTCTCGCATTATACACTTGTAAAAAAAAATAGCACCTAACGCAAGCCCGGGATGCTCAGAATTTTCCCTTACAGTTTTAAGGGAGGGTAGAAAATGTCTGAGATACCGGGAGCTTCAACAGGATTAACAGAATACAACTCCTTAGGTAACACCGAAAGCTATACTCACTCTAGCCTGTGCCAGGCTCTCGGATCGTGGGCACGATCGAAAAGCAGGAGAGCGAGAGAACAAATCGGTGGGAGTCTGGGAAGGAGAAAAAGCGATGGAGAGCACAGGCAGCCCAAGCTCGTGACACTCCACCGTGAAAAAAATGGCGGTCGTGATATTTATAACCGGCCGTTGTTCAGTTGTATAGAGAATAATACAGAGTAGTTTCGCAAGTTGCCATTTCTTTAGGCAGTTAGGAACGGCTGCCAATTTTTTAGACAGCTGGGAACGGCGAGGAACAATGAGGCTAAAACAGCAATGATATACATTATACACAGTTTTTTTTGTTTCATTTTGTTAAATCATTGGCATCAATTCAGTTTGCCTTAAGTCTCTAAGCGAAAGTACTTCATAGTTTCTCTCATACAACGGCTTATAAATTTTAGCCACCATGTTAACGTTGTCGAGTGGCGCGAGTTTGGACCGCCTGTGGGGCCGAGCCGGCCCAGTTTTTTCCTGGGCCCGGATTCTCGAAAGTTCCCAGTTTACGAGCCCAAAACTCCGTTTTTAGGTCAAAATCTTCCGAATGTTTTTGTAGTTCTTACATAGCCTACAAAACAGCCTAGAATTGAATTGATTAACCTTAAAACCCAACAAAATTGTTCGTCATTGAGATCATTAATTACCCTTGCGGGTTCGAAACTGAGTTACTGTGCCATTGGGGAAACCGGCCCCAGATCGAGTCCTAAACGCAATCTTTACATTCAGTTTCACTTAAAAATTAAAACTAGGTGAGTTTCGAATCATCGAGTGACGTCTGAACTGCGCCAAGCATTGCAGTCTGGAAAGTTCTGGTTTTTGTTTTGCTTTCCATTTTCATAACAACTCGCTGTAACTGGGTCATGTCTGTCATGTCATGCCAACACAAAACACTGACAGAGCGATCAGGATCTCGAGAAATTTTCTCTTCCACTCAACATCTCAACCTCAAGGATTCAAGATGTTGGTATGATAATTTATATATCCATATCTTCTCCTCTAATCTTTAGATATTCGTTTTCTTTCAATACCTCTTTCCAGCAGACCAAATCTAGTATTCAGAGCTAAATTTTTCTCTTACGCGTCCTAACTTTCTAAGATTCTAAAATTGTTTTATATCCTCTTCTGATCCTAACATCTATTATAATTTATGGGAAGTAACTATAAATACCACTGATTTAGCGAACCTGCGAGGTTATAAATGCGGTATCTTATAGCTGAAGGTAATATCATTGTCATTGCTAAGTTAGCAATTTTAGGTCTGTATAAAATTGTGACCATTCTTGTACTCATACAGCGTGATATTTGAAGTTTAAATTGCCGCGTTAGCTTGATGCGCCACCCTTCTTTGGAAAGCTACTGAGCCGTACTGTGCTGTGGAACTGTTTGTTTTACACGTACAATATAGTGTGGTTTTAACTTTTTCATCTGTGGAAAAAGAGAAAAAACACAGAGGCACCACTCTTTGGAAAGCTACCGAGAACAAGTGCGTTACTGCGCCACTGCTTTTTATGCCTCTGTCCATAAATTAAGCAATGCAGCGTTAATTATTAAGTTCTTTGGAAATCTATTGAACCGTAACATGGTCAGTGCTGTTCATTTTACAAGTAGACTATGGTGCTAACTTCCTTATCGGATAATTTGCAATCTAATTGAATTGCGTCAGTTTGGAATATGCGATGTAAGGCCTCGTGAGGTGATAACTTCAAATGAGTGGCCATTGGTTTCGCATGTGGCGAATTTAAAATAAGCCGTATCGTGGTAAACAAAAGCGTCTCGTACTCAACAGCGGAATATAATTCAACTCAATATTCAGTTACTTCCTACTCGCATATTCCTTTGTCCAAATAAGGCGTATTTTTCATTTAGCCTCATGTTTGACTAGTTGCCGTTTTGGCTTCTTTCACAACAGGGCTCGAATGTTCGCATGGCCTTCGTTTTCGACTTCCTTAAACGACGTGTCAGCAAATCAAAACGGCGATTTATTGAAGACGACTTTGACCTCGACCTCACCTGTATCTTTTGCATTTAAATAATTATTCGTTCCTGCTTGAGTAATATTTTTCGCAAGGCAATTTTGCTCAACTGGCAAAACCACGAGGTAAGAACCGCACAAAACTTACACCCTTTTTAGCTGCGATAGTTGCGGGCAACAATGCGGGTTACGGGATTCTCCCCAGCTTTCCCTCTATATCCAAATTTGGGCAAAAACGACTTTCGGCATGTCACCTGTATTAAATATGGCGGATAGTTCGTGAATGTGGTAAGCTGTTTCGATATGCAATGAGCAACGACCTTTACACGAGGAGCTTTTGTACTATGATTCCATGGAGAAGAGACTTTAAGTGATTGGTCGAAAGCATTTCCTAGAAACAGAAAATTCGCGATTCGTTCGGAAAATTGGAGGAGCGCGCGAGAAACCTTAACTCGGTACGTATGGCTTACTTCAAGGCTTTGGTAAGCAAAAAGAAACGTCGATTCCAGGAAGATGGGTTTGATCTTGACTTAACATGTATCCTTCATATTACCCAGGCGTAACTGTGTCTTAAAAATGTTTATGGCAAGAATTATGTACAATAGAGATCAATTTTTGTACTCCGTTGCAAACTAGAAGGTACGTAGATACATGATCTGCTCGATTGATGGAGCAATCTCTGGATTGGATTCCACTTTTATTGATGAGATTTCCCTTGAGTGCGTCTTAATGAAACTGATGGGGAAAGGTAATTGAGGTTACAAGTCGCTAATCTTGTTAAGAAACTGTTAAACTGGAAACCTGACGGAAGCTTTTGTGTGAAACAGTTTGAAGTACATTTGAGTTCTCGAAATATCCTTCTGTAGATGCATTGTGACAAGCCCGAGATCACGTTGGGATACAAGGTCAAAAATACGCTGAATCACCATGATTGTCTTAATGAAGTCTCTAATTTCATTTTCTCATGAGAATTCGTTCTTCCCAGCTGATGTGGGAATACAGGTTACGTCAAATAATGCGTTTATTGTCGTGCATGGATACAGTTGTTTACTGTGTGGTTAGTTACTTCCGGTTACACAACTGACGCTTTTAAGTCGAAACTATAGCAGTTATCTGATCAGCCACCTTTATAGTACAAAACGTGAGAATCAAAATGAACCCCTTCACTCCCTAGATCAAACTAGCAATTCTCAGTGGGGAGTCTCATTCACTCCCTGTTAAGTTATTTTGGAGAATTTGATGTAAATCAAAATGAAACCTTCGCTGATAAACTGCTTAATTCTCCTTAGCTGTTTGCTTGAAAATGTATTAGTATTTTGATAAGTTTTCATTCAATCACACAAGGGAGTGCTTTTAACCCTTTAAGCCCACTCTGCATAACACTAAATTTTATATAATTTTAAGAATACTAACAGATTATCCAAGGCATCTTAAAAGGTATACCGTATTTTCTCGATTAAATGCCCCCGGCGTTTATTTCAAAATTGGCCTCGTGGACCCGGCATTTATACGAGGCAGGCGTTTAATCGGGGTCCGGCGTTTAATTGAGAAAATACAGTACTTTGTGTACAGCTTAGTTATTTCAGCTCACCAACAGAATTTTGGATCAAAAAGGTTGATCCATGGTAGACTAAGTGGGGAGACCTGAGTTGCTGTGTCAGTTTTTGTTGTGTTCTTTAATGGTCTCTTACTTGGTAGACATCAAGCCGAACATTGTAGCAATGGGTTTTCCATCTGAGAATCTTGAGGGAGTTTACAGAAACCATATTGAGGAAGTTATACGGTAAGCAAAGTTTAGTCTTATTTAGTATCATTATAGCTTGAACCAAAACTACACCAGAACTACCAGTGCCTAAATTATTAATCAGTGACACAGTTTAATTTTTTGAGCTTTCAGGAAAAAAAAAATATATTAATTTTTTCAAGGCTAGGTTTTTAACATTTGTCCCTTTTGATGTCAGGAAAGCTGTAGTATATGTTAACATGGGTGTTTTTGCTTTTTATATTGTCCTTATTCCAAAACAGAGTCATTCTTATTTGTATAGGTAATCAAGTATTTTCAAGTGCAATTTGGAATAAATGAGCACAAGTAAATTTTTCAAAGACTGAAAAAATTGCACAAGCCTTTAGGTCGAGTGCATTTTGTTCTCTTTGAAAAATTTACGAGTGCTCATTCATATGAAATTGGGCTCAAAAGCATTTGATTGCTTGTTTGTAATATAAAAATTTGCAAAAAAAATTAATTTCAAATTACTGCACTCAATTTCCACTTTCTGCACTGTTTGGGATTAATTCACATGCTCTCAGCCAATCAGCACATTGAAATTTTTACGTAAATATTATTATAGTTGCAACTATACACAACAAATGAGGCACTATCTGATACTGTTTCAAGGCAATTAACACAGACTTCTGTTGCTGCAAATGGGAAAACACAAATAAAGCCTTAAATGACCCAGTGGAATGCAGTTATTATGTGAACATTTTTGTTTGTCTCCCGATGCAGTACCTTTGATGTGGATTGCAATTTTTCGACCACTTAGTCCTGGTCTTCTTAATATACTCAATAATAATAATAATATACTCCATTTATATTGCGCTATTCTATATTAATAATCATATGCGCATTACAATCAAACCAATAGACCATGACACCGGGAACACGCCCTACTCTTTTCAAACAGTGCCATGGATTCTTTTACGTCCCACATTACAGATAGAGTTGTGAGACGGGGCCTACGGTTTATCGTCCTTATCCGAGAAGACTAGAAAGTCTAACCATTTGCAGTTGCCATTACAAAGGCAGCACTTTCTACTCAATTATTTTAAGACCATGAGTGTTGGTCCGGCCGAGGTTTTGAACCCGCGACCTCCCGCACGGTAGTCCAGTGCTCTACCAACTGAGCTAACTGGTCAGGCAGTAGGGTCGACTGGTTATGGTGCGCTGTCATTTAGGTTTGGTTTTACACTCTGATTGGTGCATTTGGATTAAATTTCATACAGTCCTGAGGTCTGCTCAGTCAGTGCTTCAATCACTGTCTTAATTCTTATAATCAGTTGACAATCAGAAGTTTTCCCATACATTACTTTAAGCATTGTACAGTTGGTCTTCGTCAGGCAGTAGGATCGACTGGTTATGGTGCGCTGTTATTTAGGTTTGGTTGTACACTCTGATTGGTGCATTTGGATTAAATTTTATACAGTCCTGAGGTCTGCTCAGTCAGTGCTTCAATCACTGTCTTCTTATAATCAGTTGACAATCAGACCTTTTCACGTACATTACTTTAAGCATTGTACAGTTGGTCTTCGTCAGGCAGTAGGATCGACTGGTTATGGTGCGCTGTTATTTAGGTTTGGTTGTACACTCTGATTGGTGCATTTGGATTAAATTTCATACAGTCCTGAGGTCTGCTCAGTCAGTGCTTCAATCACTGTCTTAATTCTTATAATCAGTTGACAATCAGAAGTTTTCCCATACATTACTTTAAGCATTGTACAGTTGGTCTTCGTCAGGCAGTAGGATCGACTGGTTATGGTGCGCTGTTATTTAGGTTTGGTTGTACACTCTGATTGGTGCATTTGGATTAAATTTCATACAGTCCTGAGGTCTGCTCAGTCAGTGCTTCAATCACTGTCTTAATTCTTATAATCAGTTGACAATCAGAAGTTTTCCCATACATTACTTTAAGCATTGTACAGTTGGTCTTCGTCAGGCAGTAGGATCGACTGGTTATGGTGCGCTGTTATTTAGGTTTGGTTGTACACTCTGATTGGTGCATTTGGATTAAATTTCATACAGTCCTGAGGTCTGCTCAGTCGGTGCTTCAATCACTGTCTTAATTCTTATAATCAGTTGACAATCAGAAGTTTTCCCATACATTACTTTAAGCATTGTACAGTTGGTCTTCGTCAGGCAGTAGGATCGACTGGTTATGGTGCGCTGTTATTTAGGTTTGGTTTTACACTCTGATTGGTGCATTTGGATTAAATTTCATACAGTCCTGAGGTCTGCTCAGTCAGTGCTTCAATCACTGTCTTAATTCTTATAATCAGTTGACAATCAGAAGTTTTCCCATACATTACTTTAAGCATTGTACAGTTGGTCTTCGTCAGGCAGTAGGATCGACTGGTTATGGTGCGCTGTTATTTAGGTTTGGTTGTACACTCTGATTGGTGCATTTGTATTAAATTTCATACAGTCCTGAGGTCTGCTCAGTCAGTGCTTCAATCACTGTCTTCTTATAATCAGTTGACAATCAGACCTTTTCACGTACATTACTTTAAGCATTGTACAGTTGGTCTTCGTCAGGCAGTAGGGTCGACTGGTTATGGTGCGCTGTTATTTAGGTTTGGTTGTACACTCTGATTGGTGCATTTGGATTAAATTTCATACAGTCCTGAGGTCTGCTCAGTCAGTGCTTCAATCACTGTCTTAATTCTTATAATCAGTTGACAATCAGAAGTTTTCCCATACATTACTTTAAGCATTGTACAGTTGGTCTTCGTCAGGCAGTAGGATCGACTGGTTATGGTGCGCTGTTATTTAGGTTTGGTTGTACACTCTGATTGGTGCATTTGGATTAAATTTCATACAGTCCTGAGGTCTGCTCAGTCAGTGCTTCAATCACTGTCTTCTTATAATCAGTTGACAATCAGACCTTTTCACGTACATTACTTTAAGCATTGTACAGTTGGTCTTCGTCAGGCAGTAGGGTCGACTGGTTATGGTGCGCTGTTATTTAGGTTTGGTTGTACACTCTGATTGGTGCATTTGGATTAAATTTCATACAGTCCTGAGGTCTGCTCAGTCAGTGCTTCAATCACTGTCTTAATTCTTATAATCAGTTGACAATCAGAAGTTTTCCCTTACATTACTTTAAGCATTGTACAGTTGGTCTTCGTCAGGCAGTAGGGTCGACTGGTTATGGTGCGCTGTTATTTAGGTTTGGTTGTACACTCTGATTGGTGCATTTGGATTAAATTTCATACAGTCCTGAGGTCTGCTCAGTCAGTGCTTCAATCACTGTCTTCTTATAATCAGTTGACAATCAGACCTTTTCCCTTACATTACTTTAAGCATTGTACAGTTGGACCTTGCTCTTTCAAACTCTCAAGGAAAACTGATAATGATTCAAGAAAGCCCTGAGGTTGAGATAGCAAAGAACAAATTATGGTGGAAAGGGTTTGTGACTAACAATTATATTTGTTGATATTTTTCTTTTTATAGCTTTCTAGAATCCAAACACAAGGATCACTACAAAGTGTACAATCTGTAAGTGAATAAATTTTAAAATTAATGGAATTCTCTTCTCTGTCCTTTCATTGTAAGGTCGCAGAGATTTGGAGAGTACCATTTTGATAATTTACGATAAAAAAGTAAAAAGGGATCTAGAAAAGTTAGTTTTTGAGGTTCCCCATTTACAAATTCCCTATGGAAAAATTTCAAAAAGTTGATAAAGGAAATACAATAGTAACCAGATTAAGTAACAGTAAAAAGGTTTAAAATCTCACTGTCTGCTATTAAAGTCTTCATTTTGCTCTACTTTGTTTGGATTGTTTATTAGACCACATACTTTTAACCTCAGAATAATGTGTTCTTCTACATGACATTGTACATGTATGCGTGTACTGTAATACTTCATACTATAATTTAATAATATTTATAAAATGTTATATATGTTGTGGTTCAATTTTATCCTTGGTTCAAACATGGTTTTGTTTTGTTTTGGTTATGGTAATGTGATGATAATGAGTTTGAAACAAAGGAAAATAAAATTTGAACCACAACATACACAACATTATTATTATTTTTTGTATTATTTTCATTATTTCAATATAAATTCAGGGTTTTCAAAATGTTTTGAAGTAAACGTCAGCAACTGGAAGAGTAGGCGGCTGTGTCAATGTTGGGGCCGGAGCCTCGAGCTGATTGCTGTGACCAGAGTAACCGGCGATATAATTTCAAGTAGCCGGCGGAACTCCGGCGGCCGCCGGCTTGTTTTGAAAACCCTGTAAATTATTTCATCACATTACATTACGCCAGTAAATATTGTTATATTATATATGGATTACTGTATATTATACTGTGATATATTATGTTGCTTTATGTAATTATATTTTGTAGATGTTCAGAAAGACATTATGATCCCTCCAAGTTCAAAGATAGAGGTAGGCAGACTTTCACTTTTTATTTGCTTAATATTTATTATTTTTATTTTTATGCCTGTCTCTTTGTGTAAGTGGTGCCTTTTTTTTAGTTTTTACGGTTTTATTTCTTGTATTTATATTATTGATGCCGTTAGTTTGGATTTCATTTTCTTCAACCTTACAGGGCCTCGCAGAATACCACTTTTGTGACATGATCCTCCTGTATAAAGATTGTTATCAATTAGTAATGGTAATAGGACTGGGTGGAGTCCAATTCAGTCTGTAATCATACAAGTGATTAACAACGACCAGTCCGATTTGTTTCATCACGAGTATGATTGCAAACTGAATTGGACGACACGGAGTCTCATTACCAATTAATCATAATGTTAACAAAATTTGTGATATATAAACTTCTTTTTTTAAATCAAAGCACATGAAATTCGAAGATGTTTTTTTGCTAGCAGTGAAAAAAAAAGGCCATTTAAGTGCATGCGTGATGGTGTGTACTGTCCAATTACTCAGGCATGACAGTACACATACTGTCCTATTTAACTGTTCTATTAAGGCTGAAATCAGGGCAGTTGATAGCCAATCAGCTTTGAGAATTTTGCTATAGTTATGATTAATATTGTTATGGTCTTATCCTGCCAGTAAAGCTAAATTAAAATTTCCTTGGAGGGAAATGAGCAGATAGAAAAGTAATTGATACGTAACTTAAGCTGCCATTCTTTGTGTATGTTTTTGGTTTTTTGAAGTACTGTACTGAGTTTTTATCAACGTGCTTGTTTGCCAGTGGCAAGATATCCATTTGATGATCACAATGCGCCACCTTTTGAACTGATCAAGCCATTTTGTGAAGATCTGGATGTCTTTTTGAAAGAAGATGAAAGGAATGTTGCTTTCATCCACTGCAAAGCTGGAAAGGTAAGATAATTTAAGGTATTGAAGTTCTTCAGTGTGGTCTATGTTGAGGGGAGAGGAACAGGCAGGTAAATTTCTTTTCTCCCTATTTTTTTCCCTATTTTTCTCCCTCCTCCCCAATTTTTTCCCTATTTTTCTCCCTCCTCCCTAATTTTTTTCGCCGTTTCTCCCTTCTCCCTATTTTTTTGCTTCCTTTCTCCCTCCTCCCTATTTTTTTTTGGCCGTTTCTCCCTCCTCCCTAAACCATTCCTCTCCCCTCTATGTCGGTTCAATTTTCTCCTTGATTTAAATTTTATTTTCCTTTGTTTTTTGGTGTGGTAACATATGATTATGAGTTTGAAACAAAGGAAAATTAAATTTAAACCAAGGATAAAATTGAACCACAACATATATGCCATAAAAATATGCATACATGTTTTTAAGTGTTTTTAAGTGTTTTAGGCACATTTACTATTAATTGCTGAAGGCAAAAAATCAACATGAAGCCTTCCCAGCCAAAACCTTTACGAAAACATGTTTGCTGTTAAATGCATAAAACTTTCTATTATCAGGCCTTCTAACGTGGTGCGTGGGTGCGGGACCACACAATTCAATCAAAGCCGCACAATCCCACACAATAAATCTGAAAATCCGCGAAATCCCGCATAATATAAAAAGATTTGGTTAAAAATCTAATTAAATCAGTATTCCTATTGATTGCCAAGGTTTAAAGACGCTTTTTGGGCTATATTTAGGCTATTTACCTTGCAAAACAATCGAGAAATGCGCCGCTTTCCGCAATTGAACAGCTCGTGCGGATATAAAAACATCAAGGCGGCTCTTCATAGCTCCATGCCGGCCTGGGCACTAGTCTCACTCTAATCTTATTTTACATTTGCAATTTGCGGCAATATTGTTTTGCAAATGACGAATCACATATTCTGTTAAATAGCACCACGTGGCTTTGTGATTCAAAGTGAAAAAATTTGATGCCTTTTCTATGGATCACCAGGGTCCTCTCTCTACCTTCTTGAGGTAGAGAGAGGACCCTGGGAACGAGGCTTGATCGATAAACAGAACACAGTCAGATCAGTTCTTTGCATTTCCTGACAAGCTTCGAGTAACTGGCAAAAATGTAGTGAAGGCGAAAATTTTCTTGTAGTTGGTGTTATTTCCGGTCGTTGGACGCATAGTAAGAAATTTCAAGCGTGAAGAGTTTTAAACCTTAACCAGATACAGGAGCGAATTTGCTCCTGCCAGATAATAATATTCGCTCTACACATCAAAGAAAGTACAAAAATGTCTGGATTTTTCATAAAGTAACTTTTTCTGGTTGAAAACATATTATTTCGAAGTGGAATTATGTTCGGGAATTACGGTTTTGAATAAACTTAATCAGTCGTGTCACCCAACATGGTTTTGTTGATACAAACTTTGGCCAAAGTTGTAACAAAATAGAAATTTGGTTTATGTTTAATTGCCAAACTAAGAGGACAGTTGTTGCACTTTTCATTTATCCTGAAATTCCTCCATGTCGGTTTTTTTTTGGGCCCGGTGATCAAATATTTGTTTGTTTACACGATTGTGCAATCCCGCACAATTCCCGCACAATCGTCGGTTTTTACCTCACAAAACCCACACAATTTTCTTTTTTTTTTTCCGCACCCTATCAGAAGGCCTGTATTATATTGCGTTTATGTGAAAGACATTCCGTGTTTGTTCAAAGCGATCACTCAGCAGTAAATTGCAATGAAAATTGGAGTCACTGGTGTTTGGTTCAAATGGTTCACTTTAACTGTTGGCAAAAGGCAAATCAACATTTGCAAACAACATTTACTACAATGCTTTAGTCATAACCCTGGTCTCCCTGGTATTATTTACATGTAAAAGTCCGTTTGAAGCCCGAGGTTCAGTTTTTCATAGGGCCGTATTCTTAACTGATTGCTTGGCAAACAGTGAAAGAAGAGCACAGATTCCTTTGCCGCTTTTTCGACACATTCAACTCAAAGCAGACACAACGGTTGAAACTGACATTGAGCAAATGCAGAGTTTCGCACGTGTGTAATAGTATCAAATCCAAGTCAGATGTCTTTTTCCGACATTCCTTAGTTTTTGTATGTGAGTATTTCAGAATTACTTAAACCTGCTGCTGATGAAACTTGCATTTAGTTTGATGGATAGTTTTTGTGTTTTTCAAGGATGTGCTGTAATTATTGTTACTTTTTTCAATGCTTATTTACTTTTTAATGTAGAATTTTCAGGTGCGCTTTTGGTTGAATTTAACAACAAAAGTAGCTGGCGGTCATGCTCCGAATAGCCGGGGGAAATCCCCTGCCCCCAGCACTTAGTGACAACCCTGTAGTGTATTCACAAGATAAGTTGTGAGAGGTTGACATTTAAAGCCTTGGCCCTACCTCGTTCAGTGTATTAGTAAGAACACTGCTCATTCACTTCGACCAAGCACCGTAATAATCCCCTATTGCATAGAAAACAATACAAATTAAACAATATCAAGGAGGAAAGAGATAAATCTAGAGGAGATATAGTGTATAAACATTCCCCTCACTCCAAGTTCATATATCAACTAGACACATAAGTGCATCTAACTTGAGCTTCTTGTGACCAAGGTTCAGACTTGAAACATCAGCTTATCTGTTATTTTATAGCAGTAGAACAAACTTCATCAACTCATTTGATAAACTTTTGCATTTCAGTTTTTCACAGATGCCGCACCAGTTTCTTTAGAAACTAATCCCTTTTACTTGTAGCTTCCTGTTACCCAAGGTTACTTCTGCCCTTTACTGTATCAATTACATGTATTAATTACTGAAAGTTTTCATTTCAGGGACGGACTGGTGTCATGATCTGCTCCTACCTGTTGCACAATGGTCACTTCACAGAAACCAAGAATGCTCTCAAATACTATGGGGATGCAAGAACAAGGAATGCGAAAGGTGTAACAATCCCTAGTCAACGCCGATATGTCCATTACTATGGCTATTTACTAAGAAAACACCTGGAATACGAACCAACGATGGTTCTTCTGAACGCGTTTGAGACGTCACCCATAGGAATTACACAAGGAGTAAGCTGCAGTAAGTAATGAGAAACCTTGTGTTGAAACTTACTACTACTACTACTACTACTACTACTACTACTACTCATCCTCACTGGGCCCGTGTTTGGATATCTGATGAAAGACAGCTCATTTTTGCATTGTCAATATCTCCTTCTAAATACGTTTGTTCAAGAAGCTATACCAAACACTCAACACATGTGTTACATCACATATCAAACACCTCACATTTTGTCAAAAATACTCAGCTGTGCATCATATTTTCAACTCCCTACTTGGTGTTCGATATGTGATGAAACACTGTATCTTGTGTTTGTTATGTATTTTTAAGGGTTACATTAAGAAGTTTTTAATTGCTTTAAGTATTTCTAATTTTGTAGTCTGATATCCAGTTCCTTTTAGAATTGTATTCATTTGTATGTGTATTCTCTTACTTTTTAAATTTTTGAAATTAGTTTAGTGATTTTGAGTTTTTAACCTAGTTAGTTAGGACCTCTCTGAAAACCACATAATGTGATGGCAGCATCCTCTTTAAATATTTATTATTATTATTATTACTATTATTATTATTATTATTAACATTATGCACAGGATTTTCCCCCGGGGATAAAGATCCAGTCAAGTCTTGTCCCGAGACCTCAGACTTTCAGCACTTTTCTTACGATATGAGCCGATCCAAGGAGTGCCGACTTTTGCATCATTCTTGTTCGATCCTTAATTCCTAGTTGCTCCAAGTGGCCTGCCAGCTTCTTTGACACTAAAGCAATGGCACCAACTACCACTGGCTTTCATGCTCTACAACAGCTATCCCACTTTGTTCATCACAGTCTCTGTGCTTGTTCCTCTTGATCTCTTCTAGCTCAACAGTTGTGAACCATTTACTTTTCAAGATAGTGCGGGCCTGGTCTGCAAGCCTCTGTTCAGTCACTTTTACCATTCCTTTCTCATCCCACAACCTAAGCATTCTCTGGCGGTACCCTCTTTTCTCTAGGATGCTCTTAAAATAAATTTTTAAATTATTATTATTATTATTATTGTTATTATTTGTGTGATGAAACACTGTATCTCATGTTTGATATATTATGTCAATGTCACTAACAGTTCTTTTTAGAACCATGTACCCAGGGGCGTGGCCTGGGACTGCCCCTGGGGTGCTGGTGACCCTCCTTTGTGGCGAGGACATTAGATAAATTAATTTGATTGTTCTCATCTATTTCAGATCCGTATTTTATAATTTGGCAACAAAAAGTGAAAATATACCAATCTAAAGTCAGTGAGGTAATTTTTTTTTTCAATCGGCTACATAGTAATCTTTAATTATTAAATACATTGATATACAGTATTATTCATTGGACATAGTTTTGATTATTTATGTCCAATTCTACAACATGTAATCAGAGGCCTTTTATGTTTTACCACATTTGAAGAGGTTTTTACTGACCCCTGATATCTCCTTAATAGATTTACAGAGTAAGCCAGTTTTAAAACATTACAATTCCTATTTGCTCAGTAGAATGAAACAAAAAAATAATAAAATTTATTACTTGGCTTCCCAAGAGCAAACTAGTGCGCTTTAAATTTGGTCTTGTCTTATGGTCAGTCACTTCAACTTCAAACCTCAACTGTAGTCCATAATTAGGTTAGTGGACTGGCGCACAGGAAGCAATAGCTAATCTAGACAGAGCAGTTTTACATGATGATGATATGGAATTTGTATAGTGCACTTTTTCATATGGATATGTTTAAAGGCGCTTTACATCAATTCTCCTATTAATTTATAATTGCAATCAAACTTTGCAAAGGTCAACCACAACACCAGGGCCGGTCTATATCCCGTACTCGTTTCGAACAGTGTGATGGGATCTTGAACGTCCCACAAGAACAGTGCTGTGAGACTGGGCCTATGGTTTTTTGTCCTTATGATTATCCGAGAAGACTAGAATGTCTAACCATTTTGGATAATACAACCCGACTTATCCTATGCTGAGGCTATA
Organism: Ricordea florida; assembly: GCA_949710005.1. Taxonomy (NCBI): domain Eukaryota; kingdom Metazoa; phylum Cnidaria; class Anthozoa; order Corallimorpharia; family Ricordeidae; genus Ricordea; species Ricordea florida. The sequence continues at coordinate 5,414,413 of OX453283.1, read as the reverse complement.
ATAGCTTTATACATCACGTCACTGTACGAGAGGAGGCAGGCCTTGAGTAATGCTCTATTTGACCAAATTGTAAGGGACCAAAACCACAATCGGGGTCTACGTCATCTACTCTTTTCAAACTGTGTTGTGGGATCTTTAACGTCCCACAAGAACAGTGATATAAGACGTGGCCCACGGTTTATCATCCTTATCTGAGAAGGCTACAATGTCTAACCATTTGCAGATGTCATAACAAAGGCAGCACATTCTCCTCAGTTATTTTAAGACCTTGAGTGTTGGTCCGGCCGAGATTTGTAACTCACAACCTCCTACTCGACAGGCCGGCTCCCTGATAACTGAGCTAACTGTGCATCAATTCAACTTTTGTATAAGAGAATAACTGTAAGGAAACTCTAAGGAAGTGAAGTGCAGAGTAAACGTAAATGAAAAAAGAACAGCAAAAGGAGAGTCTGTAGAAGAGCAAGAAAACAAATTGCGTAATGTTGAGTATCAGATGTTCTGTATTTAACTATTAATTTTTGATAGGCCTATTTTTTTTTAGTAATAATGATGTTTCATTAAAGTTATTAACGTTTTGTAAATGTAGAGAACTGAGAATATCATTCTGTAGATCAGGAAGTATACTATAGATCATATCAATATTAATGATAAGCAAATCAAAGTTGTCTCGTTCGCAAAGCTGTTAGGAGGGGTAGTTGCGGACAACCTCAAATGGAACAGGCATGTAGAATCTATTTGCAAAAAAGCTTTGATGCTCCTGTACTTCCTAAAACAGCTAAAGCATGCTTAAGTTCCACCCAAGGATATGCTACTTTTCTATACGACATGTATACGCCCTGTATTAGAATATGCGTGCCCAGTTTTCCATCATTCTTTGCTGCTGTAAGACAATAGTAATTGATTCAGCTTGCATTGATTGACATATCACATCTCTCGTTACAACCTCGTGATATTTTTTGGCTGGTCTACAGCACGTTTTATCCATAATCTTGTGTGTTCGTCCTTATCGTTTTCCTTTAATCGTATCGGGAGTAAAGAGGTATGTAACGTGTTCATTGTACTTAGATTTCACCTATTTCTTTTGTTTTTGGTTTAGTTTCCTTTGATTTATGCTTGTGTAATTATGTGATCCCTTTTATTCGCGTTGTTATGCAATAGTTAGCCCTACCAGTTATACATTTTTTCCTTCTTATAAATTTCAGTTTTTACGCAAATTCAGTGATTCGTCAATAACGTAACAATAAGACAATATCTCGCTCGCTGGATTTGTTGTCACAAACTCCCTCCACACGGCTCAACAGGGACCAAATATTAGTAAATTAACGACATCGTGGCCCCAGCCACTACAGCTGCAGTATCTGTCTAATAAAATGGAAAGGTTGTAAAAGTGCGCGCTGTGGATAATACAACCCGACTTATCCTATACTGAGGCTCTAGTAGCTTTATACATCACGTCACTGTACGAGAGGAGGCAGGCCTTGAGTAATGCTCTATTTGACCACATTGTAAGGGACCAAAACCACAAGCTTCATGATCTGCTGCTGCCATGCAATGGGTCCACTTATTGCACCCTTGGCCGGAGATACTTCACGTTACCGATTTGTAAGACAAATAGGTTTAAAAAAACATTTATTATTGCGAACAGCTTTAATTATTAGTAGTCATCTTAATTATTACTATTATATTGTAGGTTATATTGTACAATTTTTAAAGTAGTTATCATATAATTATAGATAAGGTTAGTTACATTGTACAGTAAGTCACATTTCAACTGGCCCAGGGGCTGCAATGAGTTTACTTCTTAATAAAACTGTCTATCTATCCATCTATCTCCAAAGTAGTGAAGAATGATTGATGCAGTTCTTTTTCAAAGCTTCTCTTAAGGCAAATCTTGAATAGGTCTTGGTATCTCATTCCACAGTCTCACACTTAATCTAGAAAAGGAATGTCTCAGTGTTTCTAATCTTGAGCTTTTGACATAGAAATTGCTTTTGGGGTCCTGTATTGCAAAATTTTTTGGGACAAAATTAGAGAGGTAATATTCCCAAGGAAAAGTCAGAAACGTATAACACGTATGTACATGTAAGAAGCCCAAGTTAGACACACTAATGGGTCTAGTTGATATATGAACCTGGCGTGAACGAGGATTGTTTATACACTATATCTCCTCTAGATTTATCTCTTTCCTCCTTGATATTGTTTAATTTGTATTGTTTTCTATGCAATAGGGGATGAAAAGAGACAATGGCTTTCGTTTTGACCTAATGCAGCCTCTTCCAATTTGTGGTGATATCAAAGTAGAGTTTTTCCACAAAGACAGGTTCAAGAAGGTAATAAGAAAGATAAAAAGTCACTTGCAAGTCATTGAGATCTCCACTGTCCTGGTTTCTGTAGCATGAAACACTAAGAAGTATTTTACTCCCTTGAGATGCGGTGCTAGTGTATCTCAAGGCTACCCCCCCCCCCAACATTCTGTGCATATTGTTATATATTATACAATCTTATGTATTACTTTATAATATAGATAGGACCCTGCCCGTGCTCTGATTGGTAAAAAACTCTGGACATTTGAGAACACTAGAGAAATGTAGAAAACTCTCGCCTGTGGCTTGTGTTTTCTACATTTCACTTGTGTTCTCAAATGCGGTCAATTGTTTTATCCCAGTGTAATACACAACTGAGGCCTCTTTATTTGTTAAATATTTTATGGAGTAGTAGATTAGATTACTAGATTATAGATTTAACTTTATTATATTATATTATATTATATTATATTATAGACATGGGTGGAAAGAAATGGCATGGTCTAAAGTGTTTTTGTGCCATTCTCATTGCTTTAACTGCCGGACCTCTTTATAATAGAGTCTAATGGACTAGGCAGTGTGGAACTATGCTTGCAAGAAGATAGTACTGCATTTAGTTAAAATTGTCCTCTGCCATGTTTTCAATCAATCAGCATTCCTTCTTCACTCTTGCTTCTACCATTTCTTAGCCAATTCACTTTCAAGATCGTAAGGTAATTCTCTTTACTTAGTGGTCATTACTTTTTGCTAGGTCTTTTATAAGAACTAAGTGTTTGATCAAAAATGATTCAATATTCAAGATTTGATCATTTTCTCAATTCTTATCCTCTGTCCTGACAATGTATTGGGATTGCTTTTATTTTTTTAATTTTTAATTATATATGTATATATTTTCCATTTTATTAAGTCATTATTTTTTGTTATTACTTTGTTATTTATTTTTATTTTTTCGTTAAAAAAATAATACCAAGAAAATGAAAAACCAAAAAATAAATAAAAAAATGTATTGGAATTGTAAGGAGTAGTTACACACTGATCGCTGTTGAGGATTAATTATATTAATGATGATAATAATAATAATAATAATAATAATAATAATGATAATAATAATAATTATAATGATGATGATGATGATAATAATAATGATAACGATGATGATGATAATAATGATAATGATGATAATAGTGATGATAATGATAATGGTGATGATGATGATGATGATGATATGAAGATTTTTAGACAGATGTAGTACATATTTGTAAACCTTATAGTCAGTGGTGCACTCAGCTTTATTCCTAAGAACTTGAATAGCAATCTAGATACATGTACAAATAGACTTAGAATCAAACCTCATATCCCCTTTTTACAGAATTTAACATTGCTTGGCACTGCCACTATCATGTGCAGAGGACTCTATCTAAAAACAACTTGACGGAAAGTAGACAATATTGAAAGACCTACAGTAGGAATAAACAATATACTGTGCAAAGGGATGATAATAATGATAATGATAATGATAAATGCATGTTGTAGGTTGAAGTGTATTTCATATCAAATAGTTCCAAACTAGTTTTTTTCCTTTGTGTCAGATTATTGTAGGATTATGGAAATTAATTTGAAACAAAAGAGGTAACAAGTTTAACTAGTTAGGAACCATTTTGACCTGAAATTCATTTCAACCTTCAACATATACATGGGGTAATCGCTACCAAAGAAAAATAGTAATTAAGAAAAAAATTCTGTTTTTCGTTCTTCATCTGTTAGGAAAGACTGTTCCAGTTCTGGTTCAACACATTTTTCATAACCAAAGCAGCCTCCACTGGAGTCAATAATCACACAACTCATGAGGACGTTAGCCTGGAAGATGAACCAACGCTTCTAACATTTGAACTAGATACACAATGTCGTAAATTTGATATTGATAAAGAGAACCTAGATAAAGCACACAAAGATGGAAAGTTTAAGTCCGATTTTAAGGTAAGATTCAGTTTATGTGAAATATGAGATTTATCTGTTGGAAAAGTTTACTTCAGGGGGCTACTCCAGATTTCGACCATTTATATACTTGTGCAATATTCATTTTTTTGCAGCATGATATTATACGTAGGCTGTGTGTAGGTCACTGTATTTAGATGAAGTGCTGTATTGTATAAACTAGAAGATGCATTAGATTGTAAGTAGTGTTAGTATGGTGGTGTAAATAGTGTGAGTACTGTAAAAGTAGGGTTATTGTAATTTGTAAGTACTGTTAGTTTATTTCCTCTGTTAAAAACAAAAAAAATAGTTTGCCAAAAAATGCATAATGTTATTAATAAAATTATTTGCATAACTCTAGGTGTCAGTTATCTTCTCTGAGGTTGCCATGGAGACTTCGTCAAGCACATCTCTTCCGAGAACTCAGAAGACAAATACATCAAAACACAAAAGAAGCCGCTCAGCAGGTTCATATGTTGATATTGTTGATAATAATACAAAATGTGAGGATGATGACTTTTCGGACACAGATAACGAGGAGGAATGGCTGAAGGAGGGTGCACACCTACAAACGTATGTGTAGAGGCCATTTGTGGAATAACTTGGTATACCCTTTGTACTCTAGTTAAGTACCATCAGTACCATTTAGTTTAGTGCACTCCTTCTGAGTTGGTCAGAAAGTATGAGGTGTCAATTCCACCCAGTGATCACTGACCATCAGGAATTAGTAAAGGTAGTTGCATGGGCCCAAAGGCAATTAAGAATTCATTTCAAGCATATTTTCAAAGTTTCCACAAAATTGCTTGAATCCTGGATGGTGTAGGAGGGTCTGTAAGGGGAATTATTACTCAGATCTTTTAGGCCACATGAAACATTGAATTTTTTATACAAACATATTAGGAGGTGTATGCCATTCCCTAAGGAGAATTACTACTCAAATCTTGAGAGTGAACATCACATTTTCTATACTAACACACAATGAAGGTTATAGCACTCCATAAGGAGAATTGCTACCCAGATCTTGGGAGTATACATCAAATTCTCTATACTGACAAGGAAGTGTATGGCACTCACTAAGAAGAATTACTTCTCAGTTCTTGAGAGTGAACATCAAATTCTCCTTACTAACATACAAGGAGGTGTATGGCACTCACTAAGGAGAATTAAACATACCAGTGTATGGCACTTGTATTAAGTGTGGTCCACAAACAGGGAACACAGATATTCCAGTAGACTCTTATAGCCATCTTTAATCCATTGTCCAAGCGAAATGCAAAGACATGAGAGAACTTTAAAACAGTTGCAAAAACACTGATGACAGATGAACAATACCTAAGTAAAGAAGTGTATGGCACCCCCTAAGGAGAATTACTAGCCAATCACTGGAAGATTGATGTCCCCCGAGGTCTTGATTACGGCCCTTGGCCTTCGGCCTCGGGCTGTACTCAAGACCTTGGGCACAGTTTTTTCCCATACGGACCTCCCGCCTGGTAAATAACATATATAACTGTCGTAACACTGGGAATAATCAGGGTTCTCAAAAGAAGCTGTGCTTCCAGCAATATAATATTAGTGCCTCTTACTGCCATTTGCGTGGGCTGATTGTTGGTATGATTCTTTGTTATATAGCTCCTTCTGAAAGTGGATAACGCGAGGTAAATCCTGAGTTCTGATTGGCTACCTGGCCAGGAATGATGGGCCTATATTGCCCAATGAGGATTTCCTGCCTTGTCTGGCAAAACAAGACAAAACAAAATACTAAGTGTAAGGTAAAGATGGCTGGATATTGACCTGTTTTTATATATTTATTTTTTTTGTTTTTGTGTTTTTATTGACCTAATGGGGTTTTTTTGTTATTAGCCAATGAGATGAGGCGATTTAAATGGAATTAACAATTAACTGTTCGCACCTTTTTAATGAGTTTTGCAATATACCTGCCTACCTTTTAGCCAGACAGTTACTTAAAGTGGCTTCATGGCTGGCATTAAGGTTCAAAGCATAGATGATAAAACTGTAGTCAAACCCATGTTAGGCTATCAGCCCATATAGCAATGGTTAAGTGGTCTACTTTAGAAAGTATTGTACAGTTGAAACTTTTGCTTGCCTGGACGTGTTTCTCTGGCCCTAATTTTTGTCATAAAATTAATATTAATGAGATGCAACATCGGTAAGGTAAATTTTTCTTAGCGCTGTTGAGTTGGACAATCGTAAAAGTTTTGGTGCATCAACTGGTTGATAAAGCAAGTTCAAAAATCACCACGGCACAACACCGTTACATTTGGGTATGATCTATTCACTAGTACAGTCCGTTTCCTTTATCTCCATTGTTTTTATTTCTGGTTATTAATATTCATATTTGCAATTATCTTGACCCTTGATTATCTGGACTTTTTTCACAAGACCCAGTGAGTCTGGATAATTGTGTTTCAACTGTAATTATTTTTTGACTTTATGATCTTACCGTGGTCTTTGTCATTGGTCAACAAGACAATAGGTCATATCTTGACAAAGAACGCAAACAGTATATTGCACAGCCAAAACCAATGAGAAAGATCTGAGTAGATATTCCCCTTACTAGCTGTCTTGCATTTTCTTATGTGTTGATAGTGAAAATAAGGGTGCCGTCCTTTATTACTGTACAATTTGGATGTGGATTGGTGGTCCAAGATCACTTTTATCTTGATGCATCAAGGGAACTTATGACCCCTTGTTTAGAGTAGATTTATCGCTCCCTTGGATATGCTGATGTCCATGTGGTCTTGGATCACATATCCAGATGTGGATAATAACAAAGGAACACATCAAAATTCGTAATATTCGATTATTTGATGGTAAATTACTTTGGTAGTGGAAGGCGCAAGGATCGGTATTATGTGTAGCTTAATAAATGAGCAAGCGTGCTTTATCAGATATAAAACATGAGGCATACATGAGGCATATGTAGTCGATAGTTTTATACTGATAAAGCATGAAATGCAAATTTATTGAATGGCTTAAAAAACTTTTTATGTAGACCTGTTCATTATAACACTAAACGTTGGATTTTGGTGTATTTTGACCAAGAAAATTGAATGCAAATGTTAGTCGTGTCTATATCAGATATAATGGCACTCATTAAACATTAATTTCCTTTGTATTTTCGTTATGAATAATTAATGAGTTTTTGAAGGTTTGTTACTGTACATTGTGTTTAATTTACTTTCAAGTTTCAAGGTTATTCAGACTTAAAGTTTGTAACTTTGCTGCAGAAAAGAGTTTATTTTTGTTCATTTGTTGTTTAATGTTTTGTATTATGAACTGGAAATAATTCATTATGTCATTCGTCAGTTAATATTATTTTTATATGCAATAGGAATGGATTAAAAAGTTTGTTTTATTGTTGTACATGTAATTAGTCCTGCTGTAATAAGATTTTGAATGCAGGGAGAAATGTCACAGTTGTATCTCACTGCTTTTGGGTGAAAATATTATTACAGAAACCAAAATTGCTAAGCTTAGCAGTCAACATCGAATTGAAAATTTTTGAACCAGTGCAAATGAAAAGCACTTTCTAATATTTTTGCAGGAGATAGTGCGTAAAAAGATCTTTATATTTTAAGTCCGAAAATTATCGAGCTGTGAAGCAGTAAGGCAAACCCACTATTCACCTAGAATGAAGAGGATAATTAATTGTTTTAGTGTATACCAATGAAGCAAACTCAGTCAAATCTTTTAGAAACAGCCCAAAAGTGAGAATTGACTCCAGTCAGTTTTTTTCCTTGACCAAAATTCACTCACGCAATGATTTCCCAGAGTCCCTTGCACTATTCACCTCACAGGAAGTGACTAGTGTTGAAAATCCTGATATAATAAGCCAATCGGATTACTCAAAGTGCCAAGGGTGCGGAGTTGGTATACATTAAAACCACCTATACAAACTGAAGTTTTGCGTTTCCAGTGGAGGCAAGGGCGGATCCTGGGGAGGTGAAATGGGTGAATTTTTACACCCCCCCCCCCCTGCCCCTTTTTCTGAGCCCCCTTCTTTCTTTTTTTTTCTTATCCCTTAAATATTGAAATAATATTTGATTTCTCTGATTGAGGTGGAGAATGTGCATAAGCGATGACCGGTTCTACCAATCAGTTTATTCATTTTGAGCCCACAAACACACTGTACAGCATGTAATCCAAAAACGCCTCGTTTCCTTACAAAAATTCACCCCCCCCCCCCCCCCCCCCATTTCAAAATCCTGGATCCGCGCCTGAGAGGTGACATATTTTTATCTTATAAAAATGCTTTAATACCAGTGACACTTTCCCTTGGTCACTCTTTTGAGTTACATTATTGAAAACATTTAAAAAGTAAGGAAAGGTGTGTACTCTATACTGCCTGATACTGTACAGTTCATCTAATCAAGACATCTTGAGAACACTTCCGGTATATCAGACATTTCTTTGTAAACTGCATAACAAGTTGTTCACAATAAAGTATTTTGAAATATGGCAGAATTAAGTGACTGGTTTAATGAACATATTAACATGAACACTTCATGCGCTGTGTACACCCCCAAACTGACCACCAAAATCTGTATGTTTTTAAACAAACAAAAATGTTTCTCACCCCGAAAATGACCCTTAACATCCGCGCATTTTCCTATTTTCGGTCCCCCGAAATGACCACTAAAATCGGCCTGTTTTTAACCCCTGATAATGACCACCAAAATCAGCCTGTTTTTAACCCCTGATAATGACCACCAAAATCGGCCTGTTTTTAACCCCTGATAATGACCACCAAAATCGGCCTGTTTTTAACCCCTGATAATGACCACCAAAATCAGCCTGTTTTTAACCCCTGATAATGACCACCAAAATCGGGCTGCTTTTTACGCGGGATGACTTAGTCAGCCAGGGTATAAAATTCGGTAGCGCATTCCTTTCGTCGCCTTGGGAGTCAAAAATTGTCTTGTTTTTTTAACTTTACCGTATCCCGAGCCCGTCCCGGCTGTAACTTCGAATCACGTGCAAGTCAGGTTGGATTGCACCATGGATATCCATGATCGCACAATCAGCAAAAAAACATACTGCGTCAGCAATTTTGAACCAACACATCCCGCGTAAACGCCTTCAGGCGTCTTCTTTTATTTACCAAAAACGGCCTACTTTGATCTCCCAAAATGACCTTCACTATAAACTTATTTTTTAGCTCCAGAAATATACATCCAAAAACTGCCAGTTTTTATAGTGACGACTGTTACAAATTGGAGCGTTTATGGTGGATAGATTTTGAAGGTTGCAAAGGGGCTGTCCTTGTTGGTTAAAACAACGTTTCTGGTGGTTGTTTTGAAAATTTGAAATGTGGCAGTTTTTGGTGGTCATTTAAACTTGATGGTTGTCAGTGCAAAGTTGAAATTGGCCAGTCTTGGTGGTTGTTTTAGTTGGTTAGAAAAGGGCCGCGTTTTTAGTGCTTCTTTTGGATGGTTAAAAGGAAGCAACTTCTTGTCCTTTATCTTTGCCAGAAGCTCGTCATGTGTGAGGGTCCGATGACCTTACCCCACCCCACCTAAGCAGAAGGGCTTGCTAAATTTGAATCGCAAGGATACCGATAAATTACATTTAACTTCAACTTTTTAAGTGAATTAGCGTCCTAGTCTTTGATGTTGTACTTAGAGCGAGATAAGCTATCTTTTTGAAGCAAATAGGTCCCAAAATCCCACATAGACAGATAATGACAACGTTCCCCCACTCCTACCCTACTGTGGAAGTGAGCGAACACTTCCCGTGACCTATTGCTGGCGTAAATGCCCGTTTCAGCGAACGTGTTATGAGCTCTTGAAGGACAGAAAAATATGAAAATTCTGCAAATTCTGAGGTTAGTTTCCCAAACTTTCTTGTTAATCTTGTTCTTCTGGTAGTATAATTGTAAACAGCCGTTTTTCTTCTACCCAGATTGTCAGCAATGCTATGAAGTAGACATATGCAGCCGTCCATGTGAAGCGTTCGTTTACGAAGAAACCACAGCACAGGTAAAAGTAGCTTTGTTTTGTGGCGTAATTGTGACAAGGGTAAAAATTAATGTTTTGTTGTAAAATCTCAGACGAGTGTACCTAAGTCTTCGATTCAAACGGTTTGAAAACAGTCAGATCAAGCATGTGGTTAATAATAGGGAGGGAGGACTAGTGTGTGGGTAGTGGGGGGGGAGGGGTGAAGGGTCTTTTTGTTTGGTTTAGTTTTCTCAAATAGGAATGTTTCACTTGGGATTATACTGGGTTGTACTGTAGTTTTGTTGTATTGAATTGGAAAAACCCTTGATCATACTGAAAAGATTGCCAGCTCTTTTGGAAAGCAAATTTTAAGAGGAACAGATGAGAGACTGACACTTGGTGTCCATCTTAGAGAGATTCCTGTCTTAAGGACAGTCACGTTACAGTATCATGACTGAAACATAGCAGCTGAGAGACTGACACTAGGTGTCTTTTTACAGCTGTAGGTGTAGATGTTTAAGCTACATCCAAATTCTGTATATAATCTTCTGTTTTGTCAGGTTATTATAATATTCAATCTGCCCATCTCTTATTTGTACTCAGTCTGGACCAATATGTTTTCAGGTTGTCAGTTCATTTTTTCACAATTGGTCATGGTGCTCTACAATGATTTCTTTTCCTCAGGGACCTCTTTCAATGAAATAATTCATATTTAAGAAGATGACCAGCTAATTATCTTCCTGGGAAAAAAAAGAAATCTAAAAATTGTAATTGTACTGTAATTAAGAGAAAAATGAAATTGGTGAAAGCTTTTAAGATAATTTAAAAACAGCAGGTAAAATGTGGTCCTTTGAGAAAATTGATATTTGTCTTTAAAATGTACACAAAAAAATCTTTTTACAAAAAGTCCCCAAATATAAAGATTTAATCGATTCCTAGTTCTGCTTAAATATAGGTGGTGAATGAGGCAGTGTAAGTTTAGAAAATAAATGAGTGGTGTTTGTTGAAACTTGAAATCTGACAAGCATTCTTTTTTTTTGCAGGTTGGAACGGAATGGAGGGCAATTGAGCCATCCACTAGTGTAATAAGTGTGCTTTGCAATCCACAATTAAGTGAACCAGGTTGACAAGCAGGGGTTTGCTATCACAAGCTCCAATTTGCACAGACAAACAGCAAGAGGGCAGTTTCAAATCTACACTACAATAATCTATGTTTCTTGGAGTTTACATTATACAAAATGACATCAAATTGCTATACACATTATACGGATTGTGACAATTCCAACAAAAATGTTGGAAATCCATGGTTAAAGCAAAAGTTATCCCCAAACTTTTTCATAACCCACCCAAGTTTTTTGAAGTTGTCACTGCTAACACAACAAACCTTTCAAAATTTCAAATGTTGTTGAGTCTACCACATTTCCTCAAGAAATCCGAATTTTTCCCAAACTTGAACCAACCCATTTTCAGATTCCATCCTTCTGAATTTGATTGCATAGTAAGGTTGCTAAAAGATGCTCTCAGTCAAGATGGACAGGACATACTTAAGTAACACTGGAAAAAAAGTGATCAAAGTCATTCAGAGAACTTTGGACCTATCAAAAGCACAAGAGATTTATTTTTTCACCTTTTGAAATTCCTTTCTTTATATTTTATTGGGTATAACAAGGGCTAAAATGTACGATACTGCATATTTAGGTTGCCAAAACATACCCTTTTGTTGTTGTCTGTGCAAATTGGCTGTCTGGTTGTTATTTCTTGGTAGATAATGAAGACCATTTCTCTGTAATGGCAGTCTTTTTGCTTGCATGATATTTTTGTTGAAGAATTAGAACACAATATTTTCATCAAAGTTTTAAATTTAGATTGAATTTGGCTGCTGCCTTTAATTATTTGATGAATTGTAACACAATGGCCTTCCCTGATGTGTCCACCCGGCATGGGAACATTCATGCCACATTTTTGACTTACAAGATTTTTTGTTAAAAAATTGGGACCCACAAAATATTACTCTAAAGGGCAAGTTTTAGATTGAATTTCACTGCTGCCTTTGATTGATTGATTTTATCTTAACATCATTTTCCTTTCCCTAAATTTTCATCATTAATGTCAAATTAAGATTATTCAAGAACATTGACTGAGAGTGTGCAAAGAAGTTTCCTTTGAAATTTAATTCCAATCTACAAACAACGAGCTTAGTCAACTAGAATTTCTATCCTAAAAGACACCAAGTAAAAGTTTTTTTCGAACTGCCAGTTTCTGTGAAGGTCTTCCTAGCTCTACCAAGGAACAATATGGCATGAAATAAGATTCTACAGTTGATTGTAAAGGTTCTTACACTGATTATAGTCAGTTGACTAGATCATGACAGTCAACCTCTTGGAACATTTTTTTTTTGTTCATTGATTTGTTTAATTATTGTGAAAGAATGGCATGGTGGAAAAAGCCCTGAAGTATAATTTTGTATTTCCATTCTACGAAGAACCAAACTGCACCAGGTGGACCAAAAATATGTTGCTGCATTTTCAGACTTTGATAAAATTCATAGAATTTCAATTAAAAGACGAAACTGTAAAATGAATTTATGAAAGACTTGAGCAGGTAAATTAAAAAATCAAATTTGTGTGTTGCTAACAGAAAGATCATTTTCCTTGCCCTATTAGTAATTCTGCAAATATTCTTCATTTAACATTTTTTCAACCAAAATTTAAGTTGTAATAATTATTCTTCTTGGTGAGAGCAACATGTTTCTTTACTAGTTACTTTGGAGAATTGTGTGCAAGACCAATTCAGTATTCTTGAGTTTATAGTTTTGCCATTCCTATTATAAATTCTATGGACTATAGAAGAAGTTAAATATTAGTCGATCCTCTACATGTGAAACAAAAAATGGACCCAATTTGCTAACAGGGAAGGCAGTATGCTAAATCCAAGCAAATTTGTGAAGAATCAACAAGTTCTAGGGAAGTTAAGTTTTTTCAATTTCCTTCTCATGAGTTTGATCTGAATTAGCAGACATGGAAAGCAGTATTCTAAATCCAAGCAAATTCATTCAAGAGCAACAAATTGCAAGAAAAAAAATCTGTGCTATACTTCAAGTGCAAAATATTATTTCCAGTACCATGCCATTCAAATTTAAGTCAAAACGTTTGGTGAAGATTGGATTCATTTTACATGAACATTCAAAATTATATATTGGTGGAAATTCCTTTGGATTTGACTGTTCAAGAGGGAACGTTTTCAACTTTGTGTTGAGTTTACAATCAGCTGTAGATAAAGCAAGGTGTACAAAATGAAATACTTCTTGGACACAACATGAATTGTTAGAAACCCTTTTTCTCCTATTGTGACTAATAACCACAGTTTTCTAGACACAAATTCTCCTTTGTGCTCTCCATACATTCTATACAATTCCAGTAATGAGAATTTCTCAGAAAATCACAAAAAGTTATGATTGCTAATGATTCACTCATATTATCATTGTTATTCATTACCAGAAATGTCAAAACCTCTAGGATAAATTTTTCACTATTTGGAATTAAGTTATGTATGCAAGGAACAATTGAAATTATGTGATAAAATTTGAATTCAATCCATCACTTGGATATCAAGTTCCTTGTAATCAGCTGCTAGATTCTCCTTCAAATTGCTTTGTATTTACTCAAAAAACATGAGGAGAATTTGATATCACATTTACAGCTTCACTCAACTATGCATTACTTCAATTGATGAGTTAATATTAACCTGCTGAAAAGAAAAATTCTGTAAATAGAATTACATGTACTCTCTTAGTTTGCTTCTCTTATATCAAGTTGCCTCAAGGGAGTAAGGCATAATACAAATATTTTGCATACCCTTATTCTTGAAATTTGGAGAACTGCTGTCTTTTCTAAATTCTCTAAGTTGTGTCCAAGAGTCAGTTGTTTCCAAGTGTCTTCATTAACTTTGTCATTTTTTCGTGAGCATCTCGACCCATCGAGATGCTGATGCCATATCATGTCATGTTTGTGATAGCAATACCTCTGGGGTATGTTTGTCTGCATTTAGTGCAATATTATTGTAACTTCTCTACTGCAAAGACAGAAATGGTGTGTGTTGTCATGCAAGAGATAATCTTAAGTAATTTCAAAACTTAATACAAATTGGATAACACAGACAAAGTCAGTTTCGGCAACACAATTCAAATTCTCTTGCATGACATCACACACATTTCTGTATTGGTGTAGTGCAAGTTACAGCATTGCAGTTAAAGGAAACCCTGCATGCTATACATACTTGTGCATGCAATGTTCAGAACTCAGTACAGATTTGGAGAGTGATCATTTCAAACCTTGTGTTTATTTTTCAGACTTCTTCTGAGTGATGCCTTCCAGACTTCAAATGTTGCTGGTACTGTTGTTCTTAATAAAATGGCACCATTAACATTTAAAGACTGAGGGGAATCAGTCAGTGGATAGCTGGGAAATAGACATAGGGTTTAATTTTGAAGCCAACACCGTAAAGTAAAAACGATTGAGTTCTGGATATTTCAAACACAAGTCGGTATATCATGCAGGGTTTCCTTTTGAGTCTTAATATTGGGGAAGTCAACCTGGTTCATTCAATGAGTGGATTGCAAGGTAAACAACACTAGTAGGATGAAGACAACAAACAGTTTATTGACAATAAAGATATTTCCTGGTGTGTTTATTATATATATAAAAAAATAAAAAAAAATGATCAAGCCAACCACTTGTCCCTGCCGAGTTGCTTCCACTCTTGCCCCAAGTTGGTGTTTCTTCCTCTTCTGTCCTCATTTAATATTCCAACTTTGAAATCTTGGTAAGTTGTCTCTGACCCCTCCACCCCACCCTGCTGAGGCCACATAGACACTCAAAGACTCAGCCGTTTGTCCCCAAGAGGAGGAGAGTCAGCATGAAGGAAAGTGAGGGTTTGCTCTTCAAGTAGTCAGGATTCATCTGACTCACTCAAAACGCCACTTTAATTTTATGCCATAATGGCTGGTGTGCCAAATGGATAATTTGAATAATTTTTTCAAGATGGCGGTCTTCAATGGATATATGGAAATTAAAGGAAATAATTTGGAAGTTTCCAATGAAAAGTTTGTTTGAATTTGGAAGGGATTCTTTCTGAGTCAGTGATGAAAGCTGCAGTGTTAAAAGTCCAAGAAGCAATTTCAGCGCATTACTATCAACATCAAGGCCAGAATCAAACGCTGGTGTCCCATACAACCGGACAAACGATGAACCCACTGACGCCAGCGAAGAACAAGACATCAAGGACTGCCCTTCAGTGCGCGAACCAATTCCCGGTCTCTCTCAACTAAACCTAAGCGAAGATCCTATTTTAGGTTATAGGAAAACTATTTGGAAAGGTTATTCGTAATGATTAGGTTGATAAAGGCTGTTAGAGAAGGTTTGAGGTATTATTAGGAGAGAATTGTTATTAGTAGAGTGGTTTGTTAGAGAATGGAGAAGGGTTGAAAAACCGACAGGCGGCGAATTCGTATCGCGAAGCAGCACAAGAAGAAAGAGAGGTTTCCTTCTCTCGCTGCTTCGCAAGACTTATCGTCGCTTGGCGGCTTAAAGAAGAGAAATTGCAACGAAAATTATAGCAGTTTTGAATAAATTTAAGGTGAAATACTGTAGAAAAGTTTTGGATAAATTTTCCGCGAAATCGAATTTTTCCGAATTATGTTTTGGTTGCGTAAATTTCTTGGCAAAATGCAAGCATTAAATAATGCTAGTTTTGGTAGGAAATTTCCCCTTGGGAACTAATTAAGAATTTGGCAAAATAATGTTAAAATGGCGCGCGTAATGCAGGTTAAGTTTCAAAAATCGTTGCCTAATTGCGATTTAATTTTCCAGCTCGACGCTGGTAATTAGAAAATTGAGTTCAATTTTGTTTTTCAAATTTTGGTGAAAAATTTCCCTCTGGGAGAAAATTTGGTAAATAGTGTTTAATTGGTGCTAGATTAGAAATATTTTGGCCTTAAATAGAAAATAAGACTGATCATGAATTTGGCAGCTCGACGATGGCGATTTGGATAAGCTAAAACCTAACGTTTTAGCCAAAATTTAGGCAAGATTTTGAGTAAAAGTGCTAATTAGCGTGAATTTGGTCCCAGCTCGACGCCAGGAGAGAAGTAATTTATAGTTCAATTGGCTCTCCTAAGATTTGAATCAATTTATAAATATAGATTTCTTTTTAAAATAAATTGAAAATTGTTGGAATTAAGAATTTAGAGATTTCCTAAAATGTTTTGGATGAAATGTTTTAGTTTTAATTTGGAAAAAATATAAAGAAAAATAGTAATTAGAAAGAACAAGGAGTAAGCTGGAGCATGTAAAGTGAGAAATTGAGACAGAATTGTAATGAGATGGGGAGGGAGGGGAGGAAAAGGCATAGAATGGATCTGGAATCTAGTTAGCCTATTTGAAATGTGGGAGGGGTGGGACGGAAAAAACTAAATAAATGGAGAGAGGATCTGGGAATTAATTTGGAAATCGAATTTGCACCATGGGAGGGGAGGTAAGAAAATCTAGAAAAAAAATGGGGAAAGGAAGGGTAGAAAGCAGATTAACCAATTAAAGTCTAATAGGGTAGGAAGATGAGGAAACGAAATTGGAAAAACCGAAAATTTAACTTAGAACCCCGATTTAGTAAAAAAAGAGGGGCTATAAGGGGAAAGGATCGCCCTAAGGCAGAATGGAGGAACTGGAACCCAACTAGGAGATTAACTTAAGCAGGGGGGAGGTAATGGAAAAAAATAAGATATAGGGAACCATGGGGATGCTATATGGATATCTAATTTGAATAAGGGAAGAAGGACCTGAAATCTAGTTTAGGAATCCAATTTGAATAGAACGAGGAAAGGGAGGGTGCCCAAAAAATACCAAAGGGAAAGTAGGGTAGTGAAACTAATTTGGGTGAGGAGAGGGAAGTAAGGAGAAAAAAGAGGTGGGGAGGGAAAAGGAGAGAGAGCAGAGAAAAGACAAAGAGAGTGGGAGAGGTGGGACTTGAGAAGTGTGGGAATGGAGTAGGTGATGTAGTTAGAGGAGGGAGGAGTTGAAAAAATGAGACTAGGGAAAATGTTAATGAGCAAAGTCAAAAGAGACACAGAAAATTAGTTAGAGATGAAGAGAAAATGGAAAAGTAAGGTAATAGATAAGCAGTTAAATAGAAAGGTGAAAGAATTGTTGTGAGAGGAAATTTCTAGTGAAAGGAGGGATGAGAAAATAGAATGGGTGAAGAAAAGTGAAAAGAGGGAGATTGGTGATAAGTAGTTATAGCCTATTTAGGAAAAAACCTATTTTAGTTTGTTGTTAGTCAGTAGCTAAGTTAGTTCCTAGATTATGAGAGCACACCAGTGAGTCAGCAGCAACACCTCCAAACAGCCCTGAGTCAAGCTCTTACACTGATGCGTGAGCCACAGAAAGGCCGGATGCAATGAGATCCATCGTTATCTTTTGAGCTTAACGTCTCAAGCAATGCGCATCCCTTGTCCTCGCACTTCGCAATCACAGTCTTTTATCAGTGTCACAGAGAGATTACCCTTGGATATATCCATTGAAGACCAACATCTTGATTGTGTGCCAAAATTGTTTTTTTTAATTTGGTTTTGTGGCATACCAAGTAAGTCAAACAAACCCTGAAAACAAGAAGAGCAAACCCTCACCTTCCTTCATGCTGACCCTCCTCCTCTTGGGGACAAACAGTTGAGTCTTTGAGTGTCTATGTGGCCTCAGCAGGGTGGGGTGGGGGGGTCAGAGACAACTTACCAAGATTTCGCAGAAGGAATATCGTTGAGGACATCAGAATCACACCTCCTCAGAGCAAGAGCTTCCACAACCCGGCAGGGACTGTGGTTGGCTTGATCCAAATTTGACCATTCGGGTATTTAAGGGCCACCCTATGAGCCCTCTGAAATAAAGCAAAGTATCTAAAGCTCATTAGCACATGAAAAAAGCGAAAGAGGAAAAATCACAAGAAAACTTTACCCTACCTACACCATCCTCATACAACCCAATCCCTCAGCCACTAAAAAATCTAAGAGGATCTTAAATGAAATAATTTGGAATAAAAGGCAACTGTAAATTTGGAAATTGGAGTTCAGCTTATCTGAGAGGGAGGAATTATGGCTTAGTCAAGAAATATGTGGTATATAATGTTGGTTGAAACTATTCTAAAGGTGTACTAATTGGTTGTGGCTGAAAGACTTGGGCAGTATATAAGTGCACTAGTCTGCACACCCGCTGTGGAACTAAATGTCAAGTCAATGCAATTTGCTGTGCTAATGAACTCAATTTTTCCTTAGAAAAAAGGAAGCAGCGCTTAAAAAGCAATTTTGAAATTTGGATTTCGAAATGTAAACTTAATAGAGATAATATTTTGATGCTGAGCCAGTAATGAAAGAATTGCGTTTTGGAGATGCAAACAGACATAAATGCTCACTAGAAGTTGATTAGATACATTAACCTCAAGTTAATATATTTAATCTTCTCCTAGGTAGGTATTTAGGTATTTAAATACCAGTAATTCATGCTTCCTTTTTTCAAAAGAATTTGTATCCTGTAGTGACAACTGCAATCAAACTGAGTGTGACTGTGTTTTGATTTTGAACAATTCCCAATTAACTTGGAGGTTAGCTAATTTAGAGCTGATTTCAGCTAATTTGGAGGTTGTTTTAGCATAAAGCAATCCAAAAGAGAATTGGGTTAAAATTGAAAATAAAAAAAACTGCAGATATTTTGGGGGTCAACCAAATTAAGGACTGATGAATTTGGATTTTAAAAGGGACGAAATTGGCATAATAATTTGGCTTATTATATTTTGGAATAGATGAATCCAAATCCCAAAACAGGATTGACTGACTTGAAAAAACTGGCAGATGTTTTGGAGGTTTAAGAAATTAAGGATTTATAAATTTGAATAAAAAGTAATAAAATTGGTGCAATAATTTTGCCTATCATATCAGAATTGATTTAAATTGAAAGACGAAATTAAGAATTTATAAACCTGGGTTTTAAAACAATAAATTTGGCTTATTTTAATTTTGCTAATTAAATGAATCCGAATCTAAAACAGAATTGATTTTAAATTGAAAAAAACTGGTCGATGTTTTGGATGTCAATTAAATTGAGGATTTAAAAATTTGGATTTTGAAGTGAAAAAATTTTTGTCATATAAATATGAAATTGATAAAATTATTTCTGATTAATTTTTGCGATAAATTGTAAATGGTTAGAAAATCAAAAATAATTTGGCCATACCATCACCAGCATGACTGCAGTATTTGACTCTACAGAACCCATTCACTAACTTCACTTTCTACACAAGTTTCCAACTGAGCAGAAAATCTAAAGCTATTGAGGCCAGGACTATTGGTTAAAATGCTGATTAGTAATAGCCAGGGTTGAACGTTAGTCTGCATTCAATCCTAGTTATTACCAACTGAAATTCAAAATGCCTATTTCAGACCATAAATGTTAACTGTAATTGGCAATAATATTTGGGAAATTTGAATTGTGCTTTTAAATTGATGTTGTTTAACTGTTGCCCTAATTTGCACCATAAAAATAGTTTTTGCCACAGCTCAAGAGGAAACTTGAATAGTAAGGAAATCTTAAAAAAAAAAATGAGGGCTGCATGTAGATTTAAGTACAAGCAAGTGGAACATTTTTACCTAACTTTAAATTAAAAATTTGAATTAAAATTGTTGCAAGTAAAACAACCTAAATCATTTTGCAAATGAGTGAAATCTAATTCAATTTTGATTAGCTGGTATGTCTAAAAGGTTTTGGAGTAAAAAATTTGATTGTGTGGATTGGATATCTACTTGACCACCAAGAGCATCGGGAAGGTTCTGGTGGTCATCAACTGCCATCTGCATTACATCCTTCAGTTCTGCTGGCCTAGCAGGATCATCAGCAAGGAGCTGTAAGAGTGGAAAAATCAGGAGCCAATTGACGTCACCATCCAGCGGAGGAAAAGGAAATGGGCTGCCCGCACCTTGCCCAAACTGGGATCCAACATCACAAAGCAGGCATTGGACTGGAACCCCAAGGAGAAAGACATCCAGGGAAAAAGACATGGTAGAGGACAATCCAGGAGGGCCTGCGGTGTAATGGCATGTTGTGGCTGGAGGCAAAAGCTGGCGTCTGGTGGTGGCTGATTGTCGAGATGCTATGCTCCCAACAGGTATGTCATTGGAGATCCACTGATATTTTTAATTTTGAATTGTATATATGATCAATTTTTTAAATGGTTTGTTTAGATGAAGGCACCTTTGTGGCATTTACCACCTTATGGTTAATCTGCCAAACAAAAAGGCAATATTTTTGTTCCACTTGCTTGTACAATTGTGGCCCAAATACCCAAAAGCCATGCTCAAAGTCATTCACAGCTACAGCAAAAGACAAAAGAAAAAATGCTGTACCTCAACTTTTAAGCTTGAAAATGGAATAAGTGTAAAATTTGATCAGTTGCAGTAATTTAGAAAATAAATGAAAAATTCCTGTAAATTTTATGCAAGTAAAATTTTGCCTAGAATTTTGAAATAAATATTTGATGTATATAAATTGAATCTGAGCGTGAATTTTAAAAGCTTAAAATATGATGATTTTTAAGACTGATCAATCACATGTGTTTGATAAATATCAAGAAGGCAGCGACAATTTGTAAAAGAATTTGGATGTTATTGTATTTTTATATCTAGATAACAATTTGAATAGCTAGTAACTTATTTTTTGTAAAATGCAGCAATTCTTTGTAATTTGAAATGAGAAAATATTTTGATCAAAATTGTTGTATTAATGAATATGTGCAATAATTTGCTTAATCAATAATTACTAATTATGTTTTACCTTAATTTTGTAGCTGCATAAATGACATTGAGCATGGTAAACAATAAATATTTACCTTGAGATTAAAAAGAAATCAAGTATAAGTACTATGTTTGTTGAAAACTTTGGTTTTTTAAGTAACTAAAAATTACCTTTTGTTTTTGAGAATCTCAAGGTAAATACTTACTGTTTTCCTAAACCTAATTTTCCATACTTGGTGCTCTTTTATTTAGAAGGATATTACACTTTGCACTCATTATAGTTGAGAAAGTTCATAGTAATCTTTGGTATCCTCCACTCTTGTGTCCTTTTCCTCCACCTGACCTGCGGCTCCATGTGTCCAGGTGTCTGGTCTATTCCACTGGTCTCTGCCTCTGGTGTCTTGCTTCCAGTCAATAGTTCCATGGCTCCATGTGTACTGGTATACAGTATCCATAATGATTAGTAATAATTTATTACTTGTATAGCACATTAAATACATGTGAATATGATCTAATGAGCTTACCTGATCAGGAGGTCTATGTCTTAATGTGTCCTGGTGTTGCCCCCATTCAGCAGGTCTGTGGCTCCATGTGTCCTGGTGTACCGAACCCAGTCAGCAAGTCTGTGAACTTGTGTGAGCTGGTTTGAGGTACCTATTCAACTGGCCTGGGGCTTTTTGTGTCCTTGTAAGTGGCATCCATCTGCTGGTCTGAACAAGTCTAAATAACAGAAAATTGAGAAGATGAGAATACTCAGTATTTGATTGGTGATGCATTTAAGTACAAATACAAAAACTAATGATCATTGAAGATTTATGATACTATTACAGACTCATAACAAACCGTCACTTTCAAAGCTGGAATTTTTCTTATGCATGCTGCATCCCTCGTTGAAATTGTCTCTTGTGCAACTTATGCCTAATAAAACACAAAGACTTTTTAATGTGGAAGCAGGAATGATTTGGAAAGAAAGAGAATTATTTTATCTATAACAAGATAAGCCAAGCCTGTACAATTTCCCTACAAACAACGGGACTATTTCTTGCAGGGGGACAATATGCAGCTTTTGCTTTCTTTGGATTATTATCTAAATTATGAAAAGTAAATTGAAATTTATCCTTATATAAATTCTTATCATTCATTTTTCCAACACATCTTCTGTCAGGTGCTGCCCAGTGTTGCCGTCTGCCTTCATTGGTCTCTAAGTGTTCTGAACGTTTTGTGATTGGCTGTCCATCTCTTCTTGGTTTCTCGTCTTTCAGTTCAGCAACATGTCATTTCCATCTGACCCTCTCTGTAATTGTGTCCCTGGCTTGTTTTCCATGGTATCTGGCTGTTCAGTCATCTCCTAGCATGTCTACTCTGTCTCTGTCTCCTATATCATTGTTCCGGTCTGCTCCCCATTTTGTCTTCCATCAGTCCGGTCCAAATTCCTTCCAGGTCTCAAAATTCTAGATTCTCCCATGGCTCTGAAATGAAGTCAAATTATCGTTTTCAGCCAACAGTGACCAAACCACCATTTTGTCTTACAACACATAATAATACACTATCAAGAATCACCAAGTGGAACAAAACGGATATTTAAAAATTCATAAACACAACTATAACAAATCTGACCAAATTCTTCAAGGCAACATGTCAGAAATACAGGGAATTGACTAAGGAGAAGTACTATTTAGATCTAGAGTGTCAATTAGTTAGCTCTTTTACTCCTAAGATCTGGGTAGAAATTCTTCTAAGTGAATGCCTTTATATAATTTGCTATTAGTTAGTAAGGAGAATTGGGTATTACATCAAAAATGCAAGTGATCATCTTTGAGTCGATCCTTTTCTCAATTCTCATAACTAGTTTGTTTTGCAGTGTACTGTCATTGTACAGAGAAGCTCTATGTTGGTCCCTTCTCCGGGAGTGAAAGGGTGAAAGCGGGACGAATATTGATGTGAATGACGTCATCAGCGTAGCAATGTAAACAATCAAGTTACGAAATTCTTGGTTGTGGCAAGGTTTTGAACGAAGTTAGCGTTTTTTGCAAACAGAATCAAGGCTTAACTTTTTAAGAAAACGACTCAAAAAATCATAGCTTGCGGCAACAGGCATCAAAAAATACATTCCATTATACGTACAGTTGATCCTAGTCAACTGCTTACGATAAACCCGGGATGTATTGTTTGACCTTTCAGCAACAGTTTCAGTGTCTCTAGCTACCTAAAACGATTTCTAAATATAAAGTATTTTCGGTAATGAGGAAAAGCGCAGTAATAACTTACCTTTATCCGTTGTTTGTTTTTATTTTTTCGACGAAAGCAAGAGAAATCCGCCATGTTTTCGTATTCCGCGGGCTCTCTTATCACGTGGCATGGTGACAAGCGATCTACGACGAGGGAGGAGTAAGAGGGTAGACATTTTGCTTATTCAGACTGTTTGTGATATAACGCTTGCACTTGCTTTGTCAATTTATTACCGTTTGCGGCGGCCTTCAAAATTTAGAATTTAATATGGTTTTCCAGTTGGTTGATGCTTAAATAATATTCTGTTTTTATAGTAAAGCGACAACTTCCCCATGACAAACATAACAACCACTCTATTTAGATGAATCAGGACAATATAGTTCTTGGATTGATAGTTGTTTCTGGAAACTTTCTCTATGTAATACATTATTTTGATCGTTGTCATATTGATTCGCACTTGATCACTTTTCCAAAGCCTATACCCTGCCACAATACCCCTACCACCCACTGTCCAATTATTGTGCGATTATCGGAGGCGAAACGAAGAGTGGAGGCCAATTATCTATTCAAGGATACACAATTTAATGATTAGAGGAAATTACATGAGCAAGGCCTAAGGTCGACTGAACTATTGTACAAATGGCACGTCAGGATATGTAGGTCGAGCGCGGTTGCTAAGTAAGAGGATTAAGGGCTAATCCCACATCCCCCTTTCTAGACATTTGGAACTTCTATAGAAATGTCTCTATGCAAAGTTCATTGAATAGGAAGCGAGTAAATAAAATATTTCTATCACGAAACAAATCACTTATAACCAATGTTCATTCAGTCCTTATAAAAACCTAATCTTTTGGGCGGGTTTACGTTTCTTCCGGAACGAGTGGTGGTTCCTGGAACGGGAACTGGAATGGAAGACTTTTGAGCAGACCGTAAAGCTTCTCTCTTCTCTGCCAGAACAGGTGGCTGATCCTTGGAAGCTTTAGGAGGATCGGGTAAAGGGCTTCCTGCAGAGTACTTTACTTCTTTAGGATTTGGATTGAGCTGCCGTCTGTTTCTTCTGAGTGACAGTTGCATTACTGTCAGTGTCGAGGTAATAGGAACGTGGCTCTGGTGTTTTGGCTTCTATTGACCACTGCGTTCTCTTTACGATCAGGAATATAAACACGATCGCCTGGTGACAGATGATTTAGCTCTTTAACTGCATGTCGTCGGTTGTACTCTTGGCTTCCTTTTCACGCAATTTCTTTAACTCGGGCCACTGCGGTGTTAGATTAGGGACGGACCATTAGAAAAGTGATGGGGGAGGGGGGGGGGGGTGGGGAAAAAAACAAAGAAAAATTCATGCAAGGGAAAATGCCAAGAAAAAAAATTCATGCAAAGATGAAGGTAAAGAAAAAAAATTCATGCAGAAGGAAGGTCCAATTGCGACTTTTTCACACGTAGCAAAAAAAATTCGTGCAGAGGGGTTCACCTGAAAAAAAATTCCTGCACAAGCAGTGAGCGAAATATAAAATTCGTGCAAGCTGAAAATTCTCCACCCCCCCCCCCCCATCACTTTTCTAATGGTCCGTCCCTAAGTAAGAGGATTAAGGGCTAATCCCACATCCCCCTTTCTAGACATTTGGAACTTCTATAGAAATGTCTCTATGCAAAGTTCATTGAATAGGAAGCGAGTAAATAAAATATTTCTATCACGAAACAAATCACTTATAACCAATGTTCATTCAGTCCTTATCAAAACCTAATCTTTTGGCAGGGACGGCGGAGCGTATTTTGAAGTGGGGGGGCTGAAAACGAGCGCCGGAGGCGCGAGTTGGTAGGGGGGTCTGGGGCATCGTCCCCCAGAAAACTTTGAAATCTAGAGTCTCGGAAATCGTATTTACAACATTCTCCGCGACATACTTCTTGAAATAATTAGCCTGGATAAAGCGTAAAATGAAAGGTACTTTTAATGCTTACAGCAATATTTTGGAGGTTATTTCTCAGCCTTCCGGTCTCCAATGTTAACCTGCGGTTTTTGGACACAAGCTTCCCGTCTGTGGGAAGGAAGCACACGCTGAGAAAATGTTAAAAATACGTAAACGCGAA
The DNA here is from genome assembly GCA_949710005.1 of Ricordea florida. NCBI lineage: Eukaryota > Metazoa > Cnidaria > Anthozoa > Corallimorpharia > Ricordeidae > Ricordea > Ricordea florida. Next base: position 5,389,037 of record OX453283.1, on the reverse strand, counting down.
AAGTTTCCGACGAGGCTTGTATAAAGTTGTAGCTTAAACAAAATAAAATGTCATCCTCCTCAAAAGTGGGGGGGCTAAAGCCCCCCCAGCCCCCCCGGCTCCGCCGTCCCTGTTTGGGCGGGTTTACATTTTTTCCGGAACGAGTAGTGGTTCCTGGAACGGGAACTGGAATGGAAGACTTTTGAGCAGACCGTAAAGCTTCTCTCTTCTCTGCCAGAACAGGTGGCTGATCCTTGGAAGCTTTAGGAGGATCGGGTAAAGGGCTTCCTGCAGAGTACTTTACTTCTTTAGGATTTGGATTGAGCTGCCGTCTGTTTCTTCTGAGTGACAGTTGCATTACTGTCAGTGTCGAGGTAATAGGAACGTGGCTCTGGTGTTTCGGCTACTATTGACCTATCTCTTTACGATCAGGAATATAAACACGATCGCCTGGTGACAGATGATTTAGCTCTTTAACTGCATGTCGTCGGTTGTACTCTTGGCTTCCTTTTCACGCAATTTCTTTAACTCGGGCCACTGCGGTGTTAGATTAGGGACGGACCATTAGAAAAGTGATGGGGGAGGGGGGGGGGTTGGGGAAAAAAAAACAAAGAAAAATTCATGCAAGGGAAAATGCCAAGAAAAAAAATCATGCAAAGAAGAAGGTAAAGAAAAAAAAATTCATGCAGAAGGAGAGTCCAATTGTGACTTTTTCACACGTAGGAAAAAAAATTCGTGCAGAGGGGTTCACCTGAAAAAAAAATTCCCGCACAAGCAGTGAACAAATAAAAAAAAAAAATTCGTGCAAGCTGAAAATTCCCCACCCCCCCCCCCCCCCCATCCCTTTTCTAATGGTCCGTTCCTTAAATGTGGTAGTTGGTAGGGTGGTGCGTAGGCTTCTTCCCATAAATAGTTCGGCGGGGCTAAATCCGTTTTCAAGTGGGGTAGCTCTGTAAGGAAGGAGTGCTTCATACGGATCGTCATACGGATCGTTTGCACCGTACGTTCGGCTTCTCCGTTGCTTTAGGGGTATTTTGGACTCCTTGTAATGTGTGTGAATCCCCAGTTTTCTGCAAATTTGGCGAATTCCGCTGAGGAATACTGCGGTCCGTTATCAGAGATCACGGTTTCTGGAATTCCATGGCGCGCGAAAATCGCTTTTAGGTGATTGATCACTTCTTGAGGGGTGGATTTTCGAAGTACTCCAATCTCACAATATCGCGAGAAGTAAGGGACGGACCATTAGAAAAGTGATGGCGGGGGGTGGGGGGTGGGGAAAAAAACAAAATACGTGCTGGTATGTCTTTAAGACATTTAGATCTTTCATATGACTGAGGCGAGACTGAGGCCAAAATCGACATTTTTGACGCTTGTCAAAAGAATCGCGACGTCTGGGAATGTGACTGAAGTCACTTTATTACTGAAACAGCTAATATGACGTCACAGATGAAGCTTACTATTGTACTGGCCAATGATATTCATGTTGTAATAGATCTCTCCTATGACTCCTATCACTGAGGTCACAAATATCATGCTATTGCTGTCATTAGGACTTTATATTAACAGCGACTTTCATTCCGGAGTCTGCAAGCACGCACTTCAGTTCAATAGTTTCTTTGAGTTCGTAGGAGATGAAATTGGTCACAGAGTTCGCTGGAATTCTCATCATTCAGGGTAAAAGAGAACCTCTAGTTATTATTAACCTAATACAACTTAAACTCTTACTTTAACTATATTACTAACTTAAATTCCAACGTGATCAAGAAGCTGTGATGTTTCCAGGGCTTTTCTTTGCCTGTGAAGTTCTTGTGAGCAAACTTAATTCATGGAAGAAATTTAGTTCTGGTGCCTAACTTGCAATTTATTAGATTCATTTCTTGAGCTGCTTAGGAAAACAGTTTCATTAGAGTAAGTTATTCAAACTTTGTCCAAAGGAAATGATTACAAGAAGCACCAAAGTCGTCAAACCCGATAGAACCAGCTTGTAATGTTTGCATAACCGACACCAGGAAACGCAGGACAACATAAAGGATGAAACGTCACCACGGAGCAGACATAAAAATATTTTGCTCGACGCCAAAGCAAACTCTGAGGAATTGAGTACTTGGATACAAATTTAAAGTAAAACTTGCATGCCGTTTGTCATAAGCGCCTATCGCAATCAATATTGCAGAACCGTCTTGATTCATAAGCGAACGCTAACAGCCGTTAGCGGTGACGGAAGAAGGCAATTACAGACTAATTATGGTTTTGAGACGCCTATACTCTGTTCTGTTATGAAGTACACAGAAAGCGACGAAAGCACGAAAGAAGTGTATGGAGAAACACAATCCGCAGACGAGTGTTTCTCCTTACTTCTCTTGTGCTCTCGTCACCACTGCGCATTTTATATTTGACCTTGGTCAATTAAGAATTTATCATAAGGCCAGTTTACTTAGTTTTGTTTCACGGTACAACGCAGGAAATCCCGAGCGGGCAAGCCTGGCCCATCTTCAGAATCCGGCAGAACTCAGGATTCGCTTCATCTTGCCCGCTCGTGGAACCTGATAAATACTGTTAAATGATATGGGGCTTCTGACACTATACAATATATATTATATATATACGTACCATTTATATTCGCAATATAATGACTAACGCTCAGTGGGAATTTCAGGGGTAATTTTTACACTCAGAAATAATTATCTGATCCATCATTTATGTTTGGTATAGTGGTTGTGTGTCTTCTTATTCCCAACAGGGTCTCAATGGGGTTAACCGTTAGCCGTAAAACGGGCAAAAAAATTAGCCGTTAGGCGTAAATATTGAAAAATTTTAGCCGTGAGCCGTAAAAAATATTACCTATTAGCCGTAAAAGAGCCAAAAATATTAACCGTTAGCCGTAAAACAGTCAAAAATATTAACCGTTAGCCGTAAAAGTCATCACCCCATTGAGACCTTCTCCCAATACTAATGCTAACTAGAAGGGCACTCGGTAGAGCGCATACCTCCGCCGCGCCACATATTGTTGTCTTAAGAGTTTGGATCCACAAATAAGAGCTATTTGAAGAAAAGTATATCCGATAGAGGAGTAATATTGTTGTTTTTCCCACATATCGCTTCTTCGCCTTCGATAACTTGAAATCAGATGAATGGCATCAAGTTTCACAACTGATTGGTCAACATTAATTCGATTAGTAAACAAACCCAATTATCACTGAAATTTCTGTAAAACCTTAGAAAACTTTCTGATAAAATCTCTCAGCTTAACCCTTTTCCTCCCAACGTCACACATGTGTGACGATAAATGCAGGTGACCAATATTGAGCCCGCTAGGGGTGAAATAGGTGATTTTAATAACCCCCCTCTTACTCATTTGACGCCTGGTCATTTTTTGTCGTTTTCTCAATGCTTTTCATGTGAATTTCCCTGCTTTTGCCCGAAAAATTTTCGATTTTTTTCTGTTCGAGTCTTCCCGCGAACTTCAGAAACAGCTGATCAGTAATGGCTTCAATTTCTGGAAGTGAATTCATAGCGAATTCGGCTGCAGAGACTTCTCAAAACGTGGATTTAGTTTTCGTAGATGAAGATGAAAGCCTTTGACTTCTGTAGCTATAGGCACAGCATATTTAGACCAAGAGTCTGACGAGGAAATTGACTCAGAATTTTATCAGACTGACTCTGAGGCTGAAGAAAGTGACGAAAATGAAGAATTAGAACAACCAGAGCCTTCCAGGAAGCGGAGACGTACAGCACAAGGCGCAAACGATGTTGTGAGCGAAACCTGTTTGGCTAGAAGACATCAGGACGCATTCAGACCTGCCTTTCACCCAACGTACAGGGCCTAAAGCTCGAATGGGAGCACATCAACAGTACCCAGTGTGTTATTTTTGTCTGGTTTATACTGAAGCTGTATTTGATGTAGTTTTGCTACAAACAAATTTGTATGCTGCCCAGGAGCAAGCCAAAAACCCAGATAAACACCGCATGGCTTGGCATGAAGTAGATGAAGATGAAATGGGAACATTTATTGCCTTGATTTTAGCCATGGGGCTGGTAAACAAGCCTACCATACATAGTTACTGGTCCACTGATGAGATACTTCAAACAGCAACCAGCAACCCATGTCTTAAGCCACAGAATCCTAGCAGGCCCTTTGCAGGAGAAAGACCTAGGCAGATGAGACAATGAACTCTCCAATAAAGTAGCGGAACATTGGCTGATGGTTGTCAAAAACTGTTTATTGCTGTAATCGTGGCACACCTTTGCCAATAGCATACTGACATTGTAGCACTGGTATTTCTTTGTTGATAAGAAATATTAATTTAGTGTTTTCTTGTTCAAAAATATATATTTTCAAATTGTTTATTCTTTGTACCTATCCTTCCTGGGATTATAGACCTGGCTGTTTTTTTTGGATGGTTAATCATTAACTTAGACATTTAGAAATGCTTAGAGAAGGCAGTTGTGCTCAGGAAGGTTATTTGGATCAGTCTGTATAAATTGATACCCTTATGAGAATTAAGTTGCTGTTGAATCTGCACGTGAGTAATTTTTGAAATGACTTACAGAATTTGAATTAACAATGAAAATTGTATTACCATTTGAGGGCCGTAAGAAGTTTTTTTCTATCAATATGTCAAATATTTGTGGTTTATCTTAAAGGTCATTCCTTTGACATGACAAAAATTACTATTATGCTATTATTGGACAGTTTTTTGGTTTCGGAGCTGAATTATTGTGAACTAAGAATTTATTTTAGTGTTACTTATTGCCATATGCCAACTTTGAGGATAAAGTGAGAAACTTGTATTAAAAGGAACAGGCATAATTTGTTGGTTCAATGTGTAGGCAATTCTCTAAACTTCAAAATGAGCTATGATATATGGAAATTGACTAAATGTAGCTCAACTTACAGCCATTAGTTAACGGTGTTGTGTTTTTTGTGAAAATTAATTAGCATACCCGTGGGAGGAAAAGGGTTAAACACAACAAGAATTGCGGTGCGATATACAGTCTGGTAGGTTTTTTGCGGTCGTGGAACCAGCCATATAGTATACAATATATACAAAAATTAGACATAAACTGACATTCACGTTTGTTCGAAGCCGTACTATCAAGTGGAGCCCGAGTGAACGCTCCCGAGAGCGTCTATTCTGGATCTGAGATCCGGAGTTTAATCCGGATAAATCCCAAATTTTAATCGATTGATCCTGGGTATATTTGCGACCTTTCCACCAAATTTGGTGCAAATCCGTTGATTAGTTTTTGCGTAAAACGATTAACAGACAGACGAACAGACAGGCTTGAAAACATAACCTCCTTGGCGGAGGTAATTAAGGGACTGTTAACTTTTTACTGGGTGGGGGAGGGGGGGGGCTGGTGGAATTTCTTGAACTGCCATTAAGAATTTGCATGCCCCTCTCCCCTCAGTCAACAAATTTTTTCTCATGTCCCTCCCCCCCAAAAAAAGGTAAATTTTTTGGTGACCCCCCCTCCCCCCAAAAAAACATATCAAAAAGAAAACTCAATTAAAACAGCGTCACTAGAGAGCCGCGGAAACGTTATTTGAAGAAGCAGGAACTTCTTTACAGATTTTAAATCTACTTTATGTATTTCGGTGGGGATACATATTTTTGAAATACTTCAGCATTTTCCCGCATCTTTAAGGAATTTCAGGAAGTGATTTGCTACAATTAAATTTCACTCACAATATTTTTTTCTTATTTACCATTTAAGACTCTAGATGCCTTCATGATCAGTGATAAAATGATAATGATGGAATATATATATATACCGCAGATATCCACTAAGGGACGGACCATTAGAAAAGTAACGGGGGGAGGTGGGGAAAAAAACAAAAAAAAATTCATGCAAAGGAAAATGCCAAGAAAAAAAAATTCATGCAAAGAAGAAGGTAAAGAAAAAAATTCATGCAGAAGGAAGGTCCAATTGTGACTTTTTCACACGTAGTAAAAAAAATTCGTGCAGAGGGGTTCACCTGAAAAAAAAATTCCTGCACAAGCAGTGAGCGAAAAAAAAAATTCGTGCAAGTTGAAAATTCCCCCCCCCCCCCCATCACTTTTCTAATGGTCCGTCCCTAATTGTTCATGGCGGTTTACAATTCTTAGTCTAGGGTGAGATCGGACGTCAGCTTGCAAAAGGCACATCTGGCAGCCGCTATCAATCCATGTTTTGATCTCACCCATCCACCCAACCCACACATCAGATAAAAAAAAGATAAAATTGCATACACAAAGGCCAGTCCGCAACACCGGGATCTGCAGTCCTCTACTCTTCACCAACAGTGTGTGGGCTCTTAAACGTCCCACGAAGTTATTAGGGAGCTTAAGCACGCGCGTTTTTGAGACGCGGACGGCAACCGGAAGATAACATTACGCGTGCCAGGACAGTGGTGTCTCCCAGATTTTTATAGTGATCATCGCTTATGAAGAAAAGATACTAATCAATGTAAATGTAGTTGTGTGCAACCTCGTTCCCAGGGCTTTTCCCTAGAAAGAAAAATGGCGGACGGCCCTGGGAACGAGGTTGGGTTGTGTGAACACAAGCTAAAAAGGAAAACAACTCACTTCCGGTTGCCTTCCGCGTCTCAAAAACGCGCGTGCTTAAGCTGCCTAATACAACGAAGTGTTGTGATACGGGATCTACAGTTTTTCGTCCTTATCCGACTAGAAAGTCTAACCGTTTACAGATGTCATTACAAAGGCAGCACTTTCTCCCCAGTTATTTAAGACCCTCAGTGTTGGTCCGCCCCCCCCCCCCAAAAAAAAAAAAATAAGCAACTAAGGGACGGACCATTAGAAAAGTGATTGGGGGGGAGGGTGGGGAATTTTCAGCTTGCACGAATTTTTTTTTTCGCTCACTGCTTGTGCAGGAATTTTTTTTTTAGGTGAACCTCTCTGCACGAATTTGTTTTACTACGTGTGAAAAAGTCACAATTGCATGAATTTCTTTTTACCTTCTTCTTTGCATGAATTTTTTTTCTTGGCATTTTCCCTTGCATGAACTTTTTTTTGGTTTTTCCCCACCCCCCGCAATAAATTTTCTAATGGTCCGTCCCTAAAAAACATCTATTCCCACACCTCAGTGGTAGACTACTGCTTGATTACTTCATTTCCCTTCTTTTTACTCAGGGTTATTCTCGGCTCACGGGCTTAGTACCAGCGAGTCTGCCTGGCAGTATTTACGCCATTTTTCCAGCACGCGCAATGTTTACTTCAATAAGGACCTTAAACAGACAACCAGAAATTTTATCACCCTAGCTTTCAAAGGCGCAGGACTGGAGACCTGGAGCGAGACCTTCTCTTCAAATGACCCTCAGGTAAGGTGAACCTTTTCAATCTTAAACCTCAACAAAATAAATAAATTAAGTAATTAAATTAAAACAAGTTTTAATGTAAGCGTTTTTTAAAAGAAAGCCATGCATACACGGAAGAGATTAATAATTTAGCTGAGAAATCGTAGCAATTACTTTTTTATGTTTATATCTTACTGAATACATGTATGTTATGTAATGTATTGTATTTCGGTGTAAGTAAATGTTGTTAAGTTTTATTCAAAAAAAGGTGAAAAAGTTTTTGAACCTACAAAAAACATTTTTATACTGATGCGGGATGGTGACACGAACATTGCACCTACCTCTCTCTTCCACTCGCTTCTTCAGACGCCCCCAAACAAACGACAATTGCTCAAACTTTCTGTTCACTTAAAGCGACTTTGATCACAAACCGAGGAAAAAGAAAATACTAAGGGAATTACGTTGTGTCAAATTGAACCATAATCTAGTTATCCCACACGATACAATGTCATTCCCCGGAGCCTCGCTTTGGTGCCCGATTTCTGTCCCCAGTCTCTCACGTTGAATAATATCGAAATTGGGCTTGACTGCGAATGAGAGGGCCCACAAGGCTAAGCTCTCTGCCACCGTCCCTCATGGAGCAATATATGCTAGTTCACGTTCTCTTTGCGTGAGCTTTTCTTGTTTTTGGTCTTTTCAGTTTCCAGGTGTGAATATAGTTGGACGATTGCCTGGTCGCTACGCCGGATCACGTGATGACAGGATTGTTCTCATTGGTGCTCACTACGACACGGTCAGGACTACTCCCGGTGTAAATGACAACGGTTCAGGAATGGTTGCCTTGCTTCAGACTCTTAAGTTACTCATAAACTCGGGTTAGTAAGACTGTGGCACATAATTCAAAGCATTGTAGTGCAAATGGCACCCTCCTTAAAATGGGCTGAATCGCATATAATTATTTCATGACATTTGTGCAATACTAGTAATACTATTATTATTATTATTATCATTATCATTATCATTATCACTATCATTATTTTCAGCTGACACCCCCCTCTCCATGTAAAAAGCCCCAAATGAAGTTTGTTGTGTCCACAGGAGTCCATTACCCGGAGCGTGCAACTGCTGTAGGTTCATGCAACGGCGTTTTCACAAGTAAGGTTATTTTTAGAGCGGCTTCTCCAGCGAAAAAAAGTCGTTTCCGCTGTCTCAGTTATCTCATTGGAGCTACTATTCTCTGTGTAAATACCTTGACTATCGTCAGAAATGCTGTCCGAACATTCCGATAAAGACTCGTGTATGTCGGCTATGTTCGTTGTCGCTACAGGCGATTAGCATGCTACATATCAATCATGCCCTAGCTTGTGATTGGCTCTACAAACCAATTCGCGGGAGAGACGATCTAAAAATAACCTTACTTGTGAAAACGCCGTTTCACAGACCCAGTATGGGAGTTGCACGCTCCGGGTAATGGGCTCCTGGTGTCCACTAATTCTTCAGCCTTTCTTCAAGTTTGTTGTCTGCATGCGTGAAAAAGTTATACCGCCATTTTTTCCCAAAATTCAAAAGACATGTGGACCGATTTTTTTTTACCGTACTGCCAAACGAGACGCAGTTTAGATTTATAGAAATCACAGAAAGAACAAGGGAAATATCCAGCCATATATTGACTGAACAAACTTCGAAAGGATTTATCATAGGGCGATAATTGAAACAAGAAACACTTTTGTGGGAACGGAATGAAAATCTCGAGCGGACAGATACCCATATATAGACACATCCTGGCCGCATGGGTAGCCAATCGCAGTACAGCATTCGATCATTGTTATTTTCTTTTACAGACAAACAGAATTGTTCGCGAAATTACACCTTGATGTTTGTCGCTTTCGACCTAGAAGAGCCTCAACCGCTAGGCCTAGGATGTTCTAACATGAGCGATTACAGCACATGTCCTTGTGGAAAGGTAACACGTTATGTTAGCGAAGTGCATTGTGACTGAAAGAATATTCTTATAAAGGTATCATTAAGTAAACGGAATTTGACGCAATCAATCTCATTTAAAGCCTAGACTGCGCATTGTCGCATTTAACAACCTACTTTTTCGTAATGGCTACCAGTGGATCCCGAAAATGTTGACGCCGTTGGAAGACGGTCACTTCCAAAAAAAATTAAAAAACAAAAAAAGCGAAAAACAAAATGCAACCGAAACTGAACCAAGTGGCTTAAAGTAAAGCTGTTATCATAACAAAACATTTACTCTTATTTAAGACCCAGGTACAAAGAACGTACGTATTGTTGGGGGTACTGTTCGTTTTACTATACAGTGTGGTTCTAACTTTTCATCTGTGGATCAAACCATGTAGTGTGACCATTCTTTGTAAAGCTACTGAACAGTACTGTACTGTGGTACTGTTTGTTTTACTATACAGTGTGGTTCTAAGTTTTTCATCTGTGGATCAAACCATGCAGTGTGATCATTCTTTGTAAATCTACTGAACAGTACTGTACTGTGGTACTGTGGGGATAGTTTCTAAAGAAACTGGTGGTACTGTTCGATTCGTTTTACTATACAGTGTGGTTCTAACTTTTTTATCTGTGGATCAAACCATGCAGTGTGACCATTCTTTGTAAAGCAACTGAACAGTACTGTACTGTGGTACTGTTTGTTTTACTATACAGTGTGGTTCTATCTTTTTCATTTGTGGATCAAACCATGCAGTGTGACCATTCTTTGTAAATCTACTGAACAGTACTGTACTGTGGTACTGTTTGTTTTACTATACAGTGTGGTTCTATCTTTTTCATCTGTGGATCAAACCATGCAATGTGACCATCCTTGTTAATGCTACTGAACAGTACTGTACTGTGGTACTGTTTGTTTTACTATACACTGTGGCTCTAACGTTCTCACCTGTTGATAGGAAAGCTACCAGATTGCTAGGAATCTCTTCTCAAATCTTATTTTTTTCTGAATTTTTTTAATGTTTTGAAGGGCGATTATGTAATAAGGTACGACTGTGGAAGCTACTATTTTGTGCAGAACTTCAGCAGCCATGTTAACGCCTCAGGGGCCCAAGTAACAGGGGCCTTTATTTTGGACTGCTTACTGGATTTTAATGATTCGTCAACCTCCCAAGACCTCCCCACTGGGTTTTCGCTAGTCTTTTCTGACCTTTATCAAGAGGTAACGCTCCTTGGATCAATATCAGTTTCTGGGCAACTGTGCACCTACCCCTCTCCTAATGCAACAGGTTATAATGAGTTAAAAGTTAGCGTTCATGTTGGTTTAGGGGAGGGGTAGGTGCATGGTTGCCCAGAAACTGATATTGATCCCGTTTCTTTAACTCCCCTGTATTTTTCCCCAGGAAATACTACTTCATTCTGCAACTGTTAACTTAACACGTCGGAGTAGTCGGAACCTACTACAAAAAGCCGATACAGTAGCGCTAAAGATAATTAGAAGAAACCAATTCGCATTCTGTAACGAACGGTATAACAGGGACTTCGGCGAAAAGATGTCGAGAACGCCGACGTTGATATTGTTCAGTGGAAAACCCGCACTACGCACGCGCACTTCTGACAGCCTCACTTTCTTTACGTTGTCTCCTCTCGGGTCGAACGCGAATCTGATGGGCAAGCGAACGTACACAGTATCCATTCTGTGAAAAATAGGAAGTAGCGAAAACGCCCGCACTTGCAATTGGAAGAAGACGATCTACTTTATAAGTCGGTTAAGAGAAAACAACTAAAAACTACTAAAACAATTCAACTACTCCTTCTCGTTTTCTACGCGTACGAGGCACTGATTATTAACTAGTCCGTAACCAAGGCTCTGTCTTCGGCATACCGGGTAGGTTTTCGTGTCGACATGAAAAATATTGTGGGGATAGTTTCTAAAGAAATTCGGTTCGCTCCGACGAAGGGCTAACGCTCGAAACGTCAGCACCTCCCATTCACCTTACGGTGGTATAACTTACTTAATCAACTCGTTTGATTTATCCAATTTCTTGTGACATGAAAAATACTCCGGACCAGGAGCCCATCAATATGGGCTCCTGTCCGGACTAATGCTAACAATTAAAGTCCTGAAACGGAACAAGTTGTTCACACAGGTCATGGCAACGAATCGGAGCGTCGGCCAAGGACTCAGGGCTCTGTAAGCAAATTCTATAAACCCTCTTACATCGTTTAGTTTTGCCCGTTTTCAATGCAATTTGGCATCGAAGGAAATTTTCATGGTCTTGTAACGTACTGGATGTTTTTCTTTGAATTGCGATGAGCGGTTAGTTATATGAAACAAAATCTGAGTATGAGGGATAGAGTTAAGAAGGGGCAAGACATCAGTGAGAAGAGAGAAGCTAGAGAATCAATTTATGACAGAACGATATGATTATAAATAAAAGCCAACTGAAAAACCCAATGAACAATTTTATCCATATACCTGCATTTGAAAATCACAGGAAACTTCTGATCTAGCGGTTTCCAACCCTCTTTCGTAATTGTTGACTTCCGCTGCGGTTCGGAAACCTATTAACACTGCACCAAAATTAAATGTGCCACAAATACCTGTACGATAGGTGGCGATTCACTTTTGACCATTAAGCTTGGTTTAGACGCTGACTGGTTTCACAGGGGTCACGCCGAGATAACTAGCAATAAAAAGGAGGAAATGTGGCTTAATAAACTGTATCTTCTTTCCTTCTTAGATTTCAAACAACCAATTCCGCGGCGATTTCCTAGCTTTGATAGGAAGACAAACTGACGACATAACTATCATGTCGACTGTACAAAAACACTTTGATACCTCAGGTGAGTTTTGGTAAAAAAAACATTAGGCGATAAAGAAGCCTCTTTTAGTTGCTAATTCACGGGACTCACTCAAACCAGCAAAGCCTTTGATAAAACAGAAAAAAAACATATGCACGTACCTGGATATGGCTTACATTCTCTCTTCGGTATTTATTTCTTTGTATTATGTGGCTGCTTCCTCGAACGGGCAGATGAGACGAATTCTGAGTTCTGATTGGCTACCCGTGCGGGCACGATAGGCCTATCTTACTCGCTTGGGATTTCCCGCTTTGTCCCGCGAAACCAGACAAAACAAAATGGGCATACAATAACTCCTTTATTAACAAAGCTTGTGCGGTGAAGATGACTGGATATCGTCCTCGTTCTTTTGAGCGTTTTTATGTCGAAAAAGAACTCGGCTAATATGCAGACCTCAAGCTTAGTCAATAACGCATATTTTTATGAATGTCAAGATGATGAAAAATGGTAGGGTTGTGGGATATGGCTTAAAATAGTTTCGATCGTAGTAACACTTTCCAAGGCTTCCCTGGTTTAATAGGTGCTGTGAATTAGAAATGCAGTCATCTAATCTTTTCCCTCGGAAACCGTCTTCTCCCAGACGAGATTACCAAGCAACAACAAACAGGCCAACCTTGCCCTCTCGGTTAGCCAATCAGAACTCAGAATTCCCTTACCTTGCCCGCTCGAGGAACCAGCAATATGATAAAGTACCATATCAGTTGAATGACTCGATGTTTTATTCTCGGAGAAAAGGAGTTAAATGAAGAATCGCTTTATACAAATTAATTTTTAATATTGCAGATGAAAGACAAACCTTTAATTTCCTATACATTACAGGCAAATTCAAACTTGTCGCAGCCAAGCTTCCCATAACAGGAAGACCCTCTGAAAGCTTAACCGAACCCCAAATGACAATATTCTCGAGCTTCTTTGAGAGCGACCACTTCCGTTTTTGGCAAAGCAACCCATCCATGAGCGCCATTCATTTGACGGACACTTCTTATTACAGAGGTTACTTTAAAAACTGTTACCACAAGAGCTGTGACTTGTTAGATCATGTAACCGATGACATGATCGCCTTTCTGGGGAACACCGTTGATTCGCTGGTGAAATCTACCGAGGAGTTGACGCAAGAGAAATGCAATATAAAGACGCGAGGTAAGGCTAAAAAATGAGCGTCTTTGGAGAAAGGCCGGTAGTTGATGTAAAATATTAAACACGAGAAACAGTGTTTCATCACATATCAAATAACGAGAAGATACCTCAAAATACGATGCTCAGTGGAGTATTTTTCGAGAAATTCTCGGAGTTTGATATGTGATGAAACATTGATATCAATTGTCTGGTAAAGCTTCTCAAACGAAATTATCTAGAAGGAGTTAACGATGCAAAAACGAGCCGTGTTTCATTAGATATCCAAACATGTCACCGTGCCTGATTTCCTTTGTCTTTCCCTCATGCATTATTGATGAGTTTGAGAAAGAGTAGAGAACGGTGTAGCAGTCGTCCGTAGTTAGTGTCAAACACTACCCCATATGTTACTTTGGATAATTAAATTATTTTAATGTTATCTCCCAAGATCTGAGTAGTGATTTTCCGTAGTGAAGTGCCATACACTTTCATACATGGTAGTAGAGAGAATTTGACATAAACCCCCAAGATTTGTGTAATAATTCTCTTTATCAAGTACCATTTTACTTCCTTATATGTTGGTATCGTGAACTTGTTGTCAACTAATAAGATGTGAATAGTAATTCTCTTTAGTGAATGTCATACACTTTCTTATATGTTAGTATGGAGAATTTGATGTTAACACCCAAGATCTGAGTAGTAGTTCTCCTTAGTGAGTGCCATACACTTCCTTATATGTTAGTATGGAGAATTTGATGTTCACTCCCAAGATCTAAGAAGTAATTCTCTTTAGTGAATGTCATACACTTTCTTATATGTTAGTATGGAGAATTTGATGTTAACACCCAAGATCTGAATAGCAATTGTCTTGAGTGAGTGCCATACACTTACTTATATGTTAGTATGGAGAATTTGATGTTACCTCCCAAGATCTGAGTAGTAATTCTCACTTGTGAATGCCATACACTTCCTTATATGTTGGTATGGAGAATTTGATGTTCACTCCCAAGATCTGAGTAGTAATTCTCCTTAGTGAGTACCATACACTTCTTATATGTTAGTATGGAGAATTTGATGTTCACTTCCAAGATCTGAGTAGTAATTCTCCCTAGTGAATGCCATACACTTCGTTATATGTTAGAGTGGAGAATTTGATGTTAGCTCCCAAGAACGAAGAAGTGATTCTCCTTAGTGAATTCCATACAATCCAATACAAGATCTGAGTATTAACTCTCCTTTGTGAATACCAAATGATGGTTCGTGTGGGAAAAAACCAACTGTTATTCTGGTTTTTCTCTTACAAACACACTTTAAAGCGATTTTCCCAAACTGCAAGACAGCTCATGTAACGTTTTCTCTTTCAGAAGTGATCAGTACGCAAATTCTCTTTACAATAACAATACACGTTGATGCAAACAAGTGTTGAGAACTGACAAAATGGTCAACTCAAAAATAATTAATCGATCGAACACTTAATTCTCCAAACGGTTCCATAACAAAATGTATGGCACTAATTTAGGAAAATTGCTCCCCAAATTTGCTAGTGAAAAAATGTTCATATGTGTAAATTATACAGAGTGTGGTGGAGAGCAGACCGCCAAATCAGGGGCAATCAAGTCACCGTATTTTCCCGCCAAATATCCTAACAATATTCTTTGTGAGTGGGTACTGAATGCTGACCGTGATGGACTGGTAATTGAGTTGTCAGTTGACAAGTTTGAACTCGAATCTAGCGAAGGATGTGACCGCGACTCTCTGAAGGTTCAGGAGCCTGGAAGCGAAGGTCTTGGTATGATTAAGCGTTTTTTACTAAATGGAATATTTTACTTGAATGAAGGATAACCGGGTTTACAGAATTTCAATATAATGTTCTAGACATCTCTGACATTTATAGTAAGCACTCACCTTTCTTAGCCTGTTTCTTAGGGACGGACCATTAGAAAAATGATGGGGGGGGGGGGGTGGGGAAAAAACCCCCCAAAAATTCATGCAAGGGAAATGCCAAGAAAAAAATTCATGCAAAGAAGAAGGTAAAGAAAAAAATTCATGCAAAGAAGAAGGTAAAGAAAAAAAATTCATGCAAAGAAGAAGGTAAAAAAAAAATTCGTGCAGAGGGGTTCACCTGAAAAAAACTTTCACTTTTCTAATGGTCCGTCCCTTATTGATCCATCTGGGGCCGGTTGCTCGAAGGCTGATTAGGGGCTAATCCAGGATTAAATTTTAACCCGGCTTTCTTTTCCTCTAGTTAAAAAGCATTTTTCCCAATAACTTCTTCTCTGTTTTTTCCGATCATTCAATCATCAAATTGTATTATAAGAGAATTATACTGAATGTGTTTTTAAGCTCTGATATCTGCATTTAAATTTCGCACTAACCCTGGGTTACCTTAACCCGGCCCTGTGGATTAAGGTGGTCTTATACCAAAAAAGACTTTTTTCGTGTGGTAACTTTGTGAAAATTTATGACTGGCATGTTGTAGAGCATGAAAATTTAAGATGAATGACACTTCATTTTGGTCACGTGACATGTTAGTTAATTATTAACTGAGCCCCCAGGGTTATAATATCTGTTCTTTGAAAGCCTGCTAAAAATAGTTCCACGGGTCACTGGTAACTACTTGGTGTAGTCACGGTTACTGCTTGGTGTAGGCACTCACACAGTAAGGACACTGAAGTAAGCAAGGAATGATTAAGGACACTGAAGTACGGCTCAGTAGGATGAGTACGGCCAGAGTACAGCTGAGGTTGCTAAAGTAAAGCTTGGTTACTATATTTATAACGCAGACCACTCAATTAATGGATGAACCTCTCAAACCACAGCTAACACCAAGTAGTTACCAGTCACGGTAACCATGGTAACTACTTACACCAAGTAGTTACCAGTCACGGTAATCATGGTAACTACTTACACCAAGTAGTCACCAGTCACGGTAACCATGGTTACTACTTACACCAAGTAGTTACCAGGCACGGTAACTATGGTAACTACTTGCACCAAGTAGTTACCAGTCACGGCAATCATGGTTACTACTTACACCAAGTAGTTACCAGGCACGGTAACTATGGTAACTACTTGCACCAAGTAGTTACCAGTCACGGCAACCATGGTTACTACTTACACCAAGTAGTTACCAGGCACGGTAACTATGGTAACTACTTGCACCAAGTAGTTACCAGTCATGGCAACCATGGTTACTACTTACACCAAGTAGTTACCAGGCACGGTAACTATGGTAACTACTTGCACCAAGTAGTTACCAGTCACGGCAACCATGGTTACTACTTACACCAAGTAGTTACCAGGCACGGTAACTATGGTAACTACTTGCACCAAGTAGTTACCGGGTCACTCCTCTCTGCTGGTCACAGTTTTAGTTATTAAAAAAAAAAATAAACTTTTCGTTTTTAGTTAAGCATTTGTTAATGTCGTTTTTGTGTTTCATAGGTGTGTACTGTGGCTCAGACATGCCGTCAAAGATCAAGACCAACAGCAAAACAGTGAAAATAGTATTCCGAAGTGATCAACTAGAAGCATTTACAGGGTTCAATTTAACTTGGAACACAAAGCCTGCTCCTTTAGCATCTGGTGAGACACGGTGGGACCCATAAAATAATGGACTTAGTTTCCAAAGAACTGGTGCTGCGTTAGTCTCGTCACGCAACGTTGGTAGGGGACGAGCGCTGCGTGACGAGCCAAACGAAGGCAGCAAAGGAGACCAGTGCTGCGTCGGCGGGCACTGGAAACAAAAAATCTGAATTTCTTAAAAACTGCAAGTAGGGGTCAACAGCAAAAGTGGGGCACATGCCGGAGCGAGACACTTGCGGTTTTACCGTATTTTGACGTCTTTTGTGATTTTAAGAACTCTTACAAAACTTAACTTTCACTTTCCCAACTCGGAATAATCAAGTAATTTGAAAAATTTTCAAAACGGTGCGCTATCGTGAAATTCTTTCTGATCATGTTATAATTTGGTCGTTTATCTGACAGACCATGCTAAAAAATGACCAATCACAGAACGTAGCATTCAGTGTTCTGATTGGTTCATTTGGCTGTGTATGTCTGTTGTGATTGGTCTGTAACTGCTTCGGTTTTGGTTTGGTTATAGTATATTGAAGAGCGCGCTAAAAGTTGAAACCTGTTATTAACAAATATTGTTCTTGTCCTATTGCAGGAAACGTCCGTCGTCCCACGGGGTTCTCGATGCTCATTGCTCTTCTCTTGGTCACGTGGTTATTTACTTTCCGCCGAAATTTGTAACTGGAGTTAAATGCTACTTATTAACCGAGAGTGAGGCCATTGCAGGGAAATCCCGGACAGAGGCCTTGATGTATTGACCGAGCAATAGCGAGGTCAGTACAGTCAACGCCAAGGTCTTAGATATCCTTGTAATGACCGAACAGAAGAGGTTAATAAGTTACTTATTATATGGCCTTTTTAGCACTGGAAAAAAGAAAAACGGATGGGTTTTTCAATATCCGCTTGCGCGCGGTCATTCGAGGTCTTGTTCACTGAACCGAAACACACATGACAGTACGATCGAAACAAGAAGTGACAGAAAAAACATTTTCTTTGAAAATGAGACAACTTTTGTCTATATTAAAGGAAAAAAAGTTGCCCGGCATTACCAGAAAATCTTGCCCGCTCAGCCGCCAATCAGAGTGCGTGTACTGTTGTTGCCATATAATAATCATTCTTATTTGAAGTCAAGCAAACTAATAGTCTGTTTCCATAGACCGGATAGCTATAAACACATACAAAAAAATGGTTAATACTCTACACTATATTTCGACTTTTGCTCAAAATGTAGCACATGCACTATAAAAACTTATGAGAGACAGGAAAAGTGGGAGAAATAAATTCTAACGACTGAAAACTGCGCTAGAAAAGCGAAATTTCGCTCAATTCGAGGACCGGAAGTGAAACGGAGAACTTTTCAGGCACGTGATCAATGACGTAGAAAGGAGAACTCGATTTGCGCCATCGCTTGTTTCACAAGGGTTATAGTTAGCATGGAATCGGGGGATTCGTGTAGTTCTTCTTCTGTTTCTTCTCAAGAACATTCTACAGAAGACACAACCTGGGAAGGCTGTCAAGAAACGCAGCCGTATCTCTTTGAGCCTTACGACAGTGAGGCTAACACAGATACAGACTCCCCAAATGGATGTCGGTCGTTTCGCATACAAGTCGTTTCGCATACAAGTCGATTCGCATACATCGAGGTCGTTTCGCATACAAGGTCTTGGTCGATTCGCATACATCGAAGTCGTTTCGCCGACACGATCGGATGTCGGTCGTTTGATATTTTGTGGCCGGGTTTAGTATCAAACCGCGAAAAGCATTTAAACAACATAACAAAATTCTTCTAGATATAGTGCATGGCAAGTTAAACTTGAACTTAGTCTACGCGCTGTCAACGCGTTCGCTGTGCCGAACAGAAATAACGCACGATACATAATAACAACACGCGCATATCGCCGGGTTGAGGTTAAGTTTATTTCTCTTTCCTATAGCTATCTTGTTAGAGTGTTTATGAGAACTTTTTCAATGTATTTTGCACTTTTTCGATGTATGCGAATCCACCAAGATCGTGTCGGCGAAACGACTTCGATGTATGCGAATCGACCAAGACCTTGTATGCGAAACGACCTCGATGTATGCGAATCGACTTGTATGCGAAACGACTTGTATGCGAAACGACCGGCTTCCCCCCAAATGAGTCCGATGAAGAAGAATTCGAACGACTGCAAAACACAGACTGGTAAGAGATCAATCTACTTCTTGTGGCGAGTTCTCTTTACAACCCGTAATTTTGTAACTTGACTTTTTAAGCGAATAAATGAGTTCAAGATGACAACAAAGTTATCTTGTCGTGGTCTTTGTGATGGAATTGTTTTACGTGTATTTTCGTGCGCAGATATCCACAAATTATATCGATGTGTGAAATAATTCTCGGCTGGAATGTGTTTTTGCGTTCATATGCATAGGTCATAAGCTCTGGGTCATAAGCGAAAATCTCGATTGGAAATTGTAGGTGTAAGTGTGGAAGCTGCCAGAGACTAAATCGAGTTGTTGAGTGCATTTGTTGTGCCGAAATTGACTGCGTCGTAGCCAAAAACAATGAAGCTGTTGAGGCAGAAGGACTTGCCGAACCTCCTATTTGCATCACACAGCATCCAGGGTTCCACGCCGTTTGTTTGAATCGCTGGGTTCTACAGACAGCATGGTACCAGTACAAGCAACAATACCGAGATTCTTATGAAGGACCATCTCACAAACAAAATAGACACATAGCCTACAGGCAGTTGGCGAGGTGGTGCTGGGGTCTTTTGGGAAAGGAAGTGCGAGTGGTTCTGCCGTCATGTGCTGTGTGTTGCATACGAGCACACTTCCCGCCTCCAGGGCTCGAAGAAGACTTCGTATTTGAAGGATTTCACTTTCCAGACGAGTAATTGTTTTAATACTGTGTAGTATTTCAACTGAGCTTCTAGTTGACCCTAATAGTCTGTTGGGGTTTTCCTTGCGATTAAACCTGACGAAATAATCGCATCTAGGGTGATTGGGTAAGATACTTTGAAGAACATATTTATATTGTGAAGATGGTTAACATTCTAAGATCCTCATTTAATGTTTTATTTTCCATTTCACTTTGTGTCACTGAGGCAGTCTTCTAAGACTGATAGAAGATCCTTGCATTTATGAGATCAGTGGAGTATTACTAACAACAACAGGGACTGCAGAGGGGGAGGGGCTGGCAGGGCTATAGCCCTACCACTTTTATTGCTGGGATTTATTTTCTAGGGCTTCAGATGATGTGGACAAAATTTGGATTTTACTACTTGAAAGTAATATTGACCAGTAGTATTTGCCAGATTTTTTAGCCCTACCACTTAAAAATGGTCTCTGCTGTTCCTGACCGACAACAACAGCAATACTCTTTATTTTCTTTCATTTTAGTATATAATTCTAATGAAATTAATTTTGACTTCAGTCGGACTATGGCTAGATTTCACTAATTGTATGGCTGTTTGTTTAACAATATATTTCAATGTGAACAGTGAATTGATCAAAGTCCTCATCATTCACCATCTTTATTCACTTATCAATGTATTGCAATATAGCTTTTAAGGATGAGGACGATCCTGGTGAAGAAAGTTACTTCCTGAATCTTGATTTTAATGCAGTGACTGCGGCCTGTTTGTCAGGGCGGTCATAATCCGATGATAGTGATCGGGGAGCATCAGCTCTCTCTAAAACAGAACTTCCAGTGCCTTGGAGAATTTGTACAACACTCTCTTTCAGGTTGGCAACATACCCTACGTGAAAAATGAAAGTAAGTGGGGTCTAACCATGCACATGAAATGTAATATGTAAATGAAAAAATTGTAAATTTCAGAGTGCTAAATGCTTTCATTCTTTACTCACCATATGTACATTTCACTAAAATCTTCTTTACTGTATGCTCTCCTTTCTTGTACTTTGGGAAAGCAATGTTGAATCGTTCTCTGCCATCTGGCAGTGTTGCCTGCTCCCTGTCACTGTTTTCGTTGAAATGCAGGATTGCAATCTGCAACCTAAAAAGAGAGATATCTTTGCTTTGTTTTTACCTTCCATTAAATATGACATAAAAATTCAGAGAGGTTTTTTGGCAGCCTGAAAAATGTCACATTTCTAACCAAGGTTAGTGTGCATTATGATGTTATGATATGTTCAAGTCTTCATACCTGCTTGTCATTCCATGGTATGAAAAGGCCACCATTTTTGCAGCAAAGTGGTTGTAGACAGAATGGAAGGCCTCCAGAGAAGATGTAGCATGTTGTCCTGAAATTTGCTTTATATCTTTCAAGAGGGACCCCTTTGTCAGCAGCTCTGTGAGATTTTCATAAGGCGATGTACCTGCAAAAAATAAATTATTTCACCTATACTGATAAGCATCTAATCCCTCCTTACAACTATCAAAGATCATGATACATACCAAATAACTGTGTTCATGTAAAAGCATACTCCTGAACATGTATGTATGGGGGCTATTAATGAGACAGGCTTGTTGATATTGAGACTTGAAGAATTTTAAGGTTTTTTTTAACTATGTACCTGGCTTGAGCCATTTTTTCTTTCTTTCTCTCCCATGTAACCTTCCATGAGCACACTTAGGAAACAATGGATTTTCATGTCCAGAATGCCTGTTCATGAGGTGATTTGTTATGGACAGCCATTTTGCCTCCTTGAGGTCAGGGTCATCATTATCTGTTGACGAGGCACACCAGAACATGTGGTTGACAATGCTCTTCTTCCATTTCTGAACCACAGCGCAATCCTTTTTTTTAGCAAGGGCATCAATCTTCTTTCCAGTTCCTAAATAAAATTACAGTTACTAGTGGCAAAAAATTGTGCCAGTTGATTTTAATCCAAATTATATTTCTTTCAAATATAATTTCACCTTTTCCAACATGCCAACCATCCAACCTGTGCTTAACTCCAGGCCATCTCTCCCTCATGTATTTTCTTATTTGCACATGCCTGTCTGTTATTAAGGTGTTAATCGACAATCCTTCACCAGTTAAGAATGTGAGTGATCTTGCAAACCCCTCTTTTTCCATAGCACCTGAGTTTTTCACTTCATTGCTCTAAAGATAAGTATTAATTAAAATGCAGTATTACTTAGCACAAAAATACTTCTGTGAGCCCATTTTAAATTTAATCCAGTACAAACCTGTATCAATTGAGAATCTAGGATTTTATTTTGCTCAGCATCCATAAGGGAGTAGGTTCCATACTTAGCTGAATGACCAGGGCTGTCACAGTGGCCATCACCTCCCACTATCAATTCCCTCCCTTCAGCTTTGATGTTGTTCAGCAGACTGGACTGTTGCTGTTGGTATGTCCTCTGGACAGCAGTATGTAGATACTTCTTTTGGTGATTCATAAATGTAGAGTAACATATCGTTGGCACATTCATATGTTTCAATATCTTCAGCACCTTTGCTGGGCTTCCACCACCAAAGAGGATAGAAGAGGACAACATGATGTTCCCCAAAGGAATGTCTCCAACTGAGGGCTGCGAATCCCAGCTTGTAGTGAATGTGCAGGAATAACATTTCTGCGACACTGATATTTTTGTACCAATTCTTGATTCAACCATCCGTTCACATTCCGACCGGCAAACTGGGCAGAACCGAAACAGGTTAAGAAGTGAAGACTCTGCCACTAGGAACAGGTTTTGTTGGTGGGGAGGTGCATTTTGGGGAGACTCCATGTAAGTTAATAGAGTGAATTATTAGTGGGCTTGTTCTCTTGAAATGTTCATAGTTTGTTGCTACAGTAGATCACAGTACAATGACTGCATAAATATGTATAAGGGTTGTGATAGATAGTTCGCTTACTCGTATAAACAATCATCAAAATCGTCAAAACCAGTATCATCATCATCATCTGCATCAATGTCTTTGGGGTCAGGGACGTATGAAGGGTCATCATCTTGCTCCATTTCTTCTTCATTGTCTGACAACTCCTCGTCACTCTGGACTGGGGTCGAAGTCGTAAAAAATTCTTTGAGAAGGGTGCATTGAGTTTCTTGACTTTTTTGGGCAATGGACGTTTGACAACCTGCAAAGATATTTCAGCACAGAATTGTTTTCGCCTGACTGGATGACGCGTGTTTATGATATACAAAATTATCATGGTAGTTTCGTATTTCTATCACGCATCAGTAGAGAAACCAAACTTGCCTTTAGCGGTGCGGCTGCTTCGAAATTGTACAGAAACGTTTTGCCCTGTATTTCGGGTTTGGGTAGCAACCTCTACAACTGCAGGCAATGTTTCCTCAGCATTTATTGTTAACTCCTCATTATTTTCACCGGAAGTTGACTGCAATTCCTCCCTCTCATGTGCCGCGAGGATCTTAAAATAGCAGAACACAAGTAAGTATTATTCTAATTTTCTGAAGGAGCTTCCATCTATTTAATCTATTAAGGCAAGTTTCAATTTCGTCCTAAACATACCCTAGCAGCCTCTCGTTTCCTATAAGCTCCTCGTGGCGGCTTCTGCGCGTGTTTTGATGGTCCGGTGAGAGCGTCTTGAGAGATATTTTTCTCATGTCGTTTTAGCTTCTTCGTCTGTGGAGGACCTTTTTTAAAAATCGTAGGAACAGCATTGGGTTTCAAAATATTTTTCATCTTTAAGCCCAGAGATTTCGCCATCACTGTCTGTTCTTCAAAGGAATCCTCAGTGAAGTGAGCGCTACAAAGTCGGCTAGTCGTCGGGTTGAAAACATCAGAACGGGTGTTCTTCACGGCATTCGTCCATAACTTAGCGTAGTGGGCATCTTCAGGCCATTTGTGAAGGCTTACTCCATCTTTGCGAATGTTAGAACATCCACCAGCTATACAGCGATGTGGCATTATAATATGTTGCGCTTAAGCCGAAGGAGTGTTACGCACGGGGCTGTACGTAGTCGCGTCGCACTGTTTGGGCAGGTATTAAATTCACACTGAATGGGCACACAACTCAACTGCTGTATAATAAACTCTATTACACTTTATTGCTTGAATTGACTTCCTGATATGCGAAAGCGAAAATACAGGTGATTATTGGTACAAAGAATCTTTAAAGTGTCCTCAGTCGATAACGACATAGGTGCAATTTTAGAGATAGTCGCGCCTACTTACAAATGGCTGTAATGATGTTGAACTAGTCATTTACGAGAAGAATCTTACGCTAAAATTATTGTGAGAGAGAAACGAGGTTTTCTGTGGTATTTTAAGCGTAAGGCCTGGACTATGTTTTCGCACAACACGCGACACGACGAACTTTTTCGTGGCACAGCCGATCTTCCCCAGTGTAAATATTATCGAAGAGGTTTTGCGAGTTCTCCTTTTACGTCACTTCCGGTTTTTGACCTGTGATCCAAAGCTCGAACCGGAAGTCAAGAACTTTCCCCATTTACACCAAAAATACGAAGATTGGCCACTTATAGCTGTTCAATACTTCTTATTTGGGTTATAACCTATCTTTTTTTAAAATGTTGTTCTGAGGTGTAGAGTATCCCTTTAACTACTGTAAGATTAACACGATTTAAGTGGAGCTGAGCACCACTTGGAGCTCACGGTCTGCCAGATAGAACAGATAGCTTCAAACACACTCAAAAAAATGATTAACCACCGAAAGATTTAAGGAGGTTTAAGGGGTGTGTCGGACAGAAAAGATAGCTATGAACACACGAATGAAGGTTTATCTGAAACAAGTTTCCACAGTGAGTGTTACCACCCTTAGATTTAAGGGGATTTAGCAGCAGCTAGCTAGCTAGCTAGCTATAGAGCGTGTTCTACCGTCTTAAAGAACAAAATTGTAACCCTTAGAACAGGAATGCCGTATAAAGTATGTCAGCTTGAAAGCTTGTTCATTAATAATAATAAGTAATGCTAATAGGAATGAGTGGAGTACAATTCAGGGAGTAATCTGGAATACCCGGAGAAAAACCTCTCGGAGCAGAGAAGAGAACCAACGAACTCGGCCCGCAGGTGATGCCGGGCCGGGAATAGAACCCGGGCCGGGAATAGAACCCGGGCCACATAGGTGGAATGCGAGCGCTCTGACCACTGCACCAACCCTGCTCCACCGTATTACCGTAAATCTTCTATTAAGCCATATGTGTGGCATAATTATTCAAGTGGATGGCTTATTAGAGATTGTGGCTTATTAATTTAGCTTAATGCGACAGCATTATTTGTTACCGTATTTTGAAAATTTTAAATTCCGTAGACTTAAGAGTTTTTCACTCTTGTTTGTGCTACAAGAGGACGCTACCCACAGTCTTGGGTCTCATGATTTCAAGTTTATCATTCCCTAAATCATGATCAATGGTACAATAACTTCACTAATAATATGCTTGAAACTGGGATACATTGAGATACTGTGAAAGGGTTCAATGAGGATGTGCGGTTAGTTTGAACGCTCCCAATCCTTCGATTTCTATCGACCGTTACATTACAGTAACCACAAGGTTTCTTTCCAAAAGTGGTAGGAAAACGTATTTCCAGTCATTGATGTCCAGCACGAGAAAGAAAAACAAGAGAGGCGCCCATGGCTCAGTAGAAGAAGATCAAGGTAATTTCGCGAAGAAAGTCCAATATGGCGGATGTAGGTTACAATGAAACACCCAACCAGTCGCTCGAAGAACCAACTCTGCGGGAGATTAAAGAACTGCTGACAATCCTTCAAGGAAATACCTCTTCAATCCAAGAGGACAACAAGAAAATAAAAGAGGATATAGAAGAATTAAAGGCGTCACTTTGTCTTCAGATACAGCAACCTCTCATGTGAGGATTATTTGCCGTGCGGTCAAGGCCAGACCACAACACCGGGATCAACTTTCCCTACAGTTCGCGAACAGTGTGTGGGTTCTTTATATAACGGTGGAATCTTTAATTTACATAACTGCCACTAGCAAGCTAAGGGACGGACCATTAGAAAAGTGATGGGGGGGGGGGGGGGGTGGGGAATTTTCAGCTTGCACGAATTTTTTTTCGCTCACTGCTTGGGCAGGAATTTTTTTTCAGGTGAACCCCTCTGCACGAATTTTTTTTTACTACGTGTGAAAAAATCAGAATTGGACCTCCCTTCTCCCTTCCCTTTTTAAATCGGTTAAATCCATTATATCTCAATTTGTTTGGAATAACCAACCCAAAATCAAACATAACACAATGATTGGTCCGAAAATAAAAGGTGGCTTAGACATGCCAGATTTTGAAATAATCAGCAACGCCTTAAAAGTCACCTGGATAAGAAGGTTACACGAGAGCAGTACTGATGCAAGTTGGAGCCACATACCCCTAACACTCTTAAAGAGGGTCGGAGGGGCTTTTCTTCTCGAGTGCAACTATGATCTAAAATGTCTTAAACTAGATCTACCTATACAATTTTATAAAGATGCCTTAAGCATCTGGCAGATGATAAACCAACGTACGCCCGAAAATGAAGAACAGATATTAAACGAAATCCTGTGGAATAACCGGTTTATTAAAATCGAGGGTTTTTCTGTTTATTACAACAACTGGTATAGAGCAGGAGTGATCAGAATCAAAGATATTTTTTATGGAAATGGCTTTTTGACTTTCAAGGAGTTTTGCCGCACATTTCGTGTCCAAACCAATTTCTTGACGTATAATGGCCTATGTAACGCTATTCCCCAAAACTGGATTCGCTTATTGAAACATTCTAATTTGAACGATTCCCATAATAATAATTCGGAATGCGTAGAGAAAATTCCTTTAAACCAGCTTTCATGTAAATCAGCTTCTAGATTTTTAATCGAACAGAAATTCGTAGCCCCTACAGCAGAACAAAGAATGACACAGGCAAACCTTAATAAGCAAACTATAGAAATCATTTATAGTATTCCTTTCAGAGTGACAAAAGATATTAGGCTCGCCATATTTCAATTCAAAATTGTGCATCACATCTTGCCTACTAATGCAACTTTATTCAGAGATAAGATAGTTCAACATGATAAATGTCATCTTTGCGATCAAGCGCAAACCTTAAAACATCTTTTTGTATTATGTCCTGATGTCCAAGCTTTTTGGAAAACTTTTTGTAATTGGTGGAACTTTAAGAACGATGACTTTATTACCTTGAATGAGCAAATCATAATTTACGGCTTCACGAGCAATCTTAGAGAACACCTTGGCTTAAACCTCTGCCTAATAATCGCCAAGTATTACATCTACTTCGCTTCAAGAGAGAAGGAACCCTACTACTTCGAAGCTTTCCTTGTCTATTTAAAGAGCAAATTAGCCATCGAGAAAAGTAAAGCAATATCGCAAATCAATTCTTAAACTTAATGCAAGGTATTTTCACTTTTTTCATGTAAGCAATAGATTCCACCCAACTATTTTAAGGCAAGGCCTAACGGTAATAACACGCACGCACGTAGTTTCTGTGTAAGTAGCTTTCTATTTATTTTCTCTTTTCTGTAAGTAGTTTTTTTTTTCTTTTCGTTTAAACGTGTAAGTAACCTTATGTCTATTCAATCTTTGTAATTGTTGTAAACCATAAATCAATAAAGAAGAGAGAAAAAAAAAAAAAAAAAATTAGAAAAGTGATGGGGGGGGTGGGGAATTTTCAGCTTGCACGAATTTTTTTTCGCTCACTGCTTGGGCAGGAATTTTTTTTCAGGTGAACCCCTCTGCACGAATTTTTTTTTACTACGTGTGAAAAAATCAGAATTGGACCTCCCTTCTGCCTGAATTTTTTTTACCTTCTTCTCTGCATGAATTTTTTTTCTTGGCATTTTCCCTTGCATGAATTTTTTTTGTTTTTTTTCCCCACCCCTACCCCCCATCACTTTTCTAATGGTCCGTCCCTAATTTCGACCATTGTGGCACGGAAAATTGACGTCACCGGTTATTTAAGTGTATGTTGGGTAAGGGACAGACCATTAGAAAAGTGAAGTCACAAATATCATACTACAAACGTTTAAACCAGCATTTACTTTGCAGAATCCAAAGCGTGGTCTCTTCCCTGTAGTTTTGTGCCAGGAGCCACATATATGCATTTTGTCTCAGCAGCTGTCACTCTGTCAAGCGCGGAAAGCCAATCAAACTCCTTGCTGACATTTACCTTCTTTCTTGCATGAATTTTTTTTCTTGGCATTTTCCCTTGCAGGAAGTTTTTTTGTTTTTTTTTTTTTCCCACCCCCCCCCCCCATCACTTTTCTAATGGTCCGTCCCTTAAAACCTCTATTCCCACACCTCAGTGGTACACTACTGCTTGACTACTTCATTTCCTTTCTTTTTACACAGCGTTGTTCTCGGCTCACGGGCTTAGTACCAGCGAGTCTGCCTGGCAGTATTTGCGCCATTTTTCCCCACCCCTCCCCCCCATCACTTTTCTAATGGTCCGTCCCTTAGCGAGCTCTTGTCAACTACAGGGACAGTCCACCTCGCCTAGATCGTTCGTTTGGATAAGATATCTGTCCATTTCCTGTCTTTATCTTAAAATTATTAGTGTCTGGACAATTAATGGTAAGATTTTTGTAAAAACATCTTCCAATGGAATACCAGTTAGGATTTACTGGGAAGACGATTTGAAAGAACTTTAGCTTACAGTATTGTTGAAAAATGGGGGAGAAGGTGTACCTAGGCTTTGTTGAAGGTAAAGTTAGGTAAAGGCGCACATGAGCCTTTAAGGCCCATACCGCCGGAGCTTATCCCGGTTTCATTAGCATGAAGCAGCTGGGAGTATTATTACTCCCCCCTGGATGGGATGCTAGTCCATCATAGGGTCACCCCCAGCATTATAGCGCTGGTACCCACTTATACACCTGGGTGGAGAGGGACAGCGTGGAGTAAAGTTTCTTGTTTAAGGAAACAACACAAGTTACCCCCAGCATTATATCACTGGTACCCATTTATACACCTGGGTGGAGAGAGACAGCGTGGAGTAAAGTTTCTTGTTTAAGGAAACAACACAAGTTACCCCCAGCATTATATCACTGGTACCCATTTATACACCTGGGTGGAGAGAGACAATGTGGAGTAAAGTTTCTTGTTTAAGGAAACAACACAGTGCCAGCACCAGGGCTCGAACTCCAAACATTCTGCACGTAAGTCCAACACGCTAACCACTACACTACTGTGCCTCCTAGTTGAAGGAATACTCTTAAAGTGCCCCTGCGATCAAATTTTAAGCATTTTATCTTTTTACATTTTCTAGTACGATATGACCTTCTCATTCATATTGCCAAATTTCAATCCGTTTCGAATAACAGAAGTCCATTTTTTTGGACCGTTTTGTTCGAGATTTCGTGGCCGCCATTATTTGGCCTTGTTCCGGAAATTGATCTGAAAGCTTCACTGCGATTTACAGGAAGTGACGTCAAAGGCTCAACGCGAAGAACTCACATGGCTAATTGTCATATGGGACATAGTAGTTGTTCGACTTTTATCACCGGTAAAAAACTCGAAAAAAATGACGGGAAGTCGATGCGTAGTACAAGACTGTAGCAATCGTTCAAAACATGCCGCTGGAATTTCCCTTCATAGAAGTCCCGCAATCAAATCCGAAAGAGAGAAGTGGGTTCGATTTGTGCGAACCCACCGCGCAAATTTCAACCCAAGCGGTACTTTTGTTGTTTGTTCCGATCACTTTTCGGAGGACTGCTTCGAGAGAACCATGCATGTGGAGGGAACTAGGCGAAGACTGATTCCATATTCAGTTCCCACTGTCTTTAAAAAAGGAACAGAAAAACCGTCCTCAGCGCGATCTCGTCGAAAGGTAAGTCCACTTGTTTGTTTACTTTCAGTATACAGTAATTACATATGCATCAGAGCACATTGCAATTAGTTAGACTGAGCTTTCAAAATAATTCTAACTACCGCGTGCGCGATGTAATAATAAATTAAAAAGTCAAACAAACCGGCAATCTGCCGTTAAGTCAAGTTATCGGAGATGAAATATATATATGCTTAATTAAACATGACAATTTAAAGCACTAGTTCGTGTATGATCGAATCTCGTGCCCATCGAAGTTCCATGACCGACCTCTTGATATGTTCTATTTTTCCTCAGACCTTGAAAGAAATGTTAGGTCCTCAACCTTCATCGTCCCACGAACCGCCTCAGAAACTTGACTCAAACAACGGAGCTGTAGGAGTTGTGGAAAACAATCAGGTATTGCAATGTAAACAATAGGGTAGAGCCCTTCCATCGAAGTTCGTTCTGAAGTAAAACATTACGATTTTGATAAGGCGTTTCGTTACATTATTATTATTTAAATTTTCAGATCGTCTCCGGTATTGACTGCAGTTCATCAACCCTGCTCTCTGAATTGTCACAGGTCTCTGCAGAACTGCCGGTAAGTCAGTTTATAGATGGAATACAATTCTTGGAATACCTGACAATGTCTTACCTGATTCGATCTTCTATAAACATCTTCACAGTCTGAGGCCGTTTCGTGTCTAAAAACACCCACTATAACTACCAATGATGGCGACACACTTCTTGGCAACTGGATTACTAGCACTCCAAACAAGGTAAACATGATTTCTCTTTGAATTTTCACACATAAATTACACTCACTGTCACTGTGGATAAAGAAACTTTGATATTTTTCTCTGTAAACAAGAGTTTAGTGTATGATAGCTTTGCTCTATATATTGCTTTAGAATGTCAGCCTTAGTGTACCCCACCAACAGCATCTCCTATTGTAGCAACTGCTCTGGAGGAAAATGTGACCTTAATACAAGAGGCAAGTCTTTTGTTGGTGAAAGAAACTAAATTAATACTTGTTCATTTTCAAGTCCAAGCCTTACCATGAATTTGTTTCATTCTAGATAAGTACCAGGTCCTTACAAAGCAACCCATGTCTCAACTGTGAAAACCTGAAAAAGGACAAGAAGAAACTCCAAAGACAAGTAAGAACTTTGGAATCAAAACTAAAAGACTTACAGCAGAAGATGACAGCAAACCAGTCAGACTGGGTAAAAGCGTTTCAAGAGCTCAGTCAATCACCAGTGAAATTGAAAGTGAACATTCAAAACAATACTGGTGAGGTTAATTATTTTCAATTCATTACTATTCTTATCATTTACATAACTGTGTTTATGCTGTTTGGTGGCAACACCAAAAATAGTGTCCTGATATGAGTGTGGAAATGATACAGATTCAAACTTTACATTAATAGCTCTGTTTATAGCATTTTCATCACATTTGTGCTTAGATTCAGAGATTCCAGCTCCTTCTGATGACCTGGTAGATGATGAAACTGAAGAAATGCTTCCCGATAAATCAGATTGTGAAGTCATCCCTGAAGAGAGGGGTGAAAACATGGTTGATGATGATCCCACATGGACCCCGGAAGAAATCGATAGTGTGTATATCAAAACAGGAGATGATGATGATACTGATGGTGACAAATGTGAGAAGCCCAGGTAACTTCAACATCCAGTTATTCCCTTGAACTGTAAATATGTTTTATGTTTCTGTGTATGGAGACCCTGTAAATAGCCGTCTTTAGAGACTGGGGGTTAAATGGCTATAACCACCCTAATCACTGTGGTTTTGCTAACAAGATGATTAAATTTTGATTTTCTTATCATTTACAGGTTGAGTTGTGAGGGGACGAACTGCAGGGAGGAACCCAAGGGCATTGTGTTTCTCTCAAAACTCCTCCTATTGTTTCAGTATTGCCATTTGTGCCTTGCTTCCAACCCTGAACTGAATATCACCCAAACAGGCACCATGTTGTCTATTGTTTCCAAGTGCAGCAGTTGTGACAGCATCTACACATGGAACAGTCAACCGTTTTTACTTGGCAAGTTTCCAGCAGGAAATATTCTGCTGAGTTTTGCCATCATCTGTGCTGGAGCTACGGTGAACAAAGTTCTACTCGTATTCCGGCACATGGGATTACTTTGCTATTATGAAACCACATACTACTACCACCAGCGGCACCTTCTGTTCCCTACCATTACAAAATTTTGGCGTTCGTTTCAGGAGAGAGTTTCCAGGTCTCTAAATGCCAAGGAGGTTGTGCTTGCTGGGGATGGCAGACATGACAGTATGGGCCACTCAGCAAAGTATGGTACTTATACCATATTTTGTTGCACTGTAGGCCTCATCATTCATATTGTTGTTGTCCAGGTAAAATGTTTGATAGAACTCTAGGGAGAACTTATAAGTACACCTTGTTAGTTGGTTGTGTATTAATTTTGATACAGCTAGATGTAGCAGATTTTACTCTATGTCTATTGGTCTGTTTGCCTGGTTTTTTGGTTATCTGTTTTTCATATTTTTTTTTCTTGTGGTCAGGCCAATGAAGCTGGTGGAAGCTCAAACATGGAATTTTTTGCTCACCAGAAAGCTTTTGCTTTCTTGCTTGGCACTGGGATGATAATTAAGTCATTCATTTCTGACCGGCACCTGTCTATTGCAAAGTGGATGAGACAAGAATGCCCCAAAAAGTGCCAGGAGCTAGGAAAGCCTGTCATTCATCACTTCTTTGACCTTTGGCACATTGGCAAAAGTAATGAATTTAAGATATTACTTTACACATTAAATATAAGCTTTGACTTAAATTTGCATGGAGTCATGCTTTGGGTTGTACTTTCTTGAATAGTGACTACCACTGAAAATGCAGCTAATTGTTTTCTCCTTGTTGTTTCCATTTTTTTGCAAGAGATCCGAAAGGTTTTAACCAAGATCAGTAAGGAGAAGGGCTGCGAAGTAATAGCACGGTGGAAGAAGGCATGTGTTAGGCACTTCTACTGGTCCGTTACTTCAACAACACCACAACTAGGGGATGTTATACTTGCTAAGTTCAAGGCCTTCCTTTACCATATAATAAACTGCCACAAGGATTTGCCAAATCAACTATTTAAGAAGTGTGCCCATGGCTTAATCACCACTCCAAGAGTTTGGTTAACAAAAGGTATCTACCGTGTATCTCTGTTATACCTAATGCAGCATTATTACCATCAATTGAATTAAGATATTATTAATGGTGTCTGTGAGAAGTTTAGTAATAAAGTGAAATAATTAATGTTTCCACTGATGGCAGGAATTTTACATGATCAATGTGTAAGGTGGAGTTTTACAATGATGCAATGGGATTTTGTGTTGGTACACAAAATGAATGTAATGCAAAAATATTCAACTTGAAGTTATTCCTCACCAGACAACTGCTTGCTCTTGCCAGGGTCCATTGCCTATGAAAAATTGGTAGAAGCCCTCACCCAACATTCACTATTGAAGGGTATCAAGCAAGCCTCTCCCATGGCACAAACCAGTTGTTTGGAGGGTAATCACTCTGTTGTGAATCACTTTGCCCCAAAGATGTTGGCTTTCTCCTACTCAGGGATGATGCACCGGTAAGTGTTGCTTGCAGAATGCAAACATTTTGTATCCAATAAAAAATGCTCCTTCAGTTGTATTCAAAAAATTATATTCTCTTCATAGTACTATCCTTGCAGCAATTCACTTCAACTACAATCTCAAGAGGGAAAGGAAGGTCGATGGCAATGGCAACCCACAGCTTAAGGTGACATACCCTAAATTCAAGCAGGGAGAAGCCACAGTCCGAGAAGTGAAAGTCGTCCAGAACTATGGTTAGTCACACACTTCAAAATAAAGTTTGTGGCAGAATAACAATGACAATAACAATCTTTACCATGAACACAAAATGTAACAAAAACTGATACTTCCTATTGCTACCATGCATTACTAATGATTGTTTTTCCTTTTTCTGTTAGACTATGTTGCAGAACTGTTTGAGACACTGACAACAACACCTAGAGAGGAGTTAGATACTATAAGTGAGGAACTGAAAGAACTGGAACCAGCAGCCCTGCACAACCTACTCCCAGAGAAGGAGGAAAAGGAAGCAGCAAAAACAAAATATACCCTAAGAAAAGCAAGGGAAACAGTTATATGTCCTCCCACCTGTTCTGGTATTAATAGCTATCATGTTGTATTTAATGATTATATACAAACATATACACAAATGTTGTATAATAACTTCAAATGATATGTTTATGGATCTTTCCAGCTTCAAGTGATTCAAGGACCAGATATAATAGTAATATGTGGATATCCAAATAATTCTGGCTTGCTGTACCATGACATTTTATTTGCAACTGTCTGTCGCAACTAATCATAATTTCACAAATGCAATCAATGTATCTGCCTCCCACGCATGGGGATTCTTAAATAAACGAAATGTCTTGCATTTCATACCAGATGCAGAGCTTCAAGCACTGACACGACAAACAACAGTTCCTGGAAGAAAAAGGAAG
The DNA here is from genome assembly GCA_949710005.1 of Ricordea florida. Lineage (NCBI taxonomy): Eukaryota > Metazoa > Cnidaria > Anthozoa > Corallimorpharia > Ricordeidae > Ricordea > Ricordea florida. The sequence continues at coordinate 5,355,032 of OX453283.1, read as the reverse complement.
ACACCCACATGTAGAAAGTGCGGGAATCCAAGACGAGGGCATAAGAAAGGAGAATGCAGCAGTGCAAGTGCAACATAGTGCACAGTGTATTTATAACAACAAAGCAATAAAGATACCTTAAAATTATGGTGGGAAGGGGTAATATCACTCATTTGACAGGAAAATGACCATAAATTTAACCAGCACAAAAGGACAATTTGAAACAAGATTACTGGGCAATTCACAATTAAGGTGTCAAACAACCAATAATTACCTCAATGCTTAAGAAAAATCTGGACATATAGTCTTTTGACAACGCATATAACCTAGTTCTACTTATCTCCCTAGCTAATTACAATGTACATATGAAGAAAACATAAACTGATTGTCCCTTTGATAAAAAACATTTAGATTATTAAATCAATCGTCCTCTTCATATCCCTGATAGTCCTCTGCTTCCCCGGTGGGAAACATTTTCCTGATGCTGTTGTAAACACAACAGGGTAGGGGAACACGGTTGGACGCACCTACATATTCCCACACAAGTCTGACAAATTGCCTGTAAGCAACAGCCCGGAGGAACCTTAAAAAAATCAAATCAGAAGCAGTAACATGAATGTTTTTTTTAAAATCTCACAAATATTCACAAATATTCACACGGCTCTTCAATAACAGAAAAAAACGGCATAGAAAACAGGATTATTATAATTAACCGGAGACGATATTATTAAGCACGAATTTACTTATTATCCACCTAAGAAATTATTCAGTCTTAACACTTATTTGACTGGTTGGTGGGGGAATCAACTATAGTCATTCTCTTGGTCTGAAATACAGGAATGAATAGAAACAGCCCAAGTAACACATGAAGGAAGTATGATTCCACAAGTATAGCAAGATATATGCACTTAAAGCTTACAAAATAGACTTACTCGTTCTCTGCTGTGCCTCCACGAGTCAACATTGCAGTATATGATCTTTTCTGTGTAGTCTTTAGACCTATACCGGCAGTGTGAACCCATCGCTTCAAGCAAACGTCAGCGAAACCGGGATGCGAAGTAATACAGTCTCCTTCTTTCTCTAGCTCTTCCATTCTTTCGACGCACCTGTTAACTTCCAGGCAGCACCTGCATTCTTCGTGCTTTACCACGAATTGTATGGAATAGTTAGAACATTTGCACCTAAGGAGAAAAGATTTCATTCGCCCATTTAAGGTTTCCCAAGTAGTAAGCTTACTCAGACAACGTGCGAGCCACTACAAAATTTTGTGTCTGTTGACCGATCGCTTAAACATCAAAATGAAAATAACAAACCAGTTTTCAACGTGTTCTTCTCCGGAAAACCTGCTCCAAAGGATTTCCTCTTCTTCTTGTTCCTGAGCTATTTGCTCATCATATTCGGCAGCTTCTTCTTCAGTGGCGATAGGTTCCAAAGTTTCGTCGTACGGCAAATAGTCTTCACAGGCCGCTTCTCCTTCAGTAGCGATCAACGCTAAATCTTCGTTTGCCGAAACAAAACTATCGTCAGACGCTTCGGAGGATTGTTCATTACTTAAATCGGAAAGTTCTTCGTCGAAGACGCTAGACATTTAAGGACAAGGTAGTTCAACAATTGCTGAATGAGAGAAGAAATTGTAAAGGAAAGTACGAGCGACAAGAGAAGATGTTGAGCCTTTGACGTCACAATCACTTGGTCAACTGTACAATCGCGGACTCAGTTGGAACGAGATTTCAGTAATGGCGGCCGAATTTTTGGAGACTTTAAAGCATTAAAAGGCAGTGATCGGAGGTTCGTTCTTTGTGTTTTTCGATAGATTGCGATAGTAATCAACCCAATACAAAAATCTGTGAAAAAAATAAACCAAAATAAAAATGTAATTTTTGGTGCTAGGGGCACTTTAAATATTTGGTTTTTTTTTCTGTTTTGAGTTGTGTCAGTGTCTGTTGTTGCTATTGTTGGCTTGTGCAATATTGTGATCTTCTTACTTTCTTCTGATCCTGATACAGATCATACCTAGGTAAGCAACCCTAATATACACTTTCCTTCATGTACCATGTCAATACACGTGTCAAAAGGCACAGGTGTTGGGGGGGGGGGGGGGGCGGGCGGGGAAAAAACTCAATTTCGTGACGTGGTTGCTCCCAAAATTCGCGTGCCTGCGTGACAACATGGCGTGACCACAATTTGTTGACCTAACGTCATTTCCTTACACGCACTGTTGATATTGATTCAGATCGAAGCTTGTCTTTCCAGCACACTTTCGGAGAAGCCGTCCATTTATACTGTCAGGAATCGAAAACAATTTGAGTTCACTGAAAGTGAAACTATAGCGTGGGACGATCAAGAAAAGGCGACTTAGCAAACACGGCACTTTGGATGAACCCGGACATGCAAGGCACACGCTCTTGAAGTTCCAATTTGAAAATTCGTTCACTAAAATAACAATTCACTGAGCTGAGCCGTAGCGAGCGAGAGAAGTTGGAAAAAGATTTGAGTTGGCCTAAGCACAAACTTCCCTCACGATGTTTAGGTTAGGAAAAGAGGGACGACATTTCATTGATCCTGGCATGACAGCGCAGGCAGCACTGCTAATTCTTCTACTTCACGGTTTGTTGAATTTGAAATGATTATTTAAGATTCGGTGTTACGATATTACTAGGCCTGAGTTCGCAACAAATCTCTCTCTAACTCTCTTATACTTATCTGTGCGGAAGAATGACCAAACAATTCTTTCACGTCGCCGAATTTTCTCGCTATCACTCTTACATTGTCATCATCGCTGACAGTGGTCATGCATGTTCAATCCTAAAGCAGAAATTAGCATAGATATTTGCGGAAATTGTTGATTTCTTTCAAGAAGGGCTTTACCATGTCACGAGAAATTTTCATAACCGCAGTAGCGAGGGTCTCCCAGGGGTTTTGGGGAACAAGGGAACATTGGCAAAATATCGAAGGGAACAAGGGAACATTAGCCAATTTTTGGGAACAGGGGAACAAAATGTTTTCATTTTTTGGGAGAAAATTGAGGGGGGGGGGGAGTAGCTGGTAAGCGGATTTGATAAAAGGGGAACAATTTACGAAAATGTGTGGGAACATAGGGCAATTTTCAGGGGCACCCAACGACCAAATTTTTCCAAATACCTCAGAAGTGCCTTAAATGGAATTTTCTATGCTTTAGAAGCCCGTTTCATTAATTTGGAGCTGCCCTAAAAACTATCTATCTGTTCGGATTTCTTAGGGGAACTGTGTTCGTCTCGAAAATCCTAGGCGGCCTTTTTGGCTCATCCGAAAGTTTTAGCTACCTTTATAGGTCTGTTCGAAAAATGAAGAACTCGTGCTAGCATTGCTGTCGTTAGAAATTTTTAGGAGACCTTTTTGTAAAAGCTTGCGTCTATGAAGAGATTCCGAAAATTTTAGGCAAACCGTAACGCGCATCCGAAGATTGCAGGGGAGTAACTTTTTTATTCGAAAGTATTAGGGGAAGAAATCACACGCTACTGAACAGAGACAAAGAAGCCGACATTACCGTCGACCATATCTTCCATAACTTAGAAAAATAAAGCATTCAGATCACTCAGATCAGTTAGATGTAAGGTGAATGTGTATCATTACCTATACATGTTTGAAACCGATAAAATTTCCAGTTTTTAATTTGTTTTAAACAAGGAGAAAACAAATCTAGTATAAACATATCCAGCTTATCCATAAGCGTTAAGGCCATCCTATTCTTTTTCTCCGTTTAGCGTCGTCCGACCGACCCAAATTTTTGGCATTTAAAAAAAAGTAACTCAGTACGTAGTTGGACCATTTTTCACTTGAAATAATTCTTATGACTTTTTTTTTTAACTTTCTTTTTTTTCAATCCGACCGACCGACCCAATATCAGAAAACGCATTCGACGCTAAACGAAAAAAAAATATGAGGATGACCTAAGTTTTATCGCGTCGGAATGGTCGGTCAGCAGCATAAAGACTGTGAGAATTAAGCTTACCAGGTCGTTCAAGTCAGTACGGAGTACAACGTTAAACAAAGACGTTCTGATTTGGTGAATTTGGACTGCCTTCTCAGATAAATCTTGCTTCGATTTTCTGCACCCATGCGTTACACATCCCTAACTTGCGGACGACGTCCAAAAATTGCGAGTTGTAACTCGAACGAAAATTCTAGGGTAACTTTCTGTTGACTATCTATTTACGAAAAGTCTTGGACAACTTTTTCTCGACCACCTAAATTACGCAAATTCTAGGGCAATTTTTTTTTCCGAAAATCAAGACAACGTGTTCTTTCCTTTGAGGAGAAATTTTCCGAAAAATTTAGGCGACCTTACATTCGAACAGATATTTTACCGAAATCATTCGTTGGGTGCCCCTGAATTTTGGAAGGGAACAAGGACCCCCCCCCCCCCTGGGAGACCCTCAGTAGCCAGTTTCGGAGCGAACCGACCAAAAATATCATTTAGTTCAGCCTAATGTGACCTTGGCATTGATCCGTTTGCCTATTTGTTAAATCGGAGAATTGGAAAGGTCTGAATGGGGTTTAATGTTTCGTGTTATTTTCCCATAATGTTTAGTGTTAGCTGTTAAATTGGCCAATTTGTTCATGTTCACTGTCCCCGAAGAAAATACTAAGTGTTTGAAGGATTCTTTGGACATCTTCGGCAATGGTCGGACCTCTTCGTTAGTCTTCGAAAATCTTCGGCACCCTTTGGAAACAATCCGGAATTGTGGTAAAATTGCTAAAACCTCCTTGATACACTACACAAAATAATATTGGCCTTCTTGGGACCGTTTTTGCTTCTTTCTGCAAAAAAATTACTGTTTCACAGAACATAGAATTTTTTTAATGTTAGTGAATGCCTAAAATTGAACTGTTTTATGTTACAAAGCCAAAAAATAAAGTGTTTAGTGTTATCGAGGTACCCCCATTCAGACTCTCAATTATGTGTTCGATCTTTGGTTCCTAGCTACTCCATGTACCGGAACAGGTGACGTAACACATCGTTCCACCATTGTACGTAAATTATTCCCTAACATCTTTATTATTGCCTGGCCTTGTTTTACGTCATCTGTGCCGGTACACGGACCGGTGAGGGTAAAAGGAGGAATGAGTTTGTGGAATGGCACGTAGCATGACTTGTGGAATGGCATAATTTATGCGGAATATGATGTAAATTTAAAATAAATAATATACATGAATTAAGATAATACATAACACATATATTAATAATATGTAATAAATAAATTATGACATAGAATACATAAATTATGCCATATGATAATTTATAATACGTATATATAGTAGGACTCTATGTTGTCCAATTAAGAAAATATTGGATGAGAAAATTCAGAGGAACACCAAAATTGGACAAGGCCGCAGGCCGAGTCCAATTTGGTGTTCCAAGGAATTTTCGAATACAACATTTTCTTAATTGGACAAGCACGGAGTCCTGTTATTTGTTAATTATATAGCTACCTCTAAATCCAATATTGACAACTGTCCAATTTTTCTTAAATTGGATAGGTGTCCAATTTAAGAAAAATTGGACAGTTGCCAATATATGATTTAGAGGTAGTTGTATAATTAGTAAAGGTAATCATACGGTTTCGAGTTCAATTTGGAATTAATTTGCACGAGTGAGTTTTTCAAAAAGCTGAAATTGCACGAGCCGCTTCGGCGAGTGCAATTTCAGCTTTTTGAAAAACTCACAAGTACAAATTAATTTCAAATTGAACGAGAAAAGCCGTATGATTACTTATTAATAATATAAACATGAAAAAATTCACCTGGAGGAAGTGCCGGAAGATCTCATTGCGGACGGACAGGAAGTAAGCATTTGACGCGGATTTGACACTTTATTTACTGATTGGCTGATGAAGATCAACTGATAACGCTACGAACTCAAAGCGGTTCGTTTAAAAATAAAGAATATCATAATCCAGAAAATCGATGTGTAATTTGCACTGGTGTTACACTTTTTGCACTGGTATTACACTTTATGCACTGGTGTTACACTTGAACTGCACTGCTCTCAGCCAATCAGAATCGAGTAATTTTTTCATGTATATTATTAATATATTAATAATATATAATAAATAAATAATTACATACTCTGCATAAATTCCGCAAGTCATGCCACATGCCATTCCCCCAAGTCATCCCTCCTTTTTACCCTCACCCTACACGGAGTAGGGGGATATACCTCATGCTAGAATGCCATATAGTCTCCCGCGCCCATCACAATAGTGTGGGAGACTATATGGCATGATGGGGAATGTTTATACTCCATGCCAGTATGCTATATAGTCAATACATTTTAAACTTCAGAAAATGATAATTTCGTACAACGTTAGAACCTAATTTCGACTATTGTGGCACGGAAAATTGACGTCACCGGTTATTTAAGTGTATGTTGGATGTAGGAGTGTATCTTAGGATGTAGGAGCCAGTTTTCTGGCTACTTGTGCTTCAGGTAAGGGACGACGGACCATTAGAAAAGTGATGGGGGGTTGGGGAATTTTCAGCTTGCACGAATTTTTTTTTCGCTCACTGCTTGTGCAGGAATTTTTTTTTCAGGTGAACCCCTCTGCACGATTTTTTTTTACTACGTGTGAACAAGTCACAATTGGACCTTTCTTCTGCATGATTTTTTTTTACCTTCTTCTTTGCATGATTTTTTTTTCTGGGCATTTTCCCTTGCATGATTTTTTTTTTTTTTCCCCACCCCCACCGCCCCCCCCATCACTTTTCTAATGGTCCGTCCCTAACGAACGGGCTAAGAAAGGTGAGTGCCTACTCTAAATGTCAGAGATGTCTAGAACATTATATTGAAATTCTGTAAACCCGGTTCATTCAAGTAAAATATTTCATTTAGTAAAAAACGCTTAATCATACCAAGACCTTCGCTTCCAGGCTCCTGAACCTCCAGAAAGTCGCGGTCACATCCTTCGCGAGATTCGAGTTCAAACTTGTCAACTGACAACTCAATTACCAGTCCATCACGGTCAGCATTCAGTACCCACTCACAAAGAATATTGTTAGGATATTTGGCGGGAAAATACGGTGACTGGATTGCCCCTGATTTGGCGGTCTGCTCTTGACGTCACCGGTTATTTAAGTGTATGTTGGGTAAGGGACAGACCATTAGAAAAGTGAGGTCACAAATATCATACTACAAACGTTTAAACCAGCATTTACTTTGCAGAATCCAAAGCGTGGTCTCTTCCCTGTAGTTTTGTGCCAGGAGCCACATATATGCATTTTGTCTCAGCAGCTGTCACTCTGTCAAGCGCGGAAAGCCAATCAAACTCCTTGCTGACATTTCTCCGTCATTTCAACATCACACGAAACAACGGGATTGACCCCGCCGCCACGGCGCGGGCACGTGAAACCATCATGAAAACATTCAGAGAATATGAAATGATCACGTGGGTGCAAGAATTCTCTCATGATCACCAGGTGTGGTATTCGCCTCCGAGCCATGGTAATTATACGGTTTCGAGTCTAATTTGCAATTTATATGCACAAGTTAACTATTTGAAAAAATCTCGAGTGCAAATAAATCTGAAATTGAACGAGAAAACCGTATGATTACTTGTTAATGATTATAAATAAAATTCTTTTTTGTAATTTGCACTGGTGTTACCCTTTTTGTACTGGTGTTACACTTTTTGCACTGATGTTACACTTTTTGTTCTGGTATTAGCCTTTTTGCACTGGCGTTACACCTTTTGCTCTGATGTTACACTTTTTGCACTGGTGTTACACTTTTTGCACTGGTGTTACACATTCTGCACTGCTCTTAGCCAATCACAATCGAGTAATTTTTGGATGTATATTATTAGCCAATATTTTGATATTGTCTGGCTAAATTACGTATTGGTCATTCCAGGGGGAAAAAAGTCAATTTTTTAAAAATTTCAATATTGCAGTACAATGGTTACAACACAATTGGTCAATTGAGCGGTCGCTACACAGGGACACGTGATGACCAAATCGTCGTGATTGGTGCTCACTATGACACAGTCCGTTCGACTCCAGGAGTGGACGACAATGGATCAGGGATGGCTGCGTTGCTCCAAATTGCAAAGCAGTTGCGAAGTACAGGTGAGTAGAATCACCCGTTCCATCCAAACTGTACATTTTAACTAGAAAAATTGGGGTTGTGAACCAGTGTTGCAGTTAAGTAATGGTCCGGCTAAGAAGCAGGCAGAAAAACAACAGCGCTCGGCAATATGTCAGTTAATTTTGTGGTGCTAAATGGCGCATAGAGCAAAAGCGAAAATTTGGCCGAGAGACATAAAATAGGGGTATGGAAAAGACAAGGTCTAAAAGTGACGTTTTTTTTTATCGGGAATTTTTTGGTATTAGCCAATGAGATGAGGCGATTTAAATGGAATTAACAATTAACTGTTCGCACCTTTTTAATGCGTTTTTCCGTACGCCTGCCTGCCTTTTAGCCGGACCACTACTGAATTACTAACATAAATTAACCTCACACAAGTTTTAGGGATGACGTCATTGCATATCACGTGAGTGCTATGTCACGTTGACAGATCATGATTGCCTGAAGTCTTGTCAGCCAGTTATCCTCCCTTTCTTACTTATTTTGGCGGGACTTAAATTTCGCGATTCTCGCGACTTAAAAAGAAAGTCAGCCGCGAAGAAAAGTTTTCGCGAAAATTTATCACGCGAAAATTAGTACCCTGCTATACGATTCGTTATCCCTTTAAGTTCCTGTAGTGACCAGCATCCAATTTCTTATTGCAATATTCACTGTTCATCAATCATTCAAGTTAAGAGAATAACGAAAATGATCAGCAAAAAAGCGTTGGATTGATATTTAAACAAATTCTCCTCACTAGTACCTTAACAAATATAAAAAGAACAGTTAGGAGAAAATGAATATTGATATTGGGGCTTAAAGGGTAAATCAATTTTGTAAGTGTAATTCTAGTGTCGTGTGCGCCTCTACTTTGTTGCAGAGGAACATGTAAAACTGGTCACATCCATTTTCTTGTTATTGTATATGGTTTTGTTTGTGTGATGGAAACTTTCGCTGTGCAAATTTAAAATCAGCCGTGCCAAGTCTGGGACGAACTATTTGTTAATGCAGATCAGTACAGTTCAATACAGTTTAGTTCCCTGATAATGCATCATTTTTCCCACGAAACTAAGTAACAATAATGTAATGTAAGGCCATCTTTACATTAATGACATTGATGTTCACCTCAAGGCCGGCGGTCTTCAACGCACTGTCGAAAGTGAGATCGCGATTGTTAAGATGAGTTGCTACGATATGTGAATGGCCGGCAGAGGCGCCTTTCCAGCCATTTTCTTAACCAAGCGTTTTCCCGCGCTTCTCTGGCACGCGTTTAAGTTCTGATTGGTCCATTGCAGTAGGCGCACTGGTTGTGCGCCTGGTTCTTTTGGCTTGTGTAATTATCGTTATCAGTTTTGGTTTTACGACAGTAGATGTTAAAACCGCTCTAATGGCGTCGGTGCATTTAGTATTTGGTAACTTTTTGCAGACATTTTTAGCTGCTCACGTGACTACACTTTGCAGCTGGTAGCGTTTGACTTGTCAGAGAGCCAGAGGTGCGAAAGGGCTTTAAGGAATGGCTCATGTGGGAGTTACGAGTTCATCCGCAACCTCACACGGTCAATGAACATGACAGGCGCAAGTTTCCAAGGGGCTTTCATAATAGATACGATCATGAACCACAACATGACGAACCACTCTCAGGAAGTACATCCCGAGATGAAAGTTTGGTTCCCCTTTCAGTATAGCGAACTTCAAGAGAGGAATTTTCGTGGCGACTTCGTAGAGGCGATTGGCCAAGAACGAAAAAGCGCCGACTTAATCCGTAACTTCTCTAAACATTTCTCCCAATCGGGTGAGTTCAGACGACAAGTTTACTGGTTTTGAGTAATTAACTAATTCTCATGCCGCATTATGCACCTATCAATGTTAAGCCGGCGGGGGGGGGGAGGAGTCAGGGCATGGGGTGGGGATTTGATTGTCTTTGTTGGCCCTGGGGTAGGGCATTTGACTGACCTTGTTCTCCCGGGGGAGGGAATATTTGAATCTTTCTTATGGTCCAGCTTTGGGATCTGACAGCGATATGCAGCCCGGGGTGGGGAAATTTGGTTGCATTTGACTGGAATGATTTGTCCGTGGGCAGGGAATTTGACGGCAAATTTTTCAAAAATGTCAAATCCCCACCCCATGCCCTGACTCCCCCCCCCCCCCCGGCTTAACATTGATAGGTGCATGATAGGTGCAGTATTTTACTAATTCTCATGCCGCATTATTTCGAAAACTAATAATGCCAACCGCTTGCAAAAGCTAGGGGTGGCGAACGGTAAATGCGAGACTTTGGGAGAGGGCGAGACTAGCGTTTTTCTTTGCGAACCCGAGACATTTTGACTTTTTAGATTGCGAGACCGAGACAAAAAATGCTAAGACCGCGCAACAGCTGCAAAATGCTATCCAACTGTAAAAGCGTTAGGTATGAGCCGAACCTAATTCATAGAATTCAGTACTTGAAACGTTCGGCCTCTAAATCAATTGGGAACGGCTATTTTAATTTGGAACGGCTCGGGCGTTCTTTTCGCCTGGCTTGGCCGGGAATTTCGACTTTGGAACGACTTTGATTCAAACGCCGAACTATTCATGTGCCGAACTCAATGCATAAATTGTTATTTGATATATATTTTCAAAACCACTGACAATATTGATTAGTTTTCCTGCAACTGTATCAGAAAAGACTGAGGAACGGCTAATTAAGTTCGCGTCTGAATCAACATGCATACTTTTGTTAACTTGGGTCGGTCCAAATTCGAATTTTTTTCGGCTCATAAAAAGTACGGCTTCTAATTCGGGCCATGGTCTCTAAAGAAACTGGTGGTGCGTTAGTGAAAAATTAAAATGCAGAAAATGGTTCACGAAACGAATTGATTAGGTAAGTTTTACCACCAGAAGATTTAACCCTTTCACTTCCAGAAGTGATGAACAACATAGAACTTCTCCTTTCCATAGCACTACACTGTAGAATGGGTGGTGAATGGTAAATGCGAGACTTTGCGAGACGGCGAGACTAGCGTTTTCCTTTGCGAGCCCGAGACACTTTGACTTTTTAGATTGCGAGACCGAGACTTCAAAGTGTTTTGATTGCGATACAGACTCCTTCGTATAAAAATCGAGACAACGAGACGCACATAACCGCCAAAAAACGAGACTGCGAGACCAGTGAAATTCGACTAAAATTTTGCTAGAACAAGAGTTTTTGAAGGACCATTGGCCACCTCTTGTAGAGCAAACTGACAATGAGAATTGAACAGAACGATGAACTGAAAGACAATAAATTCAACAAAGACCAAATTCTCGAAATTACTTTCAAACAAAAATGTACGATACTCAGATCTTGGGAGTGAATGTATTAAGGGGTGCTGACGTTTCAAGCGTTCGGCCTTCGTCAAACTGCATCATTTAAAGTTTTACTTCATGTATAATCTCTGACTTCAAACTACTGTTTTGTTTTCATTTCTAAAGAAAATTTTAGAATTCAAGTAAAAGAACTCGCGTTAAGAGGACTACCTTCCAAGTTGCCTGCGCAAACGCTGACTAACTACGCACATTTTTTCCGGAGCGACCACTATCGCTTTTGGGATAATGACCCTCCCCTCCCTGCCGTCTTCCTCAGTGACACCGCTGATTACCGCGGTCACATGACCAGGTGTTACCATAGTAACTGTGACGACTTGGCTCACGTGACCGAAGATATGCTTGTTTTTCTGGGGAAGACAACTGACGCATTAGTAGCGTCGGTTCAAGAGATGACTCGTGCAAAGTGTCGAGTTAAGAGAAAAGGTAACTGTTTTTAATTTTGTGATCAAGTATGCAAATTCTCCTTAGAATATCAAATACGATGCCAAGCAAAGAGGTCATAATTAATTAAGAATATTATCAACTTAATATTGAATCGACCGATCGCCAAATTCATCAAAGTAACATACCGAGAGGAGTATAGCACTCGTGAGGGGGAATTTCTATTCAGATCTTAAAAGTTAACACTACTGTTCTTCCATATACATATTATGATGGGCGAGTTTGATAACATCGGTATTGAAACTACCAGCAGCCGTAAACACTTAAACAACAAATCAGTACAGCAACAGATGATGCATGGTTTAACCCTCGAGAACCATTTGTGGCCATTTGAGTGAGGTCTTGACAGCAAATAGGTTCGCATAACGTGTCAAAGAAGACCGTGAAAATAGGCACGCAAAACGATCACGACGATATTCTATGGAATGAGCGCACACAAATGATTCTTTCTCACAGTTGATTGACGTTCATCAAATCAATTTTCTGGTAATGAAACAAGACGTTCTTTGCTTAAAATTGTAACAAAAACGGCCCAACCAATGGAAGAACAACGATATTCTCCTATAACAAATCAATTATTTCACCAACCAGAATGCAACCAAGAATGGACTGAAGCAGACGGTGAGTTCCAGTCCCCCTACTACCCTGACCTGTACCCAAACAGCGTGTCCTGCCAATGGTTGATCACAGGAACCCCAGGTCACTTCCTGTCGCTAGCGTTTGTGGATATGGAGCTAGAAAATAGCGCCAACTGCACGAACGACTTTGTGCAAGTGAGGGATGGAGATGATGGCAAATTATCGCCGCTTATTGGTAAGAATTTTCCATTCTAAGAGCGAACATGTATATCTTTTCTCATAAAATCATGGTCATATCCCTAAGGATTTTAGACCTGAGAGTGATAAGCATGCATCTTCTCCTTAACATGGAGGTACAAAGGCAGCCATGCAGCTTGTGAGAATAAAAGAACTGATCACTTTCTGATCAGTGACTCTTTCAGTTCTAGGAGAGTTAAGAATGTACCTTCTTAACGTATCAGTACAAAGGCAACCATCAACTTGTGAGAATATAAGAACTGATCACTAAACCCCTTGAGTTATAAGAGTTTCAAGTTTGTTTAAGAGGGATCAATGTCACAGTATCTTCTCCTGAGCAAATCAGATCAAAACTGTCCAAACGGCTTATGGGAAGTAAGGGATCGTATCACTCAATTAATCCTTTCGGTCCTAAAAACGATCAGAGTTTATATTCTCATGAACATGTCTGTACAAAGTCAACCACGCAGCTTATGAGAATAAAAGGACTGATCACTTAACACTTAACTCATAAGAATGATCGGCATGAATATTCTCTTCAACATATCAGTACAAAGTCAGCCATACAGTTTATGAGAATAAAGTAACTGATCACTTGACCCATTCAGTCTTTAGAATGAACAGCAAGTATATTCTCTGCAGCTATTGTGGGGATAGTTTCTAAAGAAACTGGTGCTGCGTCGGTGGGAAATTGAAACACAAGAAAATGGGTAAATCAAACGAGCTGATTAAGTAAGTTATACCACCGTAAGGTAAAAGGGAGGTGCTGACGTTTTGCGCGTTAGCCCTTCGTCGGAGCGTCTGCAGCGTTTTAGTACTGAGTCAACAATGCTGCTTACGAAAATAAATAGGATTAATAACTCAGACCCTTCAGTCTTAAAAGGGATCAGCACATATCTTCTAAAAAAATAATATATATATAATATGAATATATAAGCATTTAGTATCACCCAACTAGTGGACTAATACAAATGCCGCAATCTGATTGGCTACGCTACTAGAGGACTATTAGTAATAGTCCTCGAGTAGCGAAATTCGTGGCGCTTTCTTTTGTTTTATTCCCAAGTAAATCTTTCTTTCAACTTTCTTTTATTATTGCTTTTTCCACCCGACTAGTTGGGTGATACTAAAACAATTAGACCCGTAGCCCGCAAGGGCTACGGGTCTAATTGTTAAATATCTTCTTTCTTAAGAAAAAAAATCAATTAGCTATTGAAGAGCGCATTTTTTTCTCCTGACATTATTTGGATCAATGTAAGTATCTGGGCAACAGTGCACCTACCCCTCCCCTATTTCTCCTAACCCAACAAATTATAATAAGTTAAAACGTTAGCATAAATATTGGGTTATGGGAGGGGTAGGTGCACAGTTTCCCAGATACTGACATTGATCCATTATTTTTTCACCACAAACAGTAAAATTGTGCGGATCAAAATCAGAGCTCACACTCAACTCAACGGGCGCATCTGTTGTCGTATTATTCAAGTCCGACGCATTTGTTGCGCGTAGAGGATTCAAGGCAAACTGGTCATCGCATCCCATTCCACGAAAAATGAAAGCTACAAGTCAAGCAGGTTTGCTTTAACACTTTACTTCCCAATACACAGAGTAGCGCGGGGGAATGGGAAGGAGGTGGGCTGCAGAGCCTATACAGTGTGACTCTGACGTTTACGTCAGTGGATCAAACCATGCAGTGTGACTCCTTGAGTGCTTTCCATTCACCAATAGTTTTCGGTTTGAATTTTCGGAAATTTCTTGGTGCCGCTTATCTCATGTGTTCGAAATGGCGGATGTTTTAAAAATTTACGCAGCAACCGATTGCGATGATTCCGATATCATTTTCAATTCGCTCTCGTTCGATGATGAAAACGAAATACCCTTACTGGCTGCAGTTTCGTGCTTCATACGGAGAAGTCGGAACCGTATAAATGGCTTCATGCCAGAAACGGTTCCTTCGTATTCAAAGTAGGAATTTTCTTTTCTTTTCTTCCAAAGAGTAAACCATACACGCGACGAGACTGGAGAACAGTTCGACTTGAAGCTCTTGAATGGAACACGAGAATTTTCGAAAATACCAAAATTTCCACTTTTCGGGAACACTGAAAAGGTTGTCCTAAATTTTCGGAAAAGATCTGTTCCATTCGACTCCCACCCGAAATTTTCGAAAATTTCGTCGACTAGAAAGCGCCCTTTGTAAAACTACTGAACAGTACCGTACTGTGGTACTGTTTGTTTTACTATACAGTGTGGATCTAACTTTTTCGTCTGTGGATCAAACCATGCAGTGTGACCATTCGATGGAAAGCTACTGCACAGTACTGTACTGTGCTACTGTTTGTTTTACTATACAATGTGGTTCTAACTTTTTCATCTGTGGATCAAACCATTTTCTGTGACCATTCTTCGGAAAGCCACAGCTAGCGTGTCCATTCCATAAACCGAAGAGCGATGACAATTACAAATATGACGGCAAGGATAACATGAGCCTGCCTTGTTATTAAAGCGTTATCAAGCATCTCTGCAATATTTCCCGCATTGGCCATCATTCATCTTTATTTATTTCTTGTCTACACAGGTGTGCAAGTTGTGTGGAAATTTCTTCTTATTGTGATGAATCTGACTGTCGTCACCGCAATAATGCACTGGTAGTCATGTGGTTCAAGTTGAACTTGTCACCCCCACCCCCCTCGCACCTCATCCACGCAGGGGGTAGCTGAGAGATATGGCAATGTCACTGTTCAATAGGAGCTTGATTACCCTTTGGTATCTTCAAACAGTTCTAAGAGGGCATGACTTCATGAATAACATGTGTTTCAGAGAGAGAAGAAACATAAGATTTGTTGCGGAATTTCTAAACTACGTGAACGTGTGTAACCTTGTTAACAAATCGAAAATTGATAATATAAATTAGTTCTATGGTCTCACGACGGAGTCACTTGGGTGGTGGTCGCGACGTTTCGACTGCTTACTGCTAGTCTTCTTCAGGCGACATACTAATTTATATTATCACTGAAGTTACCACGATGAATAAAAATCTTTTCCATAAGAAATCGAAAATTGCCCATTCTTAGTGGCTTAAAGTAACGAGGTATATTCTTAATATGGAGATCGCCGCGCGCTTCTTGCGAAAAAAAGTGCGCTAGTGAAACACGCAATAAGGTCACGAACTCAAATCACGCGATCAAGCTAAGTCACACAATCTTTGGAGCCAGCGAAGAGTGTACCAAAGGCTTTATTCTTAGGATATCTCTCTCGGATTTTGCAATAAATTAACGTTTGAGATGTTTGCTTTAAACATCTATATTTAACCCCTTTAGCTACCCCGTGTAGGGATAAATTGATGCTAATTTATAGCACAAATTAACAGTTACCGAATGATATCGGGCAATCGATTAGGGATCGATATTCGCAAATCTCGTTTTCATTGGTTGCTCATGCTGATTTACACCGGCGACTGTCGTCTTCTCGTATGCGTTATGTATGCGTCATGAGCGGAAGCTACGGTACACACAGAACCATAAGTTGCCTAATCCAAACGCAGTCAATAGCAATCGTAGGCAGTCAAACGAATGAAAATTAATAAATAGACACAAACGTTTCATGCGCCGAATGGAAATCGATTTCCGACATCACTCGACAAGCTGCTATCGAGTCCATATCGATTGTGGATCGAGCAAGGATAACATGGATAAGTACATGTACTTTTAACGTTTTCAATACCATGGTAACAGTACAAAATTGTTATTCGAAGACCATACCACGCTAAAAATGCAAGACCATCGGAAGGAAGAAATAATCGTACACTGGTTTTTCTGACACCGCTCACGCTAATGCTTCCCCTGGGAAAGAAAGAGGGGTCCATGCAACCTCGTTCCCAGTGCCCCTCTTTTTCCCGCCCCATGGAGCGAAAAGGGAGGCCCTGGGACGAGGTTAGGAGCAATGGTGTCTTAGGAGACTGGTACTGGTAGAACATGCGTACGAGAAACGGAGAGTCCGTGGAAGATTAGCGAATCATGGAAGTCTTCTGGATAAACACGAAACTAGGGCCAACAGTCTTGCAAGCAATCTACGGGTAAATTTAGCAATATTACAAACAAGTTTTATTGAAAATGCGGCAAATTGTTTGCTCTTAAAATTTCACGCGTTATCTGAAAATTCACTTATCCTAGAAATTCAGGCATGATAAAAGAATCCGTCTTTGACGTCTAATGGACTCGAAAAGGCGTAGAAAATACGTCTCGCGTATCGTATAAAAACTATCGACATATGACAGGAATGTTGTCTTCATAAGGCAAGCAAAATCGATTATAAAATTTCAGTATATCAGTGTATGAATTCCCTCACTATATGTCTGGTCCCGCAAGCGAGCAAGATGAGCCAAACCGTGCATTTTGATTGGCTATCGGGTCAAGATGGTACTATCTATCCCGCGGGATTTCCACCTTTTTCCACTTTTTTCCCGCGGCGGAAAAAGCTTTGGAATAAAATAAATCCATTATTTACCAAACTGTTTCGGATGAAATGGCTGGATATTGGCCTTGTTCTCTGAACAATTTATCAAACTCGATATAGACATGCAACAAAAGAACTCGGGCAATATGCAGCCATATTGAAGTTATGTTAGGTCAATAACTTATTTATCGGTTACAAATTTGCACAGCTAATGAATTCAAAAATTGTTGAGGTCATTCAGTAATTTTAATTTCGAATGAAGCTACTGGACAGCAAAAATAAGCAAAAATTGGAGAATTCACTGTACTTTTAAGAATGTCAGACAAACGGGGGAATAAACAATGCTACTGATAGGCTGTAATAAAACGATAAGTAATATCATTGCTATATTAACTTAAGTATTCTAAAACTCTATAAGAATTGTTATTGATCATCATATAATACTCCCCACAGTATCCACAGAGAAGAAATCAGGCGCGTAAAAAGATTGCAGGAACTGGTCAACTGTAGAATTTTATCCTGATGTATCTTCAAATTCTCACAACTGAGATACTAGCAAATGTATCAACACCAGTTGGGAGAAGCGATACTAAAGCTTTGGGTTTAAAAAACCGATGATCAGTGCACATCAATTCACGAAAAGTGGTTTCGGTAGCGTCAACTGTCAACAACTCACAATTTGGCATGCTCACTAGCGCATCCGCTGAACACAGACGTCTGTGATGTGCGGGGTCATCTCTGATACCTTTGAAGGAGCGCCGTGTGGCAGCCATCACAAACACGCACGGGCTTGGCAGATGAGGGCAGCGGCATTGTGTAATCGGAGCATGCGTTGCAGAAAATGCCGCCACAGTTGCGACAGTGGTGCTGAGGTAGAAAACACCAGTTAGCAACAGGGTAAACCGGTTTTTACAACAAGGTTTACCTGTTACATTATCACGAAACGCTACACTTTACTGGCATAAACCTTGTTAGTAAAAATCTACTTGAAGACTAATGCAAATGCCGCAATCTGATTGGCAGCCGTTAGACAGCACTTGGTTGAAAATCGTATTCAAAATGGCGACGCATGGGCGTTTTTAGCGAAGTTTCGCAGGAAGATTGAGTATTTTGGTGTTTTTTTCACCGACACATGATTTCTTTATTACGATTTTTACTAACACAATTAGATTATTCGCTCTCGATTTCTATGAGGTGATAGTTAATTCGACCTTTCTTATTCAGTACTAGTATAAATACTTAGGTGATAATACAAAATCCTGCACTCTGATTGGTTCGCTATCTCGGATTATCAGCCGATAATTACCTCGACGAACAAAATGGCTGCCAGTCGTTCGCGCGCTTTTGATGTTGTTGTATAATGCTTTTTCTTTTCTTTTTTTGAAATAATCACCTGTGTATTTATACTGAAACAATTATTCGCCTCCGGCTCAGGGATTATCAGTGAATATTCACCTCGACTTCGTCTTTGTAAATATTATTGCTAATTAAAAAAAATAAGTATATTAGGCTGCAGCTGTCAGTCCATGGTGTCACTTCATACTCCCAGCCAATCAGATTAGAGCATTTCACCAACTTCAGATAAAATAACATACACACCAACCAATCAGGTGAGAGGAAATGACTTACCTTCCTTCTTGCTAAGGAAAACGGCTGGTTACACTGTTGGCATTGTGCTGCGTCCTTATCTTCCGCCCACTTCATTTCCTGTGATAGAGGAACGATAAAACGAAGAATATTTTCACGGAAAAAGGCACAAGACCAACAAAGAGCATGGAACAAAGTGATAAAATGAACTGTTCAATTAAAAACTCGACGGTTGAACTTCATATAGCATTATTGAAGAAGGAAGGGTGAGGCAAGAATTCAAAAATACTCTACATTATCAGTTACTGGGGAGTTTAAGAAACGACGGCGGCTACGACTACGGCAACCCCACAAAACAATAATATCACTGGTTAGAAGAGTATAAATAATCGTACTGCACGTGCTGCACGGATTTTAGCAAGTATATTAGCGGTCATCTGCATAAGGACTGCGTGAAAACACCAAATTTGAGGTTTTGATGACAACGTAAGCATGTAACAGAGAATCTTTCATGCTCTATTTTCATTCCGAAACCGCTCGTACCAATTTATTTCTAAGATACTTCGCCCATTTTGTAGGACGTGAACGAGACTAAATAATCGCGAAAGACTTATGATAGAGCCAAGTTATATTTTGGGGAAGCGTTTTCGTCTACCGTCGCCTTCGGAGATCTTAAACTCCCTACTGTATTTATTGTACGGCTGGTTCTGCACACGTGCAAGTTAAAGCGAATCATGATTGGCTACCAGAGTGGGCGAGATGAGCCTATCAGGCGCGCTCGGGATTTTCTCGGTGTAAAAACCTGTTACGTTCACGAGTGACGTAGAAAAAAGAAAACAAAGGAGACAAAGCAAGAGACTAGGAAAATAATGACTTCACAAGTTTTTACACCGAGGTAAACCCGAGAAAAAAGGCACCCTGTGGCGCGAAGAAATGCATTTATGTAATGACATTACTTGATCATCACAGTTATGTACACAACTTAAGCAGCTGTGAAATTAAAGCCTGAAAAAATTCAGGCCTGAACGGGATTTAAACCCATGACCTCTGCGATACCGGAGCAGTACTCTACAAACAGAACTATCAAGCCAACTGGGAGATGGTCATACACCACTTAAATGCATTTATGTTCAAGGGGTAAAAATCGATCTTTCACAAACATTCACAGCGAGTGACTTTTTTAAGCACGAGAATTTTGTCAAGGCTTGATTTCATTGGTAGGTTTTATTTTGCGTTCTGATTGGTTAACTACTAACACGCGCTGCAACCGGCCAGCAAGCATGGCAACGAAAAAACAATCGAGGTAAATTGGTTTGTGTTAGTGATTGGTGAATCAGGAAACCTGTGCAACGAAATCTTGACTAAAGCCCTGCAAACGTTGGAGGAATTTCCCCAATCGCCACATTTCTGTTACATTACCTTCATGGATTGAGTGACTTCTTTCATTTCTTCTACCTTCTGTTGGGAGCTGAAAGCAAATACAGCTTCTTGTCACACTGAATTATAACTTTTGAAAAAGATCGCTTTTAAACACAAAAAAAAGTTACTGGAATTCTGTGTGTTCAGATTAATTTGCTCACCTGGATAAATGAGTTCCCATTTCAACAAGCGCCTATGAAAATAAGAAATGTAAGTTTCATGTAATAGGTAATAGGACTGAGTGGAGTCCAGTTCGGACTGTTATCATACAGGTGATGACGAAATCAACGAGTTCAATTTGTTTTTCACGAGTACGATTAGAGACCGAATATTGGACGACACGAAGTCTTATTACCAATTAACCACAACAATTAAAATTTCCGAAGAAGAAGAGCCAAATGCAAGTTATGAAAAAAATATTGTCATTGTTAAAAGGGGAAAAATTCTTCATTTTGAAGAAAGCCCCCAATTTAAGAGTCTGCACACTGTTTCTATGGTGACTGAAACTAAGATTGTGATTGCTTGATTTAAACTACAACTTTGAATGTCATTGGCACATTGAACTGTCCGATAACAAACTGTCCGATAACAAATTAGCAAGTGAATTAGTGGAAAATAGGAGTTTCTTAAACCAATCACAATCGAGGAAATTGTAATTTTTATATCTTATATGTAAAATTTCGTGTTATACCGGCCGCAAACAGTAAAAATGACCTCACAAATGTGTGATACTTCTGTTGTGATTATCAAATTCCAACCATTCGGTATATCACCAAAATGATATACTGAAAAGAAATTGAATGGTCGCTTCTAGATACGACATTTCTGTTCTCTCATGTTACAAGAAATATTTCACGAGTGAGTGCAGCGAGACAATAAAATATTTTTCGATACTCGAAGAGATATTTCGCATCTCCGCGCGGTCATGTCATATCCTCTATATTACATATATGTTATTTACCGGGTGGAAGGTCCGTATAGGAAGAATCTGTGCCCTAGGTTTTGAAAAAATAACATTTATTTTTTTGGGATGTCTTCTCTTTAAAGTAAGAAAAGAGATAGGAAATTGCTACAGCGGGGAAAAAATCCAGCCCGTGGGCCGTATCGTAAAAAGGTGGACTGGTTACGTGCGCGTGATTAGCCAATCAAATTCGAGGATTTAGGATTCCGGTTCGCCGAGATGTTTGAGAAAAAATAAATATCCATATCACACGTAATTAACCCGTGAAAATGAACTGATGGAAGACAAGTGCTCTCACCAAGTGCGCGCTGTCCCTTTTCTCCTGAGTCTTACTGTATCAAGAGTTTCATCTGGCATTTTAAATACATCGTATTGTGTGCTGAAAATCTAGTGAAACCAGTTAAAACCGTGAGTGAATTCAACATACCCTTTCTTGTTCAGAGTACGACTTCTTCAAAGCCACAAACTTCTCATGAAGGACTTGGTATTCCTGGAAACAAAAACTACAATATAACAATACTGTACATTATTTTTTCTCAGTTCGGGAGCGGGCGGTATTCTACAAATCCTGCAATCTGATTGGTTCCGGGAGCGCGCGGTATTCTCCCATCCGGCCCGCTCACAGCGGGCGGTATCCGTTGCGTGATGACAGGTGTCAGATTGTGACAGATATTTCTAAAAAAATGTTTCGAACTTTGTTTGGAAGCCTTTTTAATCACCTTTGTTATTACGCAAATAAAACCAGAGAGGTGAAGCCTCTCTCTTTACTTTGCATTACCCCTGTTTTCTATACTATCTACTCGCTAGTAAATTGTTCAGTTTAAGACCTGCCACCGTAATTACAACGCTTAATTGTTCGGGGATTTTTTGCAAGCATTTCGTTAGGTTTTAGAAAAAATAAAAACGTTATTCACCAGCCTAGGTCGGTCCGTATTGGGAAAAACTGTGCCCTCGGTCTTCGAACCGCCCTCGGCCTACGGCCTCGGGCGGTATCCAAGACCTCGGGCACAGTTTTTCCCAATACGGACCTCCCGGCTGGTGAATAACCTATTTTTATTTTATCTCTCAGTTAGTATGCGCGCTGTGATTGGTCAATTTAGCGGGGCTTACTTCACTGTACGGCCTGCTAAATTCAATAGTTTATTTTGGTCGCATAAATGTCTCCAGAGATATAAAAAATATCTTACAAACCTCGTTTTCTCGGTCCGTACTGTAAGTTACGGATCCTCGTTTTTTCCGCCCGAATTTACAACCCAAGCATTTTGCGCTTGGGCCATAAATCCGAGCGGAAAAAAATCGGTCCGTAACTTACAGTACGGACCTCAAACTCGGTTAGTACGAGGTATGTAAAACAAACAGTACCAAACAAACAGTAGCTTTACAGAGAATGGTCACATTGCACGGTTTGATCCACAGATAAAAGAGCGAACCACACTGTATAGTAAAGCAACCAGTACCACAGTACAGTACTGTTCAGTGGCTTTCCAAAGAATGGTCACACTGCATGGTTTGATCCACAGATGAAAACGTTAGAACCACAATGTATAGTAAAACAAACAGTACCACAGTACAGTACTGATCAGTAGCTTTACAAAGAATGGTCACACTGCATGGTTTGATCCACAGATGAAAAAGTTAGAACCACACTGTATAGTAAAGCAACCAGTACCACAGTACAGTACTGTTCAGTAGCTTTACAAAGAATGGTCACACTGCATGGTTTGATCCACATATGAAAAATATAGAACCACACTGTATAGTAAAACAAACAGTACCACAGTACAGTACTGTTCAGTAGCTTTACAAAGAATGGTCACACTGCATGGTTTGATCCACAGATAAAAAAGTTAGAACCACACTGTAACACTGTTCAAATACATTACAAAGATACCTTAATACCTTAAAAATGCAAACCGTATCGAACCTTTTTAAGTTGCTCGTGCTGTTTCGACCCGACTTGCATGGCGCCAATTTTTTCTCTGTCCTTAACCGATTCCTTTTGTAGGCTTGTGCGCCATTCCCTTTCGATCTTCAGATTTGTATCTAAAGCAGTTCTGTAAAGAAAAGACTAATCAGTATAGCACAGTGTAGCGAGTTGCAGTGCGTTGTAGGGTGACGAAGAGTAGTGTAGTGTAATGTAGTGTAGTACAGTGTAGTGTTATGTAGTGTAATGTAATGTAGTGTAGTGTAATGTAGTGTAATGTAATGTAGTGTAGTGTAATGTAGTGTAGTGTAATGTAGTGTAGTGTAGTGTAATGTAGTGTAATGTAGCATAGTGTAATGTAGTGTAGTGTAGTGTAGTGCAGTGTAGTGCAGTGTAGTGTAAAGTAGCATAGTGTAGTGTAGTGCAGTGCAGTGTAGTGCAGTGTAGTGTAAAGTAGCATAGTGTAGTGTAGTGTAGTGAAGAGCAGTGCAGTGTAAAGTAGCGTAGTGTAATGTAGTGCAGTGTAATGTAGTGTAGTGCAGTGTAGTGTAAAGTAGCGTAGTGTAATGTAGTGCAGTGTAATGTAGTGTAGTGCAGTGTAGTGGAAAGTAGCGTAGTGTAATGTAGTGCAGTGTAATGTAGCGTAGTGCAGTGTAGTGTAAAGTAGCGTAGTGTAATGTAGTGTAGTGTAGTGTAATGTAGTGCAGTGCAGTGTAGTGTAGTGTAGTGTAATGTGGTGTTATGTAGTGCAGTGCAGTGTAATGTAGTGTAATGTAGTGTAATGTAATGTAGTGTAATGTAGTGTAGTATAGTGTTATGTAGTGTAGTGTAATGTAGTGTAATGTAATGTAGTGTAGTGTAATGTAGTGTAGTGTAGTGTAGTGTAATGTAGTGTAGTGTAGTCTAGTGTAGTGTAGTGCTGTGTAGTGTAGTGTAATGTAGTGTAGTGTAATGTAGTGTAGTATAGTGTTATGTAGTGTAATGTAATGTAGTGTAATGTAATGTAGTGTAGTGTAATGTAGTGTAATGTAGTGTAGTGTAGTGTAATGTAGTGTAATGTAGTGTAGTGTTATGTAGTGTCGTGTAATGTAGTGTAATATAGTGTGCTGTAGAGTAGTGTAATGTAGTGTAGTGTAATGTAGTGTAGTGTAATGTAGTGAAGTGTAGTGTAATGTAGTGTAATGTAGTGTAGTGTAATGTAGTGTCGTGTAATGTAGTGTCGTGTAATGTAGTGCAATGTAGTGTATTGTACAGTAGTGTAATGTAGTGTAGTGTAATGTAGTAAAGTGTAAAGTAGTGTAGTGTAGTGTAATGTGGTGTAGTGTAATGTAGTGTCGTGTAATGTAGTGTAATGTAGTGTAGTGTAATGTAGTGTCGTGTAATGTAGTGTAATGTAGTGTGCTGTAGAGTAGTGTAATGTAGTGTAGTGTAATGTAGTGAAGTGTAGTGTAATGTAGTGTAGTGTAATTTAGTTTAGTGCAATGTAGTGTAGTGTAATGTAGTGTAGTGTAAAGTAGTGTAATTTAGTGTAGTGTAGTGTAGTGTAGTGTAATGTAGTGTAATGTAGTGTAGTGTACTGTAATGTGGTGTAATGTAGTGTAGTGCAGTGTAATGTAGTGTAATGTATATAGCTGTATAGCAAAACAAACAGTACCACAGTACAATACTGTTCAGTAGCTTTACAAAAAACTGTCACACTGCATGGTTTGATCCAAAGCTGAAAACGTTAGAACCACACTGTATAGTAAAACAAACAGTACCACAGTACAGCACTGTTCAGTAGCCTTACAAAGAATGGTCACACTACATGGTTTGATCCACAGATGAAAAAGTTAGAACCACACTGTATAGTAAAACAAACAGTACCACAGTATAGTACTGTTCAGTAGCTTTACAAAGAGTAGTCACACTGCATGGTTTGATCCACAGATGAAAAAGTTAGAACCACACTGTATAGTAAAACAAACAGTACCACAGTACAGTACTGTTCAGTAGCTTTACAAAGAATGGTCACACTGCATGGTTTGATCCACAGATGAAAAAGTTAGAACCACACTGTATAGTAAAACAAACAGTACCACAGGACAATACTGTTCACTAGCTTTCCACACAGTATAGTCCAGTACAAAACAGCAGCTCAGTTTTTCAAAAATGGTCGCACTGAATAGTGTTATCCACACATGAAGGAGTTCAATTCAAACAGACCTTTGACTTTCACTGTCTGATAGTTTATTGCTCAGCTGCTCGACCATTCGCTCTGCAGCCGACTTTTTAGAAACTGCTTCCTTTAGACTGAAAGAGAAAATGGCGGGAAAGATAAATAAAAAGATAAAAGATTATCGATTTATAAAAGATTACCGATTTATAAAAGATAATCGATTTATAAAAGATTATCGATTTATAAAAGATAATCGATTTATAAAAGATTACCGATTTATAAAAGATTATCGATTTATAAAAGATTATCGATTTACAAAAGATTATCGATTTATAAAAGATTACCGATTTATAAAAGATTATCGATTTATAAAAGATTATCGATTTATAAAAGATTACCGATTTATAAAAGATTATCGATTTATAAAAGATTATCGATTTACAAAAGATTATCGATTTATAAAAGATTACCGATTTATAAAAGATTATCGATTTATAAAAGATTATCGATTTATAAAAGATTATCGATTTATAAAAGATTACCGATTTATAAAAGATAACCGATTTATAAAAGATTATCGATTTATAAAAGATTATCGATTTATAAAAGATTATCGACCATACCGGGAAGGGTCGATCACGCGACTTTTAAAAAAAGGGGGGGGGTGGGAAGGGGAGATTTGTATAGGTAATCAAATGGTTTCGAGTGCAATTCGAAATAAATGAGCACTGGCAATTTTTTCAAGAGCTAGACACATTACACGAGCCTGTAGGGCGAGTGCAATTTGTTGTCTTTGAAAAATATACGAGATCGTATGTATACAAAATTGCCCTCGAAATCATTTGGCTACTTGTTAAGAATAAATATGCAAACATTTCATTTCAAATTTCTGCACTCAAGTTTCAATTTTTTGCAGTGTTGGGGCTTAATTGACGCGTTCTCAGCCCAATCAGTTCGTTGACATTTTTGCATGTCTATTATAAGTAAACACGAAGTCCAAATTTCAACAACTTGGGACGGCCTACGAAATATGTTAGAACGAACAACTGTCACGCTGTTCCCACCTCTTTTCGAGTTCTTTAGTCTGGTTAATCAATCTTGCGCACTTCTCCTCCAGATCAGTCCACTTTTCCATATGATCTTTGGTGCTCGACTCGCTAACCTAGTAAACAGAAAAAAGAAGAGACAAAAGAAAGCTACAGGCTTACACAGGGTAAAAGTAATTTCCCTAATTTCAACATGTCTAAGCTAAACTGCAAAACAGTCGCTTTTCTCCTCCAGAGCGCTGACACGAGGGGCCGAAGCTCGGGAGCCTCACGCGCGCTTCAATCGCGAGCCTCACGCGCGGTTAACTCACGAGCCTAACACGCGCTTCACTTGCGAGACGAACACACAATGATTATATCGACTGCACTGAAGTCTCTTATTCAGGAAAATGTTTTTTCTACTCTATTCATGATTGCAAAGAGAGAAAGAAACGTAACGCGTGAACAACAAGAACAATGACCGACAAAAACAGAGCACCTGCCAAAAATCAGGAATAAGAATAAATTCAGATTAACACTCTTACGATGTGAACGTTTCGTAAGTGATTTTAGATCTTGTAAGCAGAGGATTCCTTCAATTCGATTTTGTCACCTGAAGTTTGTTGTGGAGCTCAAGGTTTAGTTTTTTGACATCATCCAGTTGTCTTCTCAGTGAAACCAGCGTGTCCTGTTTGTCGTGGATGTCTTTCTCTAGTAGCCGCATTGCAACCTGGAATAAAAACCGCACATGTATTAACAACTGGGTCTACTAGTACTTTTATGTAGGCATCCTAGAAAGGGCCTATAAAAAAATAATAATCAAATAACAATAATACATGATAAAGTTAACAACAATAGTTAAGAAGTGGAAGTTTGGGAGAACAAGAAAAGCTTTCTCGAGTTCTCCCAAACTTTCACGAGTGTTTCTATTAAACAATTATGAACTCGAGATTTCTATCGCGTGATAATTGACGAGGGCGCAGCCCAAGTTCACTATCACGCATAGAAATCGAGAGCGAATAATCTAATTGTTTTAGTATAAATCTACTAGTCGTTCAAAACTTTGTCTTCTGGAACAGCCTCGACCAGTAAACTGTCTAAATCTCCTTCACGGACACTTCGAAACGTGAAGAAGCGGCCGGCATTTTGTTAGCAAGGGCACACTGCTACGCTACTCACTATCTATCACAGAATAGATAGTGGGTAGCGTAGCCAATCAGAGCGCGGCATTTGTGATAGAACGCTAGTAGATTTATACTTAAACTCGATAGAAACACGGAGACCATGTTTCCTATTTCTTTTAGAAAACACTGCGACGAAAAAAAAGGAAAACAACTTGTTAACTTTGATTACCAAAATGTAAATTATCTTTGGTCGCGTCATCATTATGTGAACAGCTCGTGATAGTTCTGTGTTTCTATCGAGTTTTAATATGTTTTTCAAAGCAATGATGGAACGCATACTTCACTTTCTCCTTTCATGCTCCTTGCTAATTCAAGTTCTTTTTCTGCTTCCTATAAAGAATGGAGAAATTCTTCAATAAATCTGACAAATAAGAAAAACAACAACTACTGAAACTACTTTCTGGTGGCCTACGTATTAGGGAAGTTCATTCCTGTTGTTAGGTTCCCGAAAAGCACGTATTAGTCATTTATTATTAATTTTTTAAATCTGTTGTGCTGTAAAATCATTAAAGTGAAGTAAAGTACTGTAATACAATAGCTACATCATTACCAAAGGTCGTTTCTAGTGTTTACAAATTCTCACCCTTCTATTTCAATAATTTTAGCTGCATTACATGTGTTACTTTGCAACAGTCACCATAAAGTAGGACTTAAACATATTAACCTCTTACTGGTCACGGCAGTATGAGCTGAGAGCAGCCAGGTTCATAAAACATTAACACCTAGAATAGCTATGCTAATTGCGGGCTACTATGGTCTCTGTATTGGTTCTTACAATAATGTGTGTTGTTGTTGTTAAAATGAGCAAGGGTTAATATTCTCCAGTATGGCACCAGCAATCCAGAGCATTAAGTAGTTAACCAAATGGCAGTTGCACCATTTATGGTTGTAAATCAGAAATACATGGCTGTATGGCAAACTCCCAGCCAAATAATAAAACAATCAGAACACTGGGATTTTCCACAAGATTTCCGTGCCCTATAATAAAGGTGCCTATCATAATGTTACCTTCCTTTGTTGTATTTCACCATCCAACTGCTTGCGAATGACATTATACATCTCATTTAAGCCTTCCCTGAATTTGAAGCACAATAGTAAACTTCAAACAATTTATAAATCATGAAAAACAGTTACTACTGGTATTAATTTAAAAATCTAAAATAATAAGCATCCCCTGTCTTTCATTGTATCCTCATTAAATTTTGTGAAATCCTCACCAAAAGACCGGAGGAGTAATGCACCTATCAATGTTAAGCCGGCGTCAGGGCATGGGGTGGGGATTTCATTGTCTTTGTTGGCCCTGGGGTAGGGCATTTGACTGACCTTGTTCTCCCGGGGGAGGGAATATTTGAATCTTTCTTTGCCAGCCTTGGGATATTTGACAGCGATGTGCAGCCCAGGGAGGGGAAATTTGGTTGCTTTTGACTGGAATGATTTGCCCGTGGGCAGGGAATTGGACGGCAAATTTTTCAAAAATGTCAAATCCCCACCCCATGCCCTGACTCCCCCCCACCCCTGCCGGCTTAACATTGATAGGTGCATAAGCCCTTTTGGTTAATTAACCATTTCACCCCAAAGAGTTACTTTATAGGTTTTACTCTGTCTAACAGCAGACGATTTTACTCATCAAATGGAAACCCCTTGGGAGTGAAAGGATTAAAAACTTAAAGGCTTGGAAGATACAAAGTAGTTCATTATAGGAAGTACAGTACTGCCATCTCCAGGCCAGTAACTAGACAACGCACAGTTTATTAAAGTACCAAACACTAAAGTTGATGCAAAACAAGCCACTAATTTGCATCACAAGCCAATAGTGTTACCAACTAAAGCAATGTAACATGAAGTAGATATTAAAAGGTGCGTGCACACGAGCCACAGGAGGCCCACACGGCTGGAGCTTATCCCGATTTCTGTAGCATTAAGCACTTAAAAGTATTATTACTCCCCCCTGGATGGGATGCTAGTCCATCGCAGGGTCACCCCCAGCATTATATTGCTGGTACCCATTTATACACCTGGGTGGAGAGAGACAGCGTGGAGTAAAGTTCCTTGTCTAAGGAAACAACACAAGTTACCCCCAGCATTATATCATTGGTACCCATTTATACACCTGGGTGGAGAGAGACAGTGTGGAGTTAAGTTTCTTGTCTAAGGAAACAACACAAGTTACCCCCAGCATTATATCACTGGTACCCATTTATACACCTGGGTGGAGAGAGACAGTGTGGAGTTAAGTTTCTTGTCTAAGGAAACAACACAAGTTACCCCCAGCATTATATCACTGGTACCCATTTATACACCTGGGTGGAGAGAGACAGTGTGGAGTTAAGTTTCTTGTCTAAGGAAACAACACAAGTTACCCCCAGCATTATATCGCTGGTACCCATTTATACACCTGGGTGGAGAGAGACAGTGTGGAGTTAAGTTTCTTGTCTAAGGAAACAACACAAGTTACCCCCAGCATTATATCGCTGGTACCCATTTATACACCTGGGTGGAGAGAGACAGTGTGGAGTAAAGTTCCTTGTCTTAGGAAACAACACAGTGCCAGCACCAGAGCTCGAAAACTCCGGACCCCTGCTCGGAAGTCCGGCACTCTACCCACTACACTACCGTGTCTCCACAACATGAAGTAGACTGCACAAAAATGACAATGCCTGCCCACCTTGATTTTTGGTAAGTTTCTCTTTCAACATCAATGTCTGCCTGAGCAAGCTGTGAATAAAAACATAGTAGTATTACTCATTATAGTGGTTTCATTTGGGCTGAGCACCAAGCAAATCGAATAGCTTTGAAGACAACTTCGCATTCAACAACTCAACCAAAAAGAACAAAACATAGTTTTATTCTTAGTTTACTTTTCTTCAAGATTAGTGTAACACTGAGTAAAGTGTTCCTGGGTGCCAAATACAGGCGCCTTCCTGCTCCACATGTTAATGAAATCCCTGCCATTTAAGTCCCAAAACAAAATCAACTTCTCATAATTAAATGAAACATTTTTGTGACTACTGTATAGACTGCCCTACATTAAATGCATATGGAGAAGAAAGGTGAAAACCAAATTGAAGCTTCTGAGTCTAAACTGGACAGATGGGTACGAAAATCCTCAAAGATTTCAACCAATTTTGAGCAATCTCGCTCCCGCACTGGGTGCCACATTGTCATGAAAGATAATGATGATGATGATGATGACAATATTCCATGTAATAATATACATGAAAAATTACTTGATTGTGATTGGCTGAGAGCAGTTCAAGTGAAAAAACATCAGAACAAAAAGTCCAACACCAGTGCAAATTATCAACAAGAAATCATACAGTTTTCTTGTTCAATTTGTGATTTATTTGCACCTGAGTTTTTTAAAAAGCTCAAATTGCAGTTGCTGAAGAGACTCATGCAATTTGAGCTTTTAAAAACACTTGTGCAAATAAACCACGAACTTAGCTCAAAACCATATGATTACTGTACCATTACTAAAATAAATGCTAGACTTAGTTTAGCCCATTTCAGGCCCTCAGATTGCACACCAGATTTTGAGAACCTAGAACAGGTTAATGTTACACTTACTATAAAATAATTTACTAACAATTTTCTATCATTTAAACTACTTGGCAGTCAGAAAGTTTTGGTTACTAACTTGCAGTTTCCTTGTGCTGGCTTCATTCATCTGATTATTAGCATCTTGAAGCAGATCTCTCTCCTGCATAAGTTGTACAATCTGCTCTGTGCATGATGTCAGCTAAAACAGACATAATTATTCAACCTTTTTCACTCCCAGATATCACAAATGTGCAACTTTTCCATGCAAATTAATCAAAAAACAAATGCAAACACATAATGGCTATTGAGGCATCACACTGAAAATAGTTACAGAATAGGCTAACCATTTGATTTGTGAGAGGGGAAGAAGGGAAACAGTCTGCACACAGACTTATGGTAAAATGTCTAAAGATGAAGCTGTACTGTACCACCTAAGGCCATGTTCACACTGTAACAGATCCACTTTGGGATATACTTCACGCCAGTAAGCCATATAGTCTCCCACAGCTATCACAATGTCACAATGGTGCAGGAGACTATATGGCATAATGGGAGGGTTTACACTTCATGCCAGTATGCCATATAGTCTCCTGTGCCCATCACAATGGTGCAGGAGACTATATGGCATACTGGGAGGGTTTATACTTCATGTCAGTATGCCATATAGTCTCCCACGTTCATCACAATGGTGAGGGAGACTATATGGCATAATGAGAGGGTTTATAATTCACTCCAAATTCTGTATTTAAAGACAAATAAAGTTGTTGTTGTTGTTGTTGGACATTAAAGAACCCACACACTGCTCGAAAAGAGTAGGGACATATTTCCCGGCATGGTGGTCTATCTCCACTTTATGTTTCATCTGTCAAATCATGCATGGGTTGGGTGGGTGGGTGAGATCATATATGGACTGATAGCGGCAGCCAGAGGCGCCTTTACATGCTGACGTCTGATCACACCCAACAGAAGTGTAAAGCGCCTTTAAACATATTCATATGAAAAAGTGCGCTATATAAATTCATTATCATGATCATTAAACAGAACACTTTTAAACAAAATGTTCATCCATAGGTTATGACTTTCAAATGAGTTTAAATACTAAATTAAATTTGATAGTACCTGGGTTTTCAAATTGCGCCGGTGCCCGACACAAGTCACTGTCTATTTCTAGTGTTTGCCCTGGGTACTTTTTTCTGTATTTAGATTTCAGAGCAAGCTTGTTAAAGAGAAATAAATAGAATAAATAAATACATGGGGAAAAACTTAAACTTTCCCAAAGGGAGGCCTCCCACACAAGTGGCAGAAACCAACTCATGCATCCCCCCCCCCCCTTTACAGTGAAGCCGCACTAGAATAGCCAATACAGTGATCCGGCTACTTCAGATCTGAAAATCCTCCTGTAACTCTACTTCAATTTGAAAACCCTGTAGTACTCTGACTAGTCAAGGACTTAGTTAAAGCTTTTGATTGATGTAACCAATATAGTAATACCTGAGTTGACAGGTCATCGTTTGTCATCTTCATGTTGTTTAATTTTGCTTGCAAATTACTGACTGTTGAACTGAAAGTGAGAAAATGTTATGTATTTACATATAAGAATGGCTAAGTCTTGCAGTATGACTACCCAACCCAAGGCTACCCAAACAAATTTGCATTCTTATACTACTACATGAGAAATTTCTGTAATTTGATTGGCTAAGAGCAGTGGTATTTCTGCTTAATTTGAAATACCTACATGTGAAAATTACAAACCTTTTGCGAGTAGTAGTATAAACAAATAATAGCATGATTTGTACGTCACAGTGATATTTGGCATAAATACCACTCGAGATATTTCAAAATTGTCTCAAATTTCACTCGCCTAACGGCTCTTGAAATTACGTACAACAATTTTGAAATATCCCTCGTGGTGTTTATACCAAATATCACTACAAACCATGCTATTACCTATACAAATTACCCAATCACCATACCTAAACAAGAGAATCTCTATAAATGTTTTCGATTTAAATGCATATCATTTGCTCTATAACTGTACAAAACATATCAAGACTGAAAAAGAATCATCTTAGTTGGTAGAAACTCGCCACAAATCTGTTGTTCAGCATCAAAAACAGACATTCAAAATTTGTATGCAAATTTATTTGAGTGGCCATGGTTTGAATGGTCGCACTGTAATAAAATTACCAGGGAAGACAGTTAGAGCCTTCTGCACGAAAATCCCTTAACAGATGACACAGAGACTTGCCAATGCTAAATAGATGTTCTTGACCTTGTAAGAGACTTTTTTCCAGGGGAAAAATGGATGAACCCCTCTTCTTAAGATGCAAAATTACAGACATCACCTTTTAGCTCCATTCATATTTTTGCACAAAAGAATAAGAGCAATATTTCCCCAGTAAGAGCAAACCAAGTTAGCTTAACATAAGGTTTATTACATTTGGCTCTTTTGAAAACTTGCTAACAGCTCTAGTTGTACATACTGTATGCTGAATTAAAAAAAAAGCTGAGAGAAAATACTGCTTATTATCATATGACCAGTCCGGCCCCACTAGCGCAATCCCATAGAAAACTGTAGTGGAAGCTGACATGTAAAGGGCTGCGCTTGTTCCATATGTCATGACCTTGAGCCAAATATTTTCCAGTGCAGCCCTTCCACTTAGAAAACTAAAGCACACTATGAAGGGGGATTTGCATGAAAATGCTGCACAGTTTTTATTAATAGTAGTATCATACATGCTCAACAATGAAGATAGCAGAGATAAAAATTTAAACTTTACTACAAATTCTAGCTGCAGAAAAAAAATATGTGCAAAAAAAAAAAAATTCTACCGTAAGAGAAAAGGAAGAAGAACTCACTTCAAGTTTCTATTAATTTCCTCTAAATATGCTTTTTGATCCATCAATACTCTAAAATCACTACCATCGCTCTTGTCTTGATCCCTGAAAGAAATATCAGAACACGACATACATGAACACTTAATTTATAAGCTTATTAATTAATAACAAAATAATTACCAATTACTGGATGAGGTTAAGCAAAATATTGTGTTTTTTTTTCTGCACCGAGCAGATCAATTATTTGCTAAAGCTGAAGGCTTAGGCAAAAATAATTGATCGCAAGATGCTGGCAAATCACAATATTTTGCGATAATTGAGTTCAATAATTGTTTTATCATTATTTGTGATGTTTTGTCTGCAAGCCTTAATTTGGAAAGCGTATTCCGACAAGTAAGGCTTTTATGTAGAGTTTGCCATCCTTTCTTTTGGCTTCTGTGTAAAGTTTTCTCTGAACAGTTGCCAACTCATCTTTTGATGAAGGAATGTGGTCCTCATCTATCTGTCTTTGTTTCAAGTACTCTTTAAATACACCGAGGGCTACCTTTGTCACATTCTTGGTGTTATCACTCTGTTTAGGATCAATTAAGGTTTTGATTTCGCTGAAAAATTAGGGAAGCGATCTGCCATTCTTGCATTGTCTCAAAGGCAGGGGTATAACTGTGCACACACAGAAAATTATTTGCAGCAAAACTCTGCTGGACTGTAATACGCATGGAGAGACCATTATTTGCAGACAGTTATTTGCAGATCACATGGTGAGCTCTAAGCCAATGAAAATGATGAAAAAAAATAATGCACCGAATAATAATAAAAAACAAGAGCACACCGAGAGCGCAGACCTCCGCCAGCGCATTCAACCCCCTACTGCTAGAGAGGGTACTGAAGTTACTGCATCATGTGACATATGGGCACATGCCGAATTGAAAGATGCACATTTTAGTTTTGGTTTGAAGTTCATATGATGATTCTAGTGCAATTTAAAATAATATTAAAATAATGATTTTTTTTGTTTTTCTGTGACCTTGACCTTTGACCTAGATACCCCAAAATTAAATCAGTTCTAAGTTAGACCATAGCCAATGTTTTGACCAAGTTTGGTGATGATTGGTTGAGCAATGTGGACACTAGGCTGATAACATACGAACAAACAAACGCTGGTGAAAACATAACCTCCATCCAACTCCATTGGCAGAGGTAATAAGTAGGTGAGGTTGTGACTTAAATTCCCATTGTAGTCTTAAGTTTCTTTTCTTTCTCATTTCTATATTTATTACAAGGCTGGTTCTGTGAGAGGAAAAGATGAGGTGAGTCCTCTGTTCTGATTGGCTACCTGCGAGGGCAGAGTGGGCCTATCTTTCCTGCTCCAGATTTCCCGCGTTGTCCCACGAAACAAAACAGAGAAAAATGGCCAGACAATAAATCCATTATTGACCAGGCTTGTTGAGTCAAGATGGCTGGAGATTGGCTGAGTTCTTTTTTGCATTTTTTATACCTCTCGGTTTATAAAGACGCGAAAAAGAATTTGGCCGATATGCAGCCATCTTGATGACACACTAGGTCAATAATGTAGATATACTCAAATCATTGACCACATACTTGGTTTTCCCTTCAGGTGGCTTTTCAAGGTAATTTCCATCCTTTAGGTACAAACTGAGGTCCAAGACACCTGACTAAGAAAAAGAGTTGATAGATGTAAGTTTGTATGATAAAGCAAAAGTCACTGACAGCCTCAGAGTGACAAAGGGTTCACATCTAAATAAGAGTGAGGGACTGGTCATTATTTACAGGGAGGGGGTGGTGGAAATGACAAATGTGATGCTCAATTTTTTTGGACACTCCTTTATAGAGAACTCCAAATTTAGTGCATCCCCCCCCCCTCCCACACACATACACACACAGTAAAAAAAATTAATTGGCTAACAAAAAAGGTTAAGGTATCTTTGTAAAACCATCAACATTCATCACAAAAATGTCTGCCCCCCCACCCCCTCCCCATAAATAATGACAGGTCCCTGACCTCTTTTTGAGTCAAAAAGTTGATGCACAAGTCATGTGAACTCACCCATACATCAAGACTATCTCCCTTCAGATCAAAGTTACAATCAATGATGTTCAGTCCAACCAAGAGGCCAGAAATGACTGCTCCTTCCTCCTGCATAAGGACAGCATATGACTCGAACCAGTCCCTGTCAATTCAAATGGTTTGGTGGTATTATTGGGGTAGTTTCTAAAGAAACTGGAGCTGCATCAGTGGGAAATTGAAACACAAGAAATTAGGACAATCAAACAAGTTGATCAAGTAAGTTATACCACTCTAAGGTAAATCAAAGTAGGACTATGGTGAACTCGTGGATATGTTTACAAAACAGAGAAAAAAGAAATAATTTAAAAATTAACGAGGTGTTTTTTCAGAGTTGTGATTGAATGAACTTGAAGATAAATTTAATAATCTATAATCACAACATAAAAGTGACCAGGGAGCTGAGTAGCTTTTTGAAATAAACATACAGTGAGTACATGACGCCAATCATTTGACTACACTAGGCATCAGTTATAAGGCAGGTGGCAAGCATACAGTTGTTAAAAAATTTGATAACTTAACATAAGGGTACAGGATTAAATGGCACCGAAACCAAATGTAGTTCTGGTATCCTGCTGTTCACTGTCTGTGAGTTCAAAGTTTCTAACACATGTAACAGGGTCCTCCTGAATAAGGTCTGAATTTTGTTGCCATGACATTGTCAATTTTATCATCATTATAGTTTTTGTTGTCTACAAGTCTATTCAATGTATTCAACAGAAATATCCACCTTGATTCTGCAGCTGATAATGAACAAAACCATGTAGGATAGCCCAGCTGACGAATCATACCAAACAAGTCTTTCTTGCATTTTTGCAAAGTATGTTAGTGATGATCTTAAAATCCTTAAGACTCTCAATCCTAATTATCAAGTTGAATTAGTTTATTTACATTACCATCTCATTTTAGGTTATCAGTGGTATATATATTCAGCGTTGCACTT
>OX453283.1:5130737-5313237 GCA_949710005.1 Ricordea florida | reverse complement strand
CCCAAGAAGTTTGCCTTCCAGACAGTTACCTTTAAAAGCAGTCTGGCAAAGTCCCCACAAAAAGTGTTGTAAAGCGCATTGAGCACTGGGTAAAAGTGCTATATAAATCCCTTGTTATTATTATTATTATTATGATTATTATTATTATTATTATTATTATTATTATTATTATTATTTTAGGGGAAAGTGCTGCAGTATTTCTACTATACACTGCCATATGAAAATCTGTATTGCTTCAGTTAAAGAATGGTATGAGCTACACTAAATGTATGTCTTTTGTTAACGGGATATATCTTATAACATCTTTAAAATTACAAATCATTAAAAGATGTGCCCCATTGCCCCACTACATAGAGCTCTACAGCATGGCTATGATATGAAAACCAACTTGGATCAATGGAAGTATCTGGGCAACCATGTACCTACCCCTCCCCTAACCTAACAATAATGCTAACTTTTTTAACTTATCATAACTTGTTGGATTAGGGGAGGGGTAGGTGCACAGTTGCTCAGATACTTACATTGATCCACCAACTTCACGTCTTATTCAATAACAGCGGTACAAAATGGCTGTTTTGTGTTTTGGAACATAAATGTAAATGTTGCAGTTAAAAAAACGTTTTTAGCTAATTTCATTCTTAACTTGATAATTTTAATTTTTAAATACAAACTACCTGTATGTAAAGAAGAAACCCTTAAAAGATGGCATTTTTTTTCCTAATTTTTCCCCCAAAAAATAACAAGCTAAAAATAAAAATTACCTGCAATATATGATGAATACTAGTTAATACTAAACCCTTTCACTCTCAAGAGTAACTATATAGATTTTACTCTGTCTAACGCCAGACAGTTTTACTCGTCAAATGGAGACCCCTTGGGAGTGAAAGGGTTAAAAACTATCTCCTTTAATCCTTTCACTCCCAAGAGTGACTTAATAGATTTGACTCTGTCTAATGCCAGACGATTTTACTCGACAAATGGAGACCCCTTTGGAGTGAAAGGGATGCAAGCCTTTGCCTACAGCACTGGTGTACATGACCTTTACAATTCTCACAAGGTCCTTGAAGTGTTGGCAGCAGCCACAGCAAACATGAGCCCTACTTTCTTTTTCTTTAGTAATAACATACAATGCAAAAATTTCAAGGCCCTGATTGGCAGTGAGCATGTCAATTGATTTCAAAAACTGCAGAAAATTAAAACTGAGTGCAGAAACTTGAAATTTTGTGTACAAATTTGAAATCAAATTTTCGCATGATTGTTTATTTATATTAACAAGTAATAAAATGATCTCGAGTGCAATTTTGTATAAATAAGCACTCGTCCATTTTTCAAAGACAACAAATTACACTCGCCCTATCGGCTCATTTAATTTTTTCAGCCTTTGAAAAAATTACTTTAGATCATTTATTCCAAATTGCACTCGAAACCATTTGATTATCTATACAAACAATGTATAAATTTGAGGGCATTTAAAGGCTGAAAAAACCAACAGAGAAAAAACAGTAAAGCTCGAGAAAGCTTAAATTACCGCAGGAGGACTTCGTTCACTGGACCAGTAAATCAAAGAACAAATTTCGCAGAACACGAAACAATTGATGTTTTCTTTAGGAAGATGATAAATAAATTATCATGTGATCATGACGTCCTTTGTTTTTGTTGCGCGTCAACTCTTTGTGTGGGAAAAAATATACCGTCGGGTTTCATGGAACGGTCTTAAATTGAAGTTCTAAGGCTAAATTACACTATGCTTATCTGCTTACTTCTCAAGCCATGACGTAGCACACTTTCAAACACCACAAAAAACTGTTGAAACGGTTCAAAGTCATCGCCAATAACGCTTCCAAATTTCAGTGCACGGTCGATGAGATTTTTGATACAAAGATTGGATATATTCAAAAGATTCAACCTCTCTACTTTCCATTGAGCTTCTCTTCTAGACCCTGACGGTGCACTGGAGCTAAACGTTCGTAGCAGAAGCTTTCCAAAATTCAATTCCGTTTCCTCTTCGTCTACATTCGCCGCCGCCATTTTGTGGTCACAATAAAGCCGCTGACATTATAATGCGGTCACGCAGCTTTGTCACGGAAAGGAGGTCACGAGACGAAGAATATATCTCTTCCTTCAGGGTCTCCGAAATTCAAAGACTGACGCCCCCGTTACTTGCTCAGGGGCTCGCAGTTGCAGACGGTGATGTTCTTACTTATCCATTAAGCAGCAAATTAAACTTAAAAACGGTTCTAGGCAAGATTACAGACTGACATCTCAAACAGATCTTAAAGTCCAAACAGGATTCTATCACCAGAAGTGTCCTCACGATCTTGGACAAAATATTCGGGACAGATTCCATGACCTTCGTTGAAACATCAGTATTTCTGATTTCTCCTTTTCCTTTGATTCCCCCTGAACAACGTTGATCACCAGAATTCAAATACATGTGAAACATATTATAGACTTTCTGTAGCTCAACATTGTATTGGGGGTAGCTGAGGAAAAATCAGTTTGTAATAAGTTTCTGTAGAATCGTACAGTAGTAATAATCATGTAACGGACTCTTGCACGTTGTTAGTTAGTTAATAATTGTTCTGTTTCAAGTTACTTGATCCTGCCGCGACGTAAGCGTAACCCGAGGAGTTGGTAGGAAAGCACATGGTTTCAAGGGTTCCGAATCCGAAAGATACGTACGGTAACATTGCCTTCGATTTCCCTTCTTAATGCCGGGATCGAGGTATGTAAAACCCTTTATTTATGTAGTTAATGGAAATCGTCGTAGATGTTTACTTTATGTAAAGCCGTGATCAATTCTGATTCGATCGTATCGGTCAGTCAGACGCGAAGTTCTTTATGAGTACACTCTTCTTGTCGGCACGATATAGCATGTGTGTTTTGCGTTTTAGTTTCATTTATTGGTAGATTGGTATTTCTTAGCGGTTTCTGTGGTGGATTGGTATGATTAGACTCTGTTTAGAGTTGGAAGAGGGATTAGGTAGTGAATGTGGATTCGTTGTTGATTGGGTAGTGATTGTGGATTAGAGTTGTATTAGATTCTGATGCTATCCAGATTTTTCCAAAGGCTTCTCGGATTAACCTGTTTACATTTTGATTCTGTCCGAATTAGCCTGGTTAGATTTTGATTCTGCTTTGATTAATAGTTAAAAAAATGATTTCCCAGGATTCTGAAAAATGCGCCAGAACCTATGCTGGATTAGACTTTGATTATGATCCAGGAAGATTCAAACGAGATAATGATTTAACCAGGTTTAAAACATGATTTAACCAGGTTTAAAAACTGCGCTGAAATCGGCCGTTTCCCTGTTCTGAAGCAGAACAGTTTAATTATCCCATGAGGTTTTATTGACGATTGTATGTGTTAGGCTTGGTCCCCAGAACAGTGGCGCATTAACAGGGGCATCCAACGAGCAGATTGAGCCAGAAACCTCTGAGAGACATTTCTAAGCTCCTTGTAAATGTTTAAAGACCGTCTAAAGAGGTTTTTTATCACCAAGAACAATTTGATCTGTTGGTATATCTTAGCTGAGAATTGAAGTGTTCGAAAATTTTGGGGAATGATATCTTTATTTCAGAAATTAGGGAGCTTAAGCACGCGCGTTTTTGAGACGCGGACGGTAACCGGAAGAGAACATTTCACGTGCCAGGACAGTGGTATCTCCCAGATTTTTATAGTGATCATCTCTAATGGAGAAAAGATACTAATCAGTGTAAATGCAGTTGTGTGAAGACAAGTTAAAAGGGGAAACAGCTGACTTCCGGTTGCCGTCCGCGTCTCAAAAACGCGCATGCTCAGCTCCCTATCATCGCTAGCTGGACGTCAATTTCTAAAAACGTCCCAACGAACCATTTGCTCATTCGAAATTACTAGGTGACCTTTTTAAGTGCCAAAAATTGCAAAAATATCTTTTCCAAAACGTAAGGGACTACTTTTGCGTTGTTGCGAATCTTTTAGGGGATCTTTTAGGGAATGAAAATCCCGGGATGAAAATCTGTCCAGAGACACGGTTCGAAAATCCGAGGGCCTGTGTGTTCGATATTCGAAAATTCTAGCTCACCTTCAGTTTCTTCCAACATATTTTTACCGAAAAGGTTCGTTGTGTGCCGTTGAATTAAGCTGTATTTAGAACTCATTTATCCTACGAAAAAATCTTCCAGTCAAGAAAACTTGCAAATCTCGCAGGAAACTCAAAAGCTTTCTGTAAAAGTAATTTAGAAAATAATATGCTTAGTGAGGATGTTATGTGGAGCAGTTTGATTTGTTTCCTTGCCGCGAAACAGCAGTTAAAAATAACACCATCTACTCTATGCTCGGATGAAGACCTAATAGGGACACGAGAACGTTCCTAGGCTCCTGTTAAGAAATTTGCCCGGGCTAACCTAAATTTGGAACCTTCTCAAACTCTAGATCATGTTTGCATCTGCTGAAATAAACAGGGGCGCCATTTTCTCTTTCTTGAACCAACAAAAGAAAGCTATTTAGATGTATTTGCACTTAAGAAGATATCCCAAGGAAAAATTCTTAATTAATTTTCTAAAACGCCTCATGGTAAATAAGGACACGTACCAACATAGAACTATCAGAAGAGTGCTAAAAAATAAAGATTATCTAAACCAGGAGCCCATGGCTCCTGTCTAAACGTAATAAAAGGATATTTCAAAAACTTAAAATCTCAATACTGAAAAAGTTAATTACTTTTAAGGATGCAATTTCTATAATTGTCTTTAGCAAGGAAGCAAAGTCGGTTTACCATATTTGGGTTTAAAAATTTGTAAACGGTTCCATCTTTAACTTGGATTTGTACATAGCTGGCGTTTTGCCCGCTACAGCGCAGCCACACATTGGTTAGCTCATGGTCACAGGACATCTAACAATGAAACTTTTAATAGCGCCAAACGCCATGAGCAGGCAACATTGCGAAAACAATGACGTCAAACAGAAAACATTTCACTGTTACCCGAGAAATGTTGATGGCTGTTGCACGTGATCATTGACTCCTTCGCTTCGAATCTCAATTCTCGTGAAACAAAAGTCACTGTTCCCTTCTAGACCAGTCATTAAGTGTTAATTATTCACCTCCTATGAGTTGAATATATATTAATTGATGGAGGTTTTCAAAAGACTTATGCAAGTGCGTTTTGCTGTGTGTAACGCCCTATTCATGTTTGAAATAAAGTTTCACCGTCACTTTGATGTGACTCAGGTTGTTTAGTTACTAAAAAATATTTCTCAATATCGGTGAATAGTTGCCTTGTAAATATTTACCTCTGCATTTCGGCAGGTATCCTGTTAACGATTATTTTCTGTTCCTTTTTTATTAACTTTCTAAAAGAAATTTTGTGAAGAGCGAACCGGAAGTTATGTAACACGCGCGAAGTGATTGACAGTTCAAAAATAAAAGTCCCCGGATTTTGGGGAGACGCGCTTACGCCATGAGGAAAAACTTTTGTGGTTGTTTTGTACCTTTTACGGGACTTTCAGTGGGAACTCTGGACATTGTTTGAATTAATTTGGAAAGAAAAAGTTAGGAACCGAAGGAGAAACATATCCTCCGACTATTCGCCTCGTCAATTGTTGCATGTCAGTTCTTGAGATATTGAGTGGTAAATCCTCTACACATTTGTATTTATATACAACTTTCCCCAGCATGTGTGCGTTCAGGCCGGACTTGTCTATCTAATGTCCGGACTCGGAATCCCATAATATCGAGTAATCAGAGTTCGCTTGAAGAAGACTAGCAGTAAGCAGTCGAAACGTCGCGACCACCCGGCATCCAAGTTACTCCGTCGTGAGACCATAAAACTAATTGATATTATCACGATCAGACTAATGTTACTAAAGGTCTAAAAAAAAAACCAAGCCCTTAAGAAGCATCTTGATGGAGCTCAGAGTGAGCTGACAAACCTACAGGAAAGCTAGGGTGGAAACCCAAGAAAGGAGATTTAAGTGATGAGGGCGCTTCGCCGGCCAAGCTCAACAGCGAGGCAGATCGACAAATCGCTCGAACTCATCGGTCGTGAGTACGAAAACTTACTCAAATCAGAGCGAGAAATGAAGCAAGATATTAAATCCTTGAAAAGGGATTTAGCTAAGCTGAAGGAAACGTTCGATACTGTTACTGTTTTGTTACCGAAGCTTAACACAGAATTTCTTCGCAAATCCACTTGCTTCAAAGTCATATCCCCATGGAATTCTTTAGACAATCATGCCCTTGCTATTTCAAGCAAAAGCTTGTTTAAAAAACACGCTGACGGGACATATGTTATGTAAAGAGTTCAGTATGAAGATAGAAATATATTTAAATAGGTTTTTCTCAATTTTAATCGTTTTTAAGCTTTCTAACTGACGTTCATTTGTACATGGTAGGTTTTAACTTTTTGGATACACGACCACATCAGCTCCGCTGCAATTCTATCGTGTTTGAATAAATGTTATTGTTGTCCTGTGCTTGCGTAAATAGTGATATACTAAAAAACAGTGTTTTGTTAGCAATCCGGCATGCTTTAGGCTCAGCTTTTAACCCTGTGTTTATCTCATTATACTTTCCCTTCCAGAAGCCAGAAAAAAAAATTATATATATATATATATTTAAGAAATAGAAAACATGTACCGTGTTTCTATCGAGTTTTAGTATAAATCTACTAGCGTTCTATCACAAATGCCGCGCTCTGATTGGCTACGCTACCCACTATCTATTCTGTGATAGATAGTGAGTAGCGTAATGGCGGCCGCTTCTTCACGTTTTCGAAGTGTCCGTGAAGAAGATTTAGACAGTTTACTGGTCGAGGCTGTTCCAGAAAGTTTTGAACGACTAGTAGATTTATACTAAAACAATTAGATTATTCGCTCTCGATTTCTATGCGTGATATTTGACTCGGGCTGCGCCCTCGTCAACTATCACGCGATAGAAATCTCGAGCTCATAATCTAATTGTTTAATAGAAACACGATTTCTAACCAATCAGCGCGCGTACTTTCTTGGGACTGTTTTCTAAATATATATATATACATATATATACAGATGTTGCGGGAGTAAAATTGTAGGGATGAACGTGTAGTTTGTTTGTGTGTTTTTTCTCCCGCAACATCTACGTTGCTCTATTTCCAGGTATTGAGCACTGTTTTATGTTAATCAACGTTTACACTTAGATATATATTTATAGATATATCTAACAAAATAAGCAGAATGAAGATGGGAAATA
This sequence comes from Ricordea florida, assembly GCA_949710005.1. Taxonomy (NCBI): domain Eukaryota; kingdom Metazoa; phylum Cnidaria; class Anthozoa; order Corallimorpharia; family Ricordeidae; genus Ricordea; species Ricordea florida. The sequence goes on along the minus strand of OX453283.1, from coordinate 5,306,029 downwards.
AGAAAACTCCCAACCCAAAGACATCAGTAAATAGACCCAACTCTGAATTCTCCAACCCACATTTTATCACGTGCCTGGCGCCCACTGATGAGAATTACTACTCAGATATCTTTGGGTGCGGTGAGGATCGAAGTACGAAATGTTTTTATTGACTGTTTCAACCTCTTAAAGACTTCCTTAGCTTTTCATTGACTTAGAAATGAATGGTTTCCACCTTTTTGGAGAAGTTTTGAATGTGACCAACTGTAAACATCTGCCAGCCATTAACTACATCAACAGCATAAAATCTGCACCCATAAAATGAAAATAAATTTCGAAAAAGGAGCTGCAATTTCCGTTCGTTGACTTTGCGCAAATTTATATCATCAGAAAACTCCCACTTGACCTTAGTCTAGGGCGGTTTTTAATAAGATTACGTTGTGGAAAAAATGAAAAAGGGGTTTCTGTTTTTATCGGCTTAATCTGTTTTGCTTTGACGAAAATACAGTCAAATTGACAACAGAGAGCGAGGCCGCCCGCGTGGCGTTAACTAGAATTACACCGTTAAATAGAGCAATCGTTTTGAAACGAGTAAGCGGGGGGTTTTAAGAAAACAGTTTTGGTTATAACACATGTAAATCAGGACGCAATCAATTCTACATTTGTTCTTTTATAGCGCGCCATCAAAGAAAAGCCCTCGACAAAAATCCGGTTAAAACAATAAGTCTCAAAATACGTTTTCCGTTTTTGGTCGTGAATAGTGATGAGTTTAATGTTTTATCTAGCTGGCGAGGAGACGCTTCTTGGTTCTTGACATCAGAGAGCGCTTGGCCGACTATTCGTCCCACGGAAACTAAAACGCATCACGAAGAGTTCACCCCCCTTTAATGCTTTCCATTCCTCCACATATCAGGGGGGGGGGCGCAGCGTGGAAAGACAGATATAGAATAGAATATTCAAGTTCCCCGGAAAGCGTCGCGCATGAACATTAATTTCAGTACGAAGTTGGTAGAAAGTGAAACCTCCATCAAAGCAATCAATCAAGTGACAGGCTGTCCCTCAACGCAGCGGTATAGCCGGATTGCTGGCTGGGTTTGATGCAGGTACCGTAACACTGTTCAAAACGATATTTAAACGACTCAAAAAATCTGTTAATTCACTTAGGAGCTTTCAGTGCGAGGGACTCTTCACTCTGGCGAGATCTCTTTCTTGGCTCAAGAAGAAGAACAAACATAAAGGATCACACTTCGAAAGTTATTTGAGCCGCAAACTCAGTCGAACTCGAACCGCTTCTTTCAAGGTCGGTAGTAGTTTCAATTTCTGTTGAGCACGTGAAGCCATAGACTCTAGCCCCAGGGATTGATAGCTTTGTTCAAGCTTGTAGCGTGATGTTAAACTCTTCTACTAATGAAACCCAGTCAACCGGAGCCGCTGTATCTGGCGATCCCAGTGAGTTCCACAGTGATTTGCCGTATTTCAAGGAACCACATTGGTTGGAAATTGCTCGTGTAACGTTCGAAGTGACCCTCGCCTTTCTCGGCGTCGCTGGTAACATTTTAGTCTGTCTTGTCATCACTCTTCAACCACAGATGCGAACCGTTGCAAACTATTTTATAAGAAACTTGGCAGTTGCGGATTTGGGAATACTTCTCGTGTCCTTTCCCTTGGCGGTCATCAAGGAACAAGACCCGTACCACTGGCCCCTAGGAGAGAATTTCTGCCGCTACGTGTTCCCCCTTTCTGATTTGTTCTTCGGTGTATCAGTATGGTCCATAACCCTTATAGCAATCGACCGCTACAAGGCTATAGTCCGGGGGGTGCCGCCCAAGCGACGTTCCAATACAGTGTTTGTCACAGCGCGATGGATGGTCATCGGCATCTGGTTGTTGTCTTTCTTAATCATCTCCCTTCCCATGTTCTTTGTCATGGAATTCGCGGACCACAGACCTGAAATAGACTATGTCGACTGTACACCACTGTGGCCAGACTCGGAAAAACACGACGTGATGCGGCAGACCTACATCATAGGTCTAATTATCTTTTGGTACATACTCCCGATCACCATCATTAGCGGAACGTACCAGCGAATCTCACGGAAGCTTCGCGCAAGCACAAAATTCAACCGTTCCATCATGAAAAACTGCGGCGTGTCCGAGGAACAAGGAACGCGAAGAAGACTTCGCGAACGCCAGAACAGCCGAGCCAAGAAACTTTTAACTCCTGTCGTTATTGTATTTGCTACCACTATGCTTCCCCTTAACGCATTTCGCCTTTTTGTGTTATACTGGAAAGAATTTTCTGTGCATAAATTTCTTTGGGTTTTTTACAACCTGTGCGTGATACTTGTGATTGCAAACTCGTCCGCAAATTTTCTTATTTATTCCTTGGTCAGCGATGAGTTTCGCCAGAGTTTTAAGCGCTTCTTCACGGGTTCTCGCGTCCCACTCATAAGCGCGTCCGATAGGACTCTGCGCAGTCCTCAAAGCAGGAGTCCATTAACTCTAAGCCCTCTGAGCGGAAAAGCTGAACTGTGTGGCGAAATGAAGAACAATAACAAAGATTCGCAAGTGTAAAGAATACAAGACCGAAACTTTAGATAATGTAAACGTATTTTAAAAGCGCTTTTTTTCTGTTACGCGCTCTCCAGTTGTAAACGTGCTCAGGAGAACCCGTTTGAAGCTTCACCAGAAAAGGGGCTTAATTCGAAAGCTTTAAGATGTTGCACCGACTTCGTAGATTAGTCATTGTATTTACAAACGCTAAATATCACAGACAATGCTCAGATAGGATAGTTAACCAATAAGCAAGATTATGATGAAAAAAAAGTCAAGATAACGAATTTATGAAAAGGTTTCTTTGGGGAATAGTTATCGCCCGCTCGCCTACCACGCACATTACATCAGCATGAAACATTTCATCGCAAAAAAAAAATAATAATAATAAAAACAGTATTTATAATAAAGAAAACGTTTCTTCTTACTAGTGTTTTTTACTTCCTTGCCTTTTGTTTATCTTTTCCCCATGGGTTTGCCGAATTAACCGCCTAGATTTTGTCAAAATTTGTTTCCTGGAAAGTGAAACAACTCCGTAAACTTTTTTTTCCAAGTTTCTAGAAGTTTTTGAATTTTTTATGGAAGTTGTCTCTCTATTTTGAGGTCGCGAAAGGACTTTGGTTTTGTGCGGAAAATTTCGGCAGAGTTGCTTCAAAAGGCCGTTTCACTTTGAACATAAGTCAGTGTATTTATCTCTCAAAAAATTATATTTACCGTTCTTTTTTAAACACTGTTTATTTTTCATCTCGTATTTTATGGTAAAAAAAACCCCATGTATTGCGTAAAACGTTAACGCTTGCATCTAGAGCTTCTAAGCAGCGCGTTAAAAACATCAATAATAAAAATTGTGGGCAGGTGTTTTATACGTTAATTAAGCACTCAACGAAATTTTTGCCAACGCAAAAGTAAAGATGAAAAAAGTGTCTTTTTCAATCGAAATCCTAGGAATTTGATTCCTACAGTCTATTTCAGGTTGTTCTTGTTTCTCTCAGTTGCAAGGTTTATGATGAATACAGCTTAAGCGTAGCATTACGTGTAAAAAAAAAATCTTTATTAGTTTTCAACCGAATCATAATCATCCCATTGTTTGATTCTTCTGGCAAGAAAACGTAGACGAAACGTCCAATTTCTAAGCGTAAACAAGTTATATAAAAACATGCAGGCGCGTTAGCTTTATAGAGTACTAACGAATTGGTATTCTTGAAAGGAAAGAATCCAAACACTGAAGTGTACATTATATTCAATTCGTTTCTTTTGAAATAAAGTAAAACTTAAACAGTTTGAAGGAAGCTAAGAAAGATTTTGCTTGCGAAGGTCACGTACTAAACAGGACTCTTAAGCGGATATCAACCACTATTAGTTTGCGCAATCTGCGCTTTTGAATAGAAAATATATTTCACCTCAGCGAAAAGCTTTTTGATTCTTCATTTCATCTTTCAGTGGCCAACTCGAAAGCTTACAGCTCCTTTGGCCACTGCACACGATACATCAACAAAGTAATTCATCTCTTTTTTTCCTTCTTCTATTTTTCCTTTTGGCTCATTTTAATACCTATATTGTAATTATGTTTTTCTCTTGTAATCGTCGTGTAAAATAAAGATTGAATTGAAAATTGAATTGAATTCAGACGGTAAAAGTAGCTGTTATTTCCACCGACGAAATGTTAAGCCGATTTCTTTGCTCTTTGTTCCACGTGAGGAAGCATTTAAGACGAATTTGTAATGATTCACTTGGGAGCATTTGAATTTTCTAAATAAGAGCTCTGTCCGGAAGTTCTCTAAAAGACCTCTCTCACGTACATTTTAACCAAATTTAAACATAAACTCGCTTGAAACACTGAGAAAAGTTCTGCACGCAAACGAACCTGAATTTTGAAATGTATAAAACCCTTGTTATTTTGTCGTGTAGAGGAATAAATAGTCCTATTATGCTCGTTTTAGAAATCGGGAGTCGAATTAAAAGTTTTACTGACTGAAATATTGGCTAAATTTGCGATTAATTGGTCACAAGCGGCGCAATCAGCGCCCATCTCAGTACTTTAAAGCACCTTGTTACCCCTCACAGACCAAAACTGAAATCTTAAAAGACTAACAAGACACGAAGACGTTAAATCGACTCCTTTAGTCCATCCACAAAAATATTTTAGAGAAAGTGTAAAAAGAAACCGACTCATTAAACAAATGGAAGCAATCGATTTAAATGGTTTGAAAGCTTTTGACTAATTTTTGGCGGAGGAAATTGCTCCTTGCGACAGTTCAATTGTTTTCTTTTTTAGAGAGAGAAGAATTGCCTTGAAATGAGTTAAGAAAAAGCCCTGACTAATTTTTGGCTGAGAAAACTGTTCCTCGCGGCAGACCGTTTAAAACAAGTAACCTAAAAATGGTCTCCAAAACTATTATGTTGACTAATTTTGAATACAGCGAATTGGTCGTTGCGCACTTGGAAGTTTGGAATGTTTTTCTTTATCTAACGAGGACGCGAATACATAACACCACTTGATACCAATAGCTTAACAAAGGATGAAAAAGCTAAGAAATTTACAAAGTTTTAGCAGAGAGCTTTTATTTAGAATTCGCAAAGGTTCTGAATGTTTTAATAAGAACCGAAAAGTTAGCAATGCGAAAAAAATATCCGGTCGTGAAATGGTTTCGAAAACTATGGATTAATTTATAGCGTTCAGGTGCTCCTAGCAACACTTATAACTTACTCGGCGATAATAAAAAAACAAATGCTTTTTTATCAGTTCTTTTGAGATAAACTAGTGAGGATTTGAATATTCTCTCAATAATTTTGATATTCAGTTCAAGTTCGACTTTGGGAACGGAAGGGTTTAAGTTTGAAATTACTTTGAATGTTTACTGATGCTTATAACTGTGGACGTATTCTTCTGGTCCAAGTAGGAACGAAAACGGTACCTATGGTTTAAACACTAATTAAAGTTTATAGAGGATAGAATACTGGATTAAAACAGTCCTGAAATACCGGGCAACTCTTTTGAACTGCTTTTTACGGAGAAGCTCGTTCAAAACAGACATAGCTTGATTCTACGCTGGTTTGAAATAATGGATCTAGCTTAAAAGGTTACAATTCACCGACCCAAAAATTATTTCAAACCAGCTTAGCATCAAACTATGTCTAATTGTCCACCTGGTTGCAATGTGCACTTTCCTTTAACTCTTTAAAAACAATTCAAACTTCCAGCAAATGGGAATTCTCTTACTTTTCACTGTTTCACTTCCAGTAAAATTTCAAGGTGGAACGGTTCTTGGACGTCTGAAACGAACAACTGAAAAAAACTAATTCATTTTACATTGTTATACTGATCTTGTTATTCTTTCTAACGTTAAAATTATAAAATTGCTACTAAATGCAATTCATTTACTCCGAATTTTTCACTTATGTTGTCGTTGTACACTCGCTTCTTTGCAGAAAAATTGCAATATGTTTATTTTGCGGTGCTGTTTTGTAGAGGACAGTAAACTGCGAAACCGTAACCTTTGACGCTGTATTTCGCACGTGCGGATTCATGGTATCGCTATCGGGTTCTTATTTAATGGCTATGAAGTCTGACATGCATTTTATTTGTCTCCCTCGATCACTGGTACTTGTCTCGAAGGAAGGCAGATGTTTAAGTACCGAACAATTTATTTGAACCGTACGAGGCACATGACAATATACAAACATGGCACCAGTTGAAATGAAGATGGAGCAGTGGAAATATTTGATCACACTGTGAACTTTTGAATTTAACCTTAAAGTCGCGCTCGCAAATAAGTTAAGAAAGTTCACCGATTGAGGAACTACAAAGCAACAAACCTGTACAAGACAAAAGTATTTTTTAGAAAGGTATGCAGGACGCAATGTTTTGACCAGTTGGTGGGAAACATAAACCGTCTGGTTCTAAATTTTACGCCATTTAGATTTACTGCCACTTTCAAGTCCTCCATCCTGCAATGAGATTCTTAAGTCTAGCCCTTTCCTTGATAGAGTCAAACCTTGAGTCACCGTTTCTATTGGTCTAGCTAACTTTAAACCGTTTCTCTTTCAGAATCAAATCTCAGTAAATCATACAATGTAATTCTGTGTTTTATCCATTTTCTCGCAGATTCAAACCTTGAGTTATACAGTGTGGTTCTTCCTTTTAACCCTTTTACTCCCACAGTCAAGCCTTGAGTCATACAATGTGGTTCTATCTTTTAACCCTTTCACTCCCACAGTCAAACCTTGAGTTATACAGTGTGGTTCTTCCTTTTAACCCTTTTACTCCCACAGTCAAACCTTGAGTCATACAATGTGGTTTCATCTTTTAACCCTTTCATTCACACGGTAAAACCTTAACCCTGAAGTACACAGTGCCATTCGCAGCTAAAGTCAAGTGCCAGTAAAATCGTATCACTAACTTAATCGAATAGTTTCATAACTCCAATTTCTTCCTTCAGTTCCATGCTAACTTCCACAAAATGAAATCGTTCTCAACTTAAACTCTCACCCAAACATTGGTCTTTCTATTTCGGCTCGTATTTCTATGTTTCATTGTCTATTTGGCCACCGTGTTTCGCCTGAACCTCGATTCGCTCAACACTACGGATTTTGTAGTTCTTTCGTGTTATGCTTTTCAGTGCTGTTTTGCCTTTCTCCAGCGTTTAGGACTGGTGCGAGGGCCAACGTGGAGAGCCTTGTGGTCCCTTGGGAGGCGATCGCAAGGGCGACACAAATCCTGGGTTTCTACATGAAGGGATTTCGAAAAATAAAAGTTAGGCAATAATATGCACTTATAACCCGTTCACACCAAAGCTTAAACATGTTTCAATGCTGTTTAGTTAAACACGGTTTAAGATTGTTTCCTTTATATAAGCTACTAAGTGACGTTGTAGACTACAAATTTAGCACAAATAGAAAGAACATGGTCAATTTTATTTCAATTCTGTGTAACAGCCCGTGTTCCAGTGCTCGGTTAGTAATTTTCACATTTCAAAACCTGCTTTAACTAAGGGACGGACCATTAGAAAAGTGATGGGGGGGGGGGGGGGGGGGGGCGGGGGTGGGGAAAAAACCAAACAAAAATTCATGCAAGGGAAAATGCCAAGAAAAAAAATTCATGCAAAGAAGAAGGTAAAAAAAAAAAATTCATGCAGAAGGAAGGTCCAATTGTGACTTTTTGCACAAGCGGTGAGCGAAAAAAAAAAATTCGTGCAAGCTGAAAATTCCCCACCACCCCCCCCCCCCCCAATCACTTTTCTAATGGTTCGTCCCTAAACATGCTTAGTTGGTATGAATGGGGTATCAATGTATGGTCCCGAGGGAAACAGTTAGTTTTGTTTTCCCGAGGACTCGATCCTGGACTGGTATGAGAAACACGCTCCTCTCAACAACACTTGGCTGGTTTCCACGAAAAGCGAGTCACATATAAATAACTCATATAAATTCCTAAACTAATACGAAAATTACTTATGGCACTACAACTATTAAGTACTACCATTGCTTTTTCATATAAGTAATATAAAAAGTTAAGCGCTATTGAGATGAAATACTGCGTCTCGTATTTGATGTATTTCATAGCTAAAGGTTAAAAATGCAAATTAGAGAAATTTGTTAAATATTGAAGATGGTACGTTTCGAGCCTGGAAAATATTAGAAAGATTGATTTTTCAGAACTGTCACAGGAAAACTCAAATCCGAGTTCTGTCATTAGTAGTCGAACCTACGACCTTCAGATTATTACTTCAGACGCTCTACCACTGAGCTATGGGAGACTCGTCCGAGCAAAGCCATTAAACTAGGTTCATTGGACAAAAATCCTGCATACAGTTAGGATTTGGATGTCAGAGTGTCAAGGTGTTAAATAATGAAGATAGTATACTTTGAGCCCGAAAAATTGCAGAGGGCAGGATGTTTGTCCCATGAACCTAGTTTAATGACCTTCCTCCCACGAGTCTCCAATACTTAAGGGACGGACCATTAGAAAAGTGATGGGGGGGGGGGGGGAGAATTTTCAGCTTGCACGAATTTTTTTTTTCGCTCACTGCTTGTGCAGGAATTTTTTTCAGGTGAACCCCTCCGCACTAATTTTTTTTACTACGTGTGAAAAAGTCACAATTGCACCTTCCTTCTGCGTGATTTTTTTTATCTTTCTTGGCATTTTCCCTTGCATGATTTTTTTTGTTTTTTTTTTCCCACCTCCCCCCCCCCACCATCACTTTTCTAATGGTCAGTCCCTAAAGTGGTATTCCACCCTAAAGTATGACGATATTGATGAAAAAGTCACTTTTTTTTTAAAATGTAACATGTAAAGCCACTGAAGACCGATAAAAACATTTTGAAACGATTTTGCCGAATTTGCCCCAAGATGAGTGTTAAATTCAAGAAATGTACACAATGATAGAAGTTTTTTTTACATGGTAACGACCATAGCAACGGTTGTTTACTGTCAGAAAACGACTGAAAATGAAGATAAAAAATATAAAGTATATTTTCAGCCCGAAAAATTGCAGAGTGCAAGATGTTTGTCTCATGAACCTAGTTTAATGACCTTCCTCCCACGAGTCTCCTATACTTAATTATATTATGAGCTTGAAATTTCTATGAGATGAAAGTTGATGAGGCCGAAAACCGAATCAACTTTCACCTCATAGAAATCGATAATAATTATTTTAGTAAAAATCGTAATAAGCGAATCGAATGTCGGCCAAAAAAAAATAACAAAATACTAAATTGTCCTGCGAAACTTCACTAAAGCGCGAAGAAGTCGCTAGTTTTAATACGATCTTCAACCAAGTGCTTCACTCTAATGGCCGTTAGTATAAACCTACTAGCGTTCTATCACAAATGCCGCGCTCTGATTGGCTACGCTACCCACTATCTATTCTGTGATAGATAGTGAGTAGCGTAGCAGCGTGCCCTTGCTAACAAAATGGTGGCCGCTTCTTAACGTTTTCGAAGTGTCCGTGAAGAAGTTTTAGACAGTTTACTGGTCGAGGCTGTTCCAGAAAAGACAAAGTTTTGAACGACTAGTAGATTTATCCTAAAACAATTAGATTATTCGCTCGAGATTTCTATCACGAGATTTCTATCTATATTTCTATCGTCAACTATCACGTGATAGAAATCTCGAGCTCATAATCTAATTGTTTAATAGTGTGTAGCTCAGCCAATCAAATTACGGCATTTGCATTAGTATACAAGTAGACTTTTACTAATTGGTATTAGCAATCTGATTGGGCTGAGCTACTGCAGACTATCAGCCATTAGACAGCACTTGGTTGAAGAACGTTTTCAAAATGGCGACGTATGGGCGCTTTTAGCGAAGTTTCGCAGGAAGATTGAGTATTTTTGGTGTTTTGTTCACCGACACATGATTTGTTTATTATGATTTTTACTAAAACAATTAGATTATTTGCTCTCTATTTCTATGAGGTGATAGTTGATTCGGCCTTCGGGCCTCATCAACTATCACCCCTTAGAAATCTCGAGCTCATAATCTAATTGTTAAATAGAGCGTTCGAACTAGTAATTGGGAGTTTGCAGGTTCGACTCCTATTGGATCAACTCGGAGTTCAACTTCGGTGATCTTCCGCAAGTGAAAGTTCATACTTAGTAGAAAAAGAGGGTCAAGAAAATTTCTTTTACCTGGATGACCCTTTTTGCTCTTGGCGCGAATCGTCAGAAGATGATTCACTGTTTGATCCTTGGAGTGCAAGGCCGAAAATGAGAGCTGTCAGACCAACCGTGATACCTGACCAACCGGATAAACCTGTTTGACCGGTATGTAAAGCACCTCGTACCGCACTAGCTTGACTAGAAGTGTAATTCCAAAGGCCTGTCACAAAAAAATAGAGTATGTCGTGTCAAGTATTCATTGGTAATATTTTCTAAAACAGAATATTCCTGATGAAACCAAAAGTATCGAATCAGAAAACGTATTTCGAAAGCAAACTAAATCTCCGTTCAGAGGACTGGTCAGAGTGCATGGTACAGAACTGTTCTGTAGCTTTTCAAAGAATAGTCACACTGCATGGTTTGATCCACAGATAAAAAAGATAGAACCACACTGTATAGTAAAACAAACAGTACCACAGTACAGTACTGTTCAGTAGCTTTACAAAGAATGGTCAAACTGCATGGTTTGATCCACAGATGAAAAAGATAGAACCACACTGTATAGTAAAGCAAACAGTACCACAGTACAGTACTGTTTAGTAGCTTTACAAAGAATGATCACACTGCATGGTTTGATCCACAGATGAAAAAGTAAGAACCACACTGTATAGTAAAACAAACAGTACCACAGTACAGTACTGTTCAGTAGCTTTACAAAGAATGGTCACACTGCATGGTTTGAACCACAGATGAAAAAGATAGAACCACACTGTAGAGTAAAACACACAGTACCACAGTACAGTACTGTTCAGTAGCTTTACAAAGAATGATCACACTGCATGGTTTGATCCACAGATGAAAAAGTAAGAACCACACTGTATAGTAAAACAAACAGTACCACAGTACAGTACTGTTCAGTAGCTTTACAAAGAATGGTCACATTTCATGGTTTAATCCACAGATGAAAAAGATAGAACCACGCTGTATAGTAAAACAAACAGTACCACAGTACAGTACTGTTCAGTAGCTTTACAAAGAATGGTCACATTTCATGGTTTAATCCACAGATGAAAAAGATAGAACCACGCTGTATAGTAAAACAAACAGTACCACAGTACAGTACTGTTCAGTAGCTTTACAAAGAATGGTCACATTTCATGGTTTAATCCACAGACGAAAAAGATAGAACCACGCTGTATAGTAAAACAAACAGTACCACAGTACAGTACTGTTCAGTAGCTTTACAAAGAATGGTCACATTTCATGGTTTAATCCACAGATGAAAAAGATAGAACCACGCTGTATAGTAAAACAAACAGTACCACAGTACAGTACTGTTCAGTAGCTTTACAAAGAATGGTCACATTTCATGGTTTAATCCACAGATGAAAAAGATAGAACCACGCTGTATAGTAAAACAAACAGTACCACAGTACAGTACTGTTCAGTATCTTTCCAAAGAATAGTCACACCGCATGGCTTGGTGGACATGGGTTAGGGTTAGGGAAAACGTTTGTGTGACTTTTAGTAAATAACCACTAACGATGGTTAAATGAATATTTCATTTCGTGTTGTGCTCCTGTTAGTTACCCGCCGTGTTCAGTTGTTTAAGTTTCCTGACATCGTCAGCAGAAAACTGTGAAAAGGAACTACCTTGCGGTGCGTCCCTTGAATTATGTCGCCGTTCTGTTTAGTGAATGAAACACATTATATTTCATTTACAATGAATGAGAATTAGAACGGGACATAGCATTATAGAGAGCAATTACTGAACAAAACGAGCAAAAATATTTCACTTAGAAAGCCTTCTACTTTCTAATGAAACTGGTGCTGAATCAGGTGGAAAATTGAAACATGAAAATTGGTTTACCAAACGAGTAGACAAAGGAAGTTGTTTAAAAGCTGGCGTTTTTACCGCTGCAAGTTGTGACGTTTTCTAAAAGGAATTTGGAAACATGTTTTCCGTGTTTCTATTATTTCTTAAATAGCTGACTTTTTCCAGCTACAACACGCCCAGTCATTGGCTAGTTCACGGTCACATGACATCTAACAATGAAACTGTTTACCGCCAAATTCCATGCGCGGACAACTTAGGAAAACCATGACGTCAAACGGAAAACAGTTCACTGTTACCCGCGAAATGTTGACCGCTGTCGCACGTGACCAGAGCGTCATTTGTCAATAATGTGATTATTTGTTTTCCACCGGCTTGACCTATTTGTTTTGCTGTATAGCAAATCACTTTAAGACTGGTTCATTGGGGAACGGTGAATCTTGTTTCCCTCGAACCTCAAACATTGAGATTCTGGGGAAACAAATTTCACTGTTCCCCTTTGGACCAGTCATTAAGTGTTGATTGTTATATACCTAGACTTTGTTTGTTTTTGCTATATTTTGTTTAAGGGAAAGTCTACATACATAACAAAGTACTTAACGTATGGTGCCTCGCGAAACTAGTTAGTTTGGTTTTCCCTCGAGTTCTGATGTTTCCCTCGAATTCGTCTCGACTCTCGGGAAAAGAAAACGAGCTGTTTCCCTCAAGACCATACATTAAGTGTATATTGTACCACAGTAAGATTTAAGGGGTGCTAACGCACGCGATTCGAGCGTTAGGCCAGGGTCACAACGAATGGCTAACAAGGAGCTATCGCTCTTATCGTCAGCTGCTTTAAATATTACGGTGATAAAACTTACATTATAAAATCGTTTGAAAAAAACATTTTCACTCGCCTTGATGATTTGGTTTCTGTTCTTCGTGAGCTGAAAATTTGAACATTTCTCTGATGCGAGCCTCTGCTTCGCTTTGAGCCTGTATAACGTGAAAAGACAATCAATCAATTAGTTACATCGCTCTTGCTGAAAGAAAACAGAAAAATATGCAGGCAGTGGGTATGTTGTGGTTCAATTTTATCCTTGGTTTAAATTTTATTTTCCTTTGTTTCAAACTCATTATCTTACATTACCATAACCAAAAAACAAAGGAAAATAAAATTTAAACCAAGGAAAAAATTAAATTACAACAGATACATCTGCACATTAGTCGCCTGCATTGGTGTTTGTTGCATGGTTTTCAATGTAGGGTTAGAGTAGGCAGGCTAAAGCGAGAAAGTATTGTGGGGATAGTTTCTAAATAAACTGGTGCTGCGTCGGTGGGGAATTGAAGCACCAAAAAATTGGGCAAATCAAACAAGTTGAATTGATAAAAAGGGAAAAGGGAGGGGCTAGCACGTCCTTTTTACCTTACGGTGGTATTACTTACTTTATCAATTCGTTTGATTTACCCATTTTCAGCGAGAAAGTAGCTATCGTCAGATAAGGGATAACTGACGTTGCTATATTTTAAGTTGCTTTGTTGTCGGGTCGAACATTACGTCATCCAACCGGTTTGAACCAGTTGGATGAGCACGAGGGGAGAGTGTGTGACAGTTTTTTCTTCGGATGAAGTGATTCTTGTAACGTTGACATTTACTTGCACACTGGTGAATAAATTGTTCGTAAAAACACTACGACACAAAGTGGCGACCCTGCCAGGACAAGAACAGGAAGGAGTTTGTGAGTTACAGTTACTTAGCGAAAAAACAAACCTGGAACGTGTGAGTAAAATCTAAAGTAAACATGGCCACCGATCTTGATCTTGACGCCGCGATAAAAAGGATCGACGCGAAATTGCGAATGTTGAAGTTTACACGGGAAGATGTACCTAGGATCAGAGGAAAAAACGAGCTGAAGGCGCTGGAACGATTACAAAAAGCTATGGAAGGTCAGATCGATGGCGTTCACGAACAGATGTTCCAAATACAAGCTCTCAGAATAGAGAATGGAGATGATCCAGTTGAGGTGAGGGAATGGTCTCTTGAAATAGAAAGACAACTGGAAGAGTTTCAGGAAACTGCCGACGATGTGAGAGAAATGGCGAGAAACAAGCAAGAGGAGGCATTACGGAGACAGCGAGACGAAGAGGAAATGAGAGAAGAGGAGAAAAGGAGACGCCATTACGAAGAGGAGTTGAAGCTCGAGGAAGCGCGAATGAAAATGAAGCGGGAATATGAAAGGAAATTCGAGGAGGATCGAAACAAATCTATCAAGGAAAGCGGTGCCAAGTTACCCAAGCTAACAATCACGCAGTTTCAGGGAACGCATTTGGACTGGTTGAGATTCTGGAGTCAGTTCGAAACAGAGATAGACAAGGCAAGTATCTCTCAGGTTGCTAAGTTTTCGTACCTCAAGGAGCTATTAATATCAACAGTGCGAGTCTTTGTTGATGGTCTGCCCTATAATTCTGAGGGATATGAACGAGCGAAATTTATTCTGAGTAGCAAATACGGTAAGTCAAGTGAAGTAGCAAATGCCCACATGCAAGAAATTATTGGCTTGTCCACCATTACTGGCACACGTCCAGCTCCAATTCAGGAGTTTTACGAGAAGCTAACAAGCCACATTCAGGTTCTTGAGACTATGGGCAAGATCAAGGAGATTCATGGATTTGCCCGCACAACCCTTGACAAACTACCTGGGATCAGAGCAGACTTAGTAAGACTAGATGACAATTGGCAAGAGTGGGGTTTTTCTGAATTGATTGAGTCCTTAAGGAGGTGGTGTGACCGTAACCCTGTTCCCAGTGACAACCCAAAGCAAGACCTCCCAAGGCGTGACTTGTCGAATCGTGATTTATCAAACCGGAAACCGCCATTTCGAAGCCCATCAAGTCATTCCCTGCCCAAGAAGAACACTGTTTACCAAACAAAGGATGAGGTTGGAAGAATGGGACGTGGCTGCATCTATTGTAACAGTGAGGACCACAAGGCCACGGAGTGTAAAAAGGTCCCTAACTTGAACCAGCGCAAAAAGATCTTAAGTGACAAGAGGTTGTGTTTCAACTGCACAGGTGCAAAACACCAAGCGCAAGATTGCCGCAGCAAAACCAACTGCCAGCTTTGTGGTCACAGGCATCACACATCCATTTGTGATAAACAGCATAGCAACAATCAAATGATGTTAGCAACTGGTGAAGGATCTGTCATTTACCCAGTGGTGGTTGTAGTGGTTGATGGTATCAAATGCAGGGCTTTACTAGATACAGGTTCTGGAAGTTCCTATGCATCAGCAGCCCTTGTTGCTCGTTTGAATAAACGACCTTTCCACGTCGTACATAGACAGATTGAAATGATGCTTTGCTCAACAGTCCAGAAGGTCCAGAGCTATTCTGTTAAGGTTGGCAGTGTTGATGGGAAGTTTGAGATGACAACGAGGGTCAGCAAGGTTGACAAAGGTCTTTTGCTCACTGTCCCCAATCCGAATTATGAAGATCTGATCAGGAAATATTGTCATCTACAAGGAGTGGTCATGAACGATGACGACAAGAAGAGTGAGTTGCCCATCCATGTAATCCTTGGGGCTAGTGAGTACTCAAGAATAAAGACGGAGACCAAGCCAAAGATTGGACAAACTACTATGTAAGCGTGTTTATACGCACGTTTTTAGGTTATTTTCAAATTTGACTGAGGTTCTAAGGGGGTAAAATTGGAAAGTATCGTACGTTTTAGCTTATTTTTAAATTTGACTGAGGTTCTAAGGGGGTAAAATTGGAAGTATCGGTAAAGTTTTTTGATAAGTACGTTTTAGGTTATTTTCAAATTTGACTGAGGTTCTAAGGGGGTAAAATTGGAAAGTATCGGCAAGTTTTTTGATAAGTACGTTTTAGCTTATTTTCAAATTTGACTGGGGTTCTAAGGGGGTAAAATTGGAAGTATCGGTAAAGTTTTTTGATAAGTTCGTTTTTAGGTTATTTTCAAATTTGACTGAAAATCCCTGACCTTTTTTAGCTTAAATTTATAAGTTCGTTTTTTTCAGATTACAAAAAAATTGATTTAAAAGGATAGGTAATATATATAAGATTAGTTATGGACCAAAAAAAAAGTTTTGTAGAAAAGCCAGAAGAAAATGGCAAAATAATAAGAAGCTTAATAATAAAACAGTTAGAAAAAATTATCAAAGAAAAAGGTAAAAAATTACCAAAAAATGTAGTTATGAAAGAGTTGCGTAAAATTCCAGAAATTGATAAGTTTTTCGATAATAATCCAAGCCAATTACAAATTCCAATTCAAGAAATTGGTTTATTTCATGATCAACCACAAAAACCAATTCTTGATGAGCCGGTACCTAAAATTAATGTTCCAATTCTCAAGCCAAAGAATATTTTTAGGGTAATGGATAAAGAAAAGTTTTCCAAAAGGCTTGAAGAATTGGCAAATGAAAACATCATAAAATTTAATGGCAGTAATACTAAAAGTAAAACAAAAAGAAAGGTAAATATATCTGACAGTGTAAGAGATGAATTGAAGGAAAAAACTAAAAAGAAAAGAACAATAGTCCTTAAAATATTTTCAATAATCCAAAATGAAGACGACCCCCCAATTCGTAATACCGAAGGAATAAATGGAAATATCATTAGAATTAGGAGGAATCTAAATAATGATTTGACAGAAACAATTTATAATGAGTTGGAACCCCAAATAGAAATGGGGGTAAGAATTGTTTTCAGTTTTTCTGCTTTGATTCAAAGAGGAAATGGAGAAATAGCTTATCACTTTCATACATTTAGAAGCGGAGGAACTTTTAATTCCCTTTCAGAAATAAAAAAATATATAGAGAGGTGTGAGGGTGAGAGATTGAGCTTAGAAGGAGATGCTTGGATGAGAGCATATTTACCCCCAGAAAAGAAGATTAATAAACCAGGTGTTAATGAGGGTGGAGTTGAGTTTAGAGAAGTACAAATAAAAGTTATTAATACTAGACAGCCTTTAGTTGGGTGTGGAAGATTACCCGATGAATTACGAAAGAAAAGATGTATTTACTCTGTAGATGATAAAGATGATAATCTCTGTGTATGGAGGTGTTTGTCTATTCTAATGAATATTCTTGATGGTAAACAAAATCCTGAAAAACGAATAGAGAAAAAATCATTATATCTAGCTAGAACTTTTTATGGCAACAAAAAACTAAAAAAAGAAGATGTTGGATCAACAAAATTGGTTGATTTTGAGAAAATTTCAAAAGTTTTCTCCATAAACATTCGGGCTTACGAGCAGAAAGATATATCAAATTTTAAAGTTTGGAAATTGGTGTTTGGGAAAAACAATTTCAAAGACAATCTCCCAAGTTTAAATTTAGGTCTTTATAATAATCATGGTTTTTTCATTAAGAATCTAGACCTTCTTGCTCAAAACTGGGTATGCCAAGGATGTAAACAAAAATTTACCAGACACGAAGATTTAAAAAGGCATTTTACCAATGAAACATGCACAGGAGGAAAGACAAAAATATTATGCACGGGAGAAAAGATAAAACACATCATGAATGAATCTGATAAAGTTTTTTATGGGGGTAAAATAAATTTTAGTTATAAAGCATGTAGGTGGATAGAAAACCAATCTAAAATTATGGGTAAACATATTCATCATGGGCTTTGCGGACATGGTGGTGAAAGGTGTTATAGGGATGAAGAGGGGAATGAGATTTTGTTTGATGGATACGAGCCTGTCACAAATACCGTTTTTGAGTTTTATGGATGTAAATGGCATGGGTGCCCGTGTTCAACAACCGTCAAAATTAAATATAATGAAACTATTGAAAGAGAAAATAGGATAAAAAGCTTGGGTTATAATGTAGTATCGGTTTGGGAGTGTGAAAATCCTGAATTACCTAATATATGGTTCAAAAAGAAATTTAATCCATATCCATATTTTATTGATTACGATTTTGAGGGAATATTACAAAAAGAAGATAAACAGATTACCGATGATTTAATTTTCACTCACATTCCAGTTAGTGTTGCAATAATCGATAATTTAACAAAAAAACCCGTTTTTCTTTACAACCAAAATCCTGATGACCTCATAAAAGAATTCGTTGAAAAATTGGAGGAAAAAAGAAAAATTATAGTCGAAAAGGTTAAAGAAGAATACCCGCTTCCTGATCAAGATTCCTTACAAAAAAATGTCTTACAAAAATATGAAGAATGGTGTAATCAAGTACCTGTTTTGGGGTTTAATAGTGGAAAATATGATATCAATTTGATTAAAAGGCATTTTATAAAACACATGACCGATAGAACAAGGGATATTTTTATTGCAAAGAAACAGAATAGGTATATGTTTTTAACAACACCGAATTTTAAATTCTTGGATATAATGTCCTACCTTGCGCCTGGAGTTTCTTTTGATGGTTGGTGTAAAGCAAACAATTGTGAAGCCCAAAAACTTAAACTTCCTTATGAAAAATTGGATGGTTATGATAAGCTTTCCTTAGTTGGACCCGTGAAACATGAAGATTTTTACTCTTCCTTGAAAAAGAAAAACATTTCCAAAGAAGAATATGAAGAATATTTGCTCGAATTCGAAAAGAGGGGTTGTGTTACAATGTTAGATTGGTTGAAGGAGTATAATTTGAATGATGTTATTCCTTTTTTAGAAGCTCTTGAAAAAACAAGGCGTTTATATTATCCAGACGAAATTGATATATTAAAAGATGCTGTTTCCATCCCGGGTGTATCAATGAGGGCTGTTCTAAATAAATATCAAAAAATGAAGAAGAAAGGTGATCCTGAATTATACGCCCCAGGACAATACTGTATGCATAGATGTTGTAATAACGAGTTTTGTAAAAAATGCCAAAAGATAAGAAAAGATTGTAAAATATGCGACAAAAACAAGATTTATAAACTATTGAAAACGGGTATGGTTGGAGGACCTAGTATTGTATTTATGAGATATGCTGAGGTAGAAACAATGATTCGCTCTCATAAATATAAAAATCCGAAAAAATGTGTGAGAATTGTTGGTTATGACGCAAATGGTTTATATCTATATTGTTCGGGACAAGAAATGCCATGCGGAAAAGAAGAATGCATTGAGGTTGAAAATCCATCAGATCCTAAATTTATTAAGAAGATTTGCGAAGATATTCTTGATGGTAATCTTTTTGGATTTTGCCAAGTTGATATCCATACACCTGACCACCTAAAAGAAAAGTTTGAAGAGTTTTCACCTCTATTTATTGTAGATGAAGTTCCTGAATATTTAGTACCAGAGCATATGAAAGAATATCAAAGAGCTACAGGAAGAAAACATCTAAAAGACAATAAAAAATTACTTGGTGTTACAAAGGCAAAAAAGATATTTTTATATACACCTATGATAAAATGGTATCTTAATCATGGCTTGGAGATTACCGCTATTCATAATATTTTAAAGTATGAATCGGGAAGGCCTTTTGGATTTTTTCCAAAAGAGGTGGCAGATGCAAGAAGAGATGGAGATATTGAAGTTTTATTGGAACAACTAAGTAAAGCTTTTGAAAAAAACAAAATTGATGATGTAGTGAAAATTACCAATGAATTAAACCAATTTCCTGATATATTTAAAGTTATTGAAGAAAATAAAGATATCAAAGTATTGATTGAAAAATTAAAACCAAAGTACAAAGGTTGTAAAGAATTAGCCGACACGAATAAACTTAGGGGAAATTCTTTTTATGGTAAAATGATAGAAGATAAAGAAAAACATAATATTACAAGGTATACTCAGGATGAGGAAGAGGTTGAAAAAGCCTTAAGATCTGCGTTCTTTGAGGATCTTAATGAAATAAATGACACATATGAAATAGTAAAAAGAAAAAGATTAATAAAAATAGACAGACCCTATCAATGTGGAATTGCGGTGTATCAGCTAGCAAAATTAAGAATGTTGGAATTCTATTACGATTTTCTAGATAAATATGTAGATAGAAAGGATTTTGAGTTGATACAAATGGATACAGATTCTGTTTACGCGGGAATTTCAGCTGAAAATTTGGATGATATTGTAAAACCTGAAATGAGAAAAGAATACTTTAATGGGGGAAAAGAAAAATTCCTTTCAACATCTAAATATCACGATAAGACCCCGGGCTTGTTCAAAAAAGAGTTTGAAGGTATTAGAATGATTGCTCTTTCATCGAAATGTTATTATACAGATGATGGGAAAGGAAAAGTAAAGTATAGTACTAAAGGAGAAAAGCATGGACAAAATGAAGTAAACTGGGGTAGATACATGTCAGCTTTGAATGGTTCAATTGATATGGCACAAAATACAGGATTTAGGGTCAATGATAATCAAATTGTGACATATACACAAAATAAAAAGGGATTGAATGCATATTATGATAAAAGATGGGTTTATGAGGATGGAATTCATACAAAACCATTGTATTAGATCATTTCAAAACAGAATTAGGAGGTAACTCTGTATCATACTGAATAACCTGTAATTCTTCACGCACAAAACCCCGCCTTGGTCCATCTTGTAAAAAGTATAAAACAGGTTGATTAGGAGAAATTCTACTTCCAGAAATATAATAAACTTTTATACTCCAAATAGGATCTGTGGCTCTTCTTCTTTCTCCGCCTTCAAGTTCACCGGGAGATAATAAATATCTAACCTTAACTTCAGTTGGTAGTCTAACCTCATCAAGCCCCACCGAACGTTTATAATTTTTAGTTTCAATATCAACCTCTTTCATTTTTATAGCCTTATCAGGCTCTTTACCGGTTATTCTCATCAGTGTATTATTCAAAGTTTTTAGAATAGCTGGTAATCTTTTCACCCATACCCTTGATCGTCCATCACTAATCATTTCTTGCGCATATTGATGACTAAATAATTTTTCACCCAATATTCTATTTGCATTTTCTACAAATGCTTGGGCTCTATGATTACCAGCTTCACTTCTTTGTATTCTTACATTATGGTAATTCATGAGTTTAGTAACTTCACCCATAAATTCTTTTCCTGGATCAACCATTAATGTTTTAGGGTATTTCAATCTTCTAGAATATATTTTCTTAAAAGCTTCTGATATCTCTCGACTTTCTTTTGAGGTTAATGCTTCAGCATCTTTATATCTCGAGGCGATATCAACCACAACTAATGCATATTTATATGTTTTTCTTCCAACTTTATCATGCGGTAAAAATAATAAATCTGCTTGGTGAATCTGATTAGGTTTATCCACAGTCCAATGTGGCCTAGGTATATATTTAGGTGAAGGTAGATAGATTTGCCATATTGCTTGTTTTTCTAACCACTGTTTTGACACATTTTCACTTACTTTCGCTTTCTCAGCTAATTTAGAAATTGCAGAATATCCTTTCCAATATCCTTCAGTTGAATAATATATTTTTGAGAGTATATTTTCGTTGTTCATTTAAAAATAAACAAATTATCTTATAAATCAAATGGTGTCGGAAGAAGAAAAAAAAAAATTTACCGAATACCAAATCAACATTATGAAAAAAATTATTAGAAAAAAAATTCTATATATGGAAGATGGTGATAAAATTTTTAATGTTTTAATTTTAATTCCTGAGGCAAGAGAAGGTTTATTAAAACATATTTCCAAGTTAGAAAATAGAACAACACAGGTTTAAAGGTTAACCAAAGTATCTTATAAATTACAATGACGTCTGAAAAAATTAATCCAAACAGAATTCCCAAAGAACCATTTGGTTTGAAAGCAGAATCAACATTGAATCGAATTACTCTCAATCCATCCACAGCCAGTCCAGGAGAAACATTATACATAAATATTCCAAAACTTTCTGAGAATTTAGTGATTGTGCCCGGAAGTGTATCTCTTCTATTTGATTTAGATGTTGAGGGTCATGCGAATAATACAGTTGTTAATAATGTGGGCCGTAATCTTGTAACCAGACTAAAAGTTCTTTTTGGAGGAGAAACATTGCAAGATACTCAAAGATATGATTTATTTCAAACATATCATGATTTATTCTTAACTGAAGAAGAGCGCGAAGATAGATTAAAACAAGGTATTTCTTCGTTAAATATTAGAAAACTTAGAACAAAAGCTGGAGATGCAAAAACACAAGATGTAAAAGAAGTTGCTCTCGCTAATGTTCACGGTTCAAAGTATAGAATACCAATAAATCATCCTATTCTAAACGATCATGGCGTTTTTTATCCGAAAGCGTTGGAAAATCATCTTATATTTGAGCTTACACTTGCCCCAATCACTAATATTCTTATTTATTCTGATACAACAAAAGCACCATCATATTCAATAAAAAACTTAGAGTTAGAATATTCTTCAATTTCTAGTGAATACTTAGCTCGAGAGGCTCAGGCAACTTACCAGGTAGGTAAAGGATTCTTTTATGAAAATGTTACTTTACACAAAACTTTTACATTTTCTATTGGTGGCGATGGTGTTATTAATCAGCATATTAATTTACCGAGAAGATCAATGACTGGAATATTGTTTTTGTTTTTATTACCTCAAGCTGCAGGAGCAAGGGATTCTGAAAATTTTTATAATCCTGGTATATCTTCCGTTGAAATTGATGTTGATGGTGTGCCAAATAGAATATACTCTAGAGGAATGATTCCGTCTGATTTTTGGGAATCCGTGAAAAAAAGATTTCATAGGGATGATGGTTTACAAATTTCATTGAAAGAAAAAGAATTTTACGCGGATAAGTTTGCTCTTTGGGTTGATACTAGAACTCATCCAGATAATGGTATTCATGGCGGTGGACTTGCTCTAAATAATACGCATGATGGTGTAAAAATAGAAATTAAAAGGAAACAAGGCGGATCTGGAACCGTAACTTGCCATATGTTTGTTGTAGCAGATGCAATGATGGAGATTATGAATTCAAGTTTGAGATCAATTAAGTACTGAGAATCTAAAAACATAATGTTATGATACAAAAATCATGGAGGATTTACGAGATAAAATACCATTCCATTGTATTATAACAGGACCAACAAATTGCGGAAAAACAAAGTACTTAATTGAACAGCTCCGAGGTCCTTTCCGGAAAGTTTTTGAATATATTGTGTTAATTTGTCCAACCTATTCTAAAAATAAAACATATCATAATTTTGCTCGAGGAGATAAACATTTCTATGTATTATTACCTGATGCAAGTAATATTGATGAGATTAATGAATTGTTAAATGATTGCCAAACTTTTTTTTCTGGAACAAATACATTAATAGTTTTGGATGATTGTGCAGTATCTAACGATCTGAAAAAGCGATCAAACAAGTTTATAGATTTAGCATTCTCTGGAAGGCATCATGGATTATCAGTTTGGGTTTTAACTCAACAATTAACATCTATTGCAAAACCATTCAGAGAAAATGTTGCCTGCGTTGTTACTTTTCATAATCCATCGCAAAAAGGCATGAAGATGTTTTTTGAAGATTATGGAGGAGATATGGATTATGAAACTAGTAAAAAGTTTGTTCAACTACTGAAAACTGAAAAATATTCTAGACTTTGTTTATCTTTGCGTTACCCATTTAATTTTTATTTGGAGATACCAGAAGTGATTTAAAACTAATAAATCTATTATCTCAAAAGATGACAAACCTTGAAGATTATATAGAAGAAAAGGAAGAGGTAAAGGATGATAATGAACTTGAAATAAAACAAGAATCACTTGCCATTCTCGCTGCCTTAGGAACAACAAAGGAATATTTGGGGGTTGAAATGAGTCTGGGTGATATAAAAAAATTATCTGGAAAAGATGTTGAAAAGTATTTTAATCGCTATCAAGCAGTAATGGGTAAGAAAATTAATGGTGGATTAGTAGATTCATCCCTACAATTAGTTTCTAAACTTATTTCATATTTAGTTCCAGTTGATGATATAGAATCTCTTTGCAATGATTTGAAGAATGATGATTTGGTAAATCGTGAATTAACAAACATTGTAGGGTTATTAGCATTGAAAGCAGGAAGATTGGCAGCACTTGCTAGCGGGCTATTTCAAGTAGCTAAACACGTTAAATTCAACAAAAATCAACAACCAGTAAATTATAACACAACTGATCAGGAAACTAAGCAATCTACTGAAGGTGTTGATACAGTATATTAAACAGATCTAAAAACTTATTTGTAGAATCTAAATAACAATGTCTGAACAATCTGAAGTAGAAGTTGAGCAAATTACAGCTGATCCTGCACCTGAAAATAAAGATATTAAAAAGAGGGAGAAAGATCCTAAAAAGGTCGCAGCTGGTAAGAAATTAGCTGAATATAATAAAAAAGCAAAAGAAGCATTAGCCAGGGAGATGAAACGAAATGAAAATGTAGATAATCAAGAAAAGACAAATAATGAATATAAATCATGGCTACCAGAGTTATCTTTTACTACTGTTTTATCTGTTGTTGGATTGGGGTTTACAGCATTTGATCTTTTTATGAGATATCGGGAAAAAGCTAGAGATGAATATTCCAATAGGATAGCTGATTTATCGCAAGTTCCACAATTACCTCTGCCCACAGAAAGACCAAAAATTGGAATGATGTAATTATAAATTATTTTTTACTACATAAAGTTATTTAAAAGTTTCATAATGATGTAGTAAAAAATCATGTCAAGCGAAAACAAACTTGTGAAAACTGTAACTGATTCTGCTGTACTTATCGGATTAGGAGCTGGGGTTGGTTATGTGGCTAAAAAGGTAATGAAAGAATCATTTTTGAGCGATCCATCCTCAAGTATTACAAATTATGCAAAATGGGTTGCTGTATTATCCGGAAGTATGTATCTAAAAACATATTTAGAGGAACAAAAGATTTTACCAAAATAAAATGGCAACACTAGCAATGATGGCGATAGGGGCAATATTGAATGCAACGGCATTTACCGGAGGAAATATTCTTGCAAAATATATATCTGGACGCAATGTTGATACAGAAAAAATAAGACACGATAAAGCAATGGAAAAATATCAAAGAGATTACGCTGAATATCAGGAAAAAAGACAAAAAATGCTTGATTGGAAAATGAAGAAAAAAGATGAAAAATATCAGGCATCAAAAAATATTTCTACTACAAATCAGGCTTTTGAATTGTATGGACAAATGCAAGAACCCAAATTCTCTGATTATTACAAACCAAGTAATGATCAAAAAACAGGAGAAATGATATATGTTGGAGCTGGAATGTTAGGTTTAGGTTACGCAGTAAGTAAAATATTATAAATTATTATTTTGTTATGTAACCAGTAATTTTAGTTATATAACATAAGGTATTATGATTAGTTGTCCACCAAATTAAAACTCCACATTGAGCTTACAGAATCAGAATCTTCATTTTCATTATCATAACCAATATAGGAAGAAGCAGATTCTCCGTCAGAAATAATTACTTCTTCATTATATTTTTTGCGTGGAGCTAATCTTTTAATTTCTTTTTTCGTTTCAACAAGAGCATCATAAAGTTTTACTTGCAAAGAAATACATCTACCAATAAATATTGATTCAATTTTGATTGAACACTCTGCGTGGCAACCTTTATTGATTAAATCTTTGGGGTTTATTGTTTCATTGCAATCTTCACTTCTAATATCGTAAAATTTTGTAAGAATTTCTCCTTTTTTGTATGAAATTAATTTTGGATATAATGTTGGACCTCTATCAGGAACTTTTTGGATATAAGGTTTGTTTTTACCATCTTCAATTTTTTCCATTTTCCAATATAGAGGATTAAAACCTCCCTTTGTTTTAGTGAGATCAGATCTTTTCAACTCAAATCTATCAATTTCTTCTTTATTTTCTATAATATGATCAATGCAACAATCTACTATTTCATCAAATTTTTCTATCCATTTTTTCTCTTCATTAGTGGGTCTATTTCCACTCCATAAACATAAGGGAAAAGAATAAGTTGAAAAACTTTCAGAAACTCCAAATGAATACAAACGGCTAGTTGGAATAACTAATTCTCCTTTAGTTCCATCTTCATTTTTTGAAAAAATTTTAATTCGTCTAAATTCTACTTTTGGTTTTTTATCTGGAACTTCACCTAAAATTGGTTTAGAAAAGATCATACTTTCTTTTGGATTGTAATTATTAATATCTATTAATTGGGTATTTTCGTTCATCATTTTAATTTCTGTATTTTATGTTCTTATTTTTTAAATCAATTTTTATTTTATTTCCGACTCTAGTAGATCTAAAGATTTCTTACTGATGAGTAAAAAATCATGTCAGAAGAAATACCAATGGAAGATTTTTCAAGAGATAATGATGATGATGATGATAATGATTTGGATTGGGATGAAAACCCATTTTATCAAACCGCAAACACATCTACATCCCTTGAACAAGATTATCCTGGTTATGATGATTATAAACAATCAAGAGACGGAGCCCAATGGGAAAAACCGCCAGAACGAATGAACCTAGGAGAAAGAGATGAGGAATATGATAGAATGAGAGAAGCTAGGCAAGAACTCAAACGTTATTACCCAAATTACGATCCCAATGACGGTGCATTTAATGTTCGGTTTGGAGAAAATGGTAGCATAGAAGGAAAATTAAGTGTTGCTGGTAATAATGTTTGGCATACATTAGTTGATGAAAATGGCGTTCGTAACACAGAAAATTTACCAAAAACATTTAGAAAAGATCTAGGCGCTGATTATGAAAGCATGTTGGAAAAATATAATAATACCCAGTTAGAATTGAGGAAATCTATTGAAGTAAATAATGAATTAGATAATGCATTGCAAGGATTGAAAGCAACGGCAGAAGTATATCCGCTGGAGATTGAAAGATATGTGGAAAGAGAAAAAGAACTTAGGGAATTCATTGAGAGACAACAGATGCAAAAAGCAGAAAATAAAAGTCTTTTCGATCAAACCGTTAAACAGAATGTGGAATTAAAAATACAAGCGGAAAAACTTTTGGATGAAGTAAAATTATACAAAGAAGAAATAGATAAATATAAGAAGGGTAAATCAAATGAATCAAAATTAAAACAAAGTAATGAGCGATTAAAATCTGAGGTTGATAAATTAAATGAACGACTTAGTAATAAAACAATTTCAAGTGAAGAACAATTATCAGATATTGAGGGTCGAAAAGATGAAATAATTAAAAATTTGCCGCTTAGGGAGAGATTAAAGTATATATTCAAAAAGTATGGTTTTACAGTTTTTGCTGTTCTAAGTGCGGTAGGTGTAATCATTGGGGTTATAGTTTCTAATCTTTCAAGGGGTTTATCTGCTTTGGGTAGGGGTGTTGGTAATGGTTTGAAAACTATAGGTAAAAAACTGGGTGAAATATTACCAGGAATGGTTGGCGCGATAGTTAGCTTTCTATTCAAAACCGCGGGTCAGGTTATTGGATTTTTAGGTGAGAATGCTTGGCTTTTGATAATGGCTGTAGTTCTATATTTTGTGGAAAGTATAAAAAGGAAGAGAAAGTAACAAATTTAAAGATATCATACCGTTCAGTAAAATACAATATGGACGAATACAATGGAATTTATCCTCAATTACCTAATAATAATTTCCAAACACAAAGCGGAGATAATTTGATTAATTTCAGACTACAAAAATCAAGCGAGGTATTACAAAATCTCGAGAAGGAAATTAAACATTACGAAGAAGTGAGGAAAAAATATAATAGAGCAAGAGGAATATGTACAAAAATTAGTGTTTCTGGCGGATTTATTTCAGTTCTTCTATCAGCAAGCGGATTAGGAACTTCTCTCACGGGTTTTGGTGCTGTTGTTGGTGTGCCTTTGGGTGTGGTTGGAGGTGTTTTTGGAGGTTTGTCGATTGGATTTGGTTTTGCCTCTAAAAGTCTTTCCTCCAAAGTTAGTAAACACGAACAAACCGTTGCAATTGCAAAATCAAAATTAAACACAATTAACGATTTAGTCTCAAAAGCTTTGAAAGATAATGTTATATCCGACCAAGAATTTTCCATAATTTTAGCAGAATTGGAAAAGTTTCAAAAACTGAAACAAGAAATACGACAAAAATTCAGAAAAGATTCAGAAAAAAACTTCGACATGAGTATAATAAGGAAGAAAGTTCGAGAAGATCTATTAAAAGAGCTTACCGGACATTAAAAATTTCATATGAGAGAACCGATGTTGGTTTTAATTGTTTTGCGGGTATTAATTGAATTTACATCTTATTCTTAAAAGATCTAAAGATCACATTATTTGAAACACAAAAGAATAAGATGTTATTGGATGATTTCAAAAACCGATACCCAAAAGCTAATTTCAATAAATTTTCATTTGTGAATGACTCGTTTGGTGGTTATATTGAATGGAAAGTTAATGGAACAACAATTATGTCCTATGATGATCCTTCTGGAAAAACATGGACTGTAAATCTTTCTAATAATTTGAAAACATTATTATGGGAAGATTTGGGGGTGGAAAATAAAGTTAGGGTAAGTTCATTTCCACAAAGTTTAACATTTACAAAACAAACATATCCAATACCTGGAGTTAAATTTAATGAGTTTGCTAATGATGTGACAATGATGTTAACTAATTTGGATATATATGTTTCAGAAAAAGATCATTTCACCGCGGCAATGACAAATATATTTAAAAATCAGACTGTAGAACTTACTAGTGGCAAAGAAGCTAGAGCCTGGTTAAATAAACCAAATATTAATCACTGGCCTCAACAATTAAACATGGCGGTTTGGTGTGCAACATCTGGTTGCGGTGTTAGTTTAATTGAAATTTTAAATTATCCAAGAGTTATTAGAAGTTTTTTTGTTTTTCACGTATATTTTACAATAAGAAGAATATTACATGAATTAAATGTGCCATTACCCGGCGAACAAACTTTTTCTTCAAAAAATAATCCATACAACAAAAATGTTTATAATAGATTGTGCGCAGAATTTGGGTTAAGTAATAATCAAGATTTTAAAGGATGGAATAAACCTTTAGCTGATTTTAGATTTAAGGGCGGTGCAAACCATGGAGTTGGAGATGTATTCATTGATTATGGAAAAGGATACATCCCTCCTGGAGGTGGTAGTTCACAAGCAGTAGGAGGAGGAAATCAAAACGTAAGAATTATCCATCCTAATGATCCTGATTCAAATATTTGGCCTAGTG
This sequence comes from Ricordea florida, assembly GCA_949710005.1. Classification (NCBI taxonomy): domain Eukaryota; kingdom Metazoa; phylum Cnidaria; class Anthozoa; order Corallimorpharia; family Ricordeidae; genus Ricordea; species Ricordea florida. Next base: position 5,276,954 of record OX453283.1, on the reverse strand, counting down.
AAAGAAATAAATTTTCGGATTATGGAGGTAAAAAATTTGGAGGGACTTTAATATCTATGCTTCGAAATGATCATTTTGTAGATTTTCAATATGCATGGTTTATACCAGAATCTAGTTATGGATTAACAAAAGCAGGATTAGGGAGAATAAATAGATCAGTTGAGGCTTTTGTTTATTGCATATTGGGGGCCCAAGTTAATACTAGAAATTCTATTGTGGGTAATGGCGGTGGGGCAATCGAAACGCAAAATGAATTCAAAGCATTATTTGAAAGTAGTGTGATAGAAAATGATATTTCTAAATCCATTCAAAATTACCAAAAATCTGTACAGGAAACCAAATTAAGGCTTGATTTGGCTGTTGCCCCAGGTGTTTGGTTGATGCCAAGTAATTTAATTATAAATACAGAAACCGTTATTGGATACAATAATAATCTGAAAATAGCTACAGAAGATATGAAATTTGGGGTAAATAATTCAATAAATGTCGAAACAAAAAATGTTGGAATACCTAATAGTTTAGGAACATCAAAAGTTTCATTAAATACCAATCCCCAACCAATGAAACCTAAATTAAAAAATAACTATGAATCAAAAAATGATGATGAAGTTAGTCATATAGAAACATCTTCTTCTCATCAAAATAATCTTATTGTTTTAATGCTTGCTGGAGGATTATTATCTTGGTTTTTATTTCGTTAATGTTTTGATTATAGAAATTTAAAGATGAATATGATGTAATCAAAACAAAATGTTGAGTATTACAATGTATGATTCTGAAACTAGAATTTATTTAGATCCACCTCTGAAAAATCTTCGGGAGATACAGCTCCTGAATTGTAATATACAAACCAAAAGATTGATTAATTTCAAGGAACAACAGATATTATTCAATGATAATAATCAACCCCAAATAATAATACAACCTGGTACATATTCGTTGCGTAATATTCAATCAATCTTTCTTAATGATTCTAATAGGGAAAAGATAACAATCATTGAGACAGAAACTGCTGACTATCTTTATTCCAATAAGAACTTCAAAATAAAACTTACGAGAGGGTTAGCGATTGGTTTAGGAGTGTCTGAAGTTATAAATCCTGGTAAATTATACCCCATAAATATACAGATTAGGGAACCTTTGAGACTTATGTGTAGTATAGTGGATAATAAATATTCATATATGAATAACGACAAATATGGAAAACTTTTGAAACTCACACCATCAAACCTACTTGCAAACATACCCTCAAAGGATTATCCTACAATTCCGGTTCAAAAATATGAGAATCTCATAAACCATTTCGATTTAAGTATCTTAGACAATGAATGGAAAAAACTTGATCTTAAGGGTTCTCCCATAACTTTTAGTTTAAGATTTAGATAAATTTTTGTTATGTAACCAGTAATTAGGTTATATAACATAATTATGACCATCTTTCTTCCAAATCTCTCAATTCTTGAAAATCTAAATATCTGCTTGGCTGCCAGACTGCAGCAACTATTTCATCATGCAGACTTTTGTAGAATTTGTTTTTATGTAATACTTTATATGGATTTGTATATACACTTACCCAAAATGTGTCAATGAGAACTTTTTGATTAATCAATGCATTTCTAAATTTTGTTGCCTCTGGGCGATCATTTAAAAAATCATTAGAATTTTCATCAAACGGAAATATTCCACTCATATCACATTTTGGGGTAAAAGAAAAACCATAATAATGCTTATTGCCATTATCTTGCGTATAATCAATTTGAAATTCAACCAATTCATCTTTGGCAATATCTTCATATTTAATAGAAAGAGCTTTTGATAAATTATATAAACAATCTTTTTTTATTAATCTCAAAAAATCCATATTTGCTATTTTTTTATCATTAAAATATTCCAAGGTAAAACCTATATTATACTTACGTATTTTTTTTACTATTCTTACCATTTTTTCTTATTATGTTATATTTTGCCTTAAATCAATTTCTTATTCATATGACATTCTTTACATTGTTGTTTTTGTTTGTTATGTTCGCATATTTGTGATCCTCCACATTCTTTACAATGTTGTTTTTGTTTATTGTGTTCGCATATTTGTGATCCTCCACATTCCTTACATCGATATTTATATTTATTATGCACACAATTATACCCATTACATTCGCTACAAAATTTTTTTATTTTCCCATGATCACAAATAATTCTGCTAATGGAGAAAACTTTTTCAATTAAATCAGTAATTTCCTCATCTTTAAAATTTGTAATTTCATCAATTAGTTCTTGCTTACTCATTTTTGCTCTTCCTTTAATTTCAAGATCTTTCGCTATTATTTTTAGTTCATAAGTATATAAATCTCTTAATTGATCCATAAATAATCTTTATGTATATTACCTATCCTTTTAAATCAATTTTTTGTAATCTGAAAAAACGAACTTATAAATTTAAGCTAAAAAAGGTCAGGGATTTTCAGTCAAATTTGAAAATAACCTAAAAACGAACTTATCAAAAAACTTTACCGATACTTCCAATTTTACCCCCTTAGAACCCCAGTCAAATTTGAAAATAAGCTAAAACGTACTTATCAAAAAACTTGCCGATACTTTCCAATTTTACCCCCTTAGAACCTCAGTCAAATTTGAAAATAACCTAAAACGTACTTATCAAAAAACTTTACCGATACTTCCAATTTTACCCCCTTAGAACCTCAGTCAAATTTAAAAATAAGCTAAAACGTACGATACTTTCCAATTTTACCCCCTTAGAACCTCAGTCAAATTTGAAAATAACCTAAAAACGTGCGTATAAACACGCTTACATAGTAGTGACAACCATCCGAACCAATTGCCGAGCTCACCAAGCTAGGGTGGACCATGATGTCTACAGGAGAGGAAAGCGTACTCTCAAATGTTTACTTTACAAGGACATCCACAGCAGACTACCAGCAACTCTGCAGTTTAGATGTGTTGGGGCTTGAGGATAGGGCGGAAGAAGACCAACAGGACGTCTTTGATGAGTTCAGCCAACAGTTACAACGGAGTGAGGAAGGATGGTATCAAACAGGATTACTGTGGAAGGTGCGACACGCTCCCCTGCTCAAGAATGAACGTGGGAGCAAAAGAAGACTTGAAGGTTTGCTAAAGAAGTTACAGAGAGAACCGGGGATGTTAGACAAGTACGATGAAATCATACAAGAGCAGTTGGCTGATGGGATAGTTGAAAGAGTTACAGATGTGGCGACCAGTAGGGAATTTTACATTCCACACAAAGGAGTAAAGAGGGAATCAGCAGAGACAACCAAACTGAGGATTGTATTTGATGCGTCGGCAAAGCCAGGAGAGGAGAAGCCATCACTAAATGAGTGCCTAGAAAGCGGACCGCCTCTTCAGAATCTGTTGTGGGATGTGTTAGTGCGTAATCGTTTTAAGCCAGTCGCGCTGGCAGGTGACATCAAGCAGGCGTTTCTACAAGTACGAATAAGGGCAGAAGACAGAGATGCACTGCGCTTTCATTGGATCAAGGACAAGGACCCATCAGCTATTGAAGTCTTGAGGTTTACGCGAGCATTATTCGGCTTGGTTCAGTCGCCATTCCTATTGGCAGCGACACTAAAATTGCATCTAGAGAGCCTAAGGGAGAAGTACCCAGAAGAAATTGAAGAGATCCTAAGGAGTCTATACGTCGATGATGTTATCACTGGTGGCAGTACCACGGCAGAAGTCCAAGAACTGAAGAAGACCATAGTGTCAGTGTTTGGAGATGTAACAACACGCGAGAGACTTTCTTTAGCAAACGACGTTTAATAATAATGTAGAGCAGATAGAAAAACAAGTAATACATGTGCTAGGAGTGGCTAGTGAAAAATCTAAACTATTTCCGGTAATAGATACCGCAGACACGTAAACTATTTCGGTCAGCCCTTGTGGTTTCTAGATAAACCACATTAGTTTCGTCACATCTTTCCTCCTATAAAGAAAGTAAGCTACATGTGTTTCCTAATAAATCAAGATCGAATCAACAAGTATTTAGAGGAACTAATAGTTCATTTGGTGACAAAGTCCTTTAGGTGAGCAGGTGGTCTGCGGGTACGTTGTGATTTGCGTATACTAACAGGTTGTGAGTCAGGGGTGCTGGATGCTTGGGTCGGCGGCTGATTGGCTAGTTCAATGTGTTGAGGTTTTGTCTCTGCACATGATGTAGAAGGTTCTGGCTCGCTGGAGTCTACAATGGGAGGTTCTTTGGACTGAATCAGCTGGCGGCGGTTGCGACGGTATACAGTCTCACCGACTTTCACATCGTAGCTACGCGGACCAGCTTGTGCCATGCAGGTACCAGCGCTCCAGGTTTTCTGACCAGGTAGTTTCATGCGCACGGTTTCACCTTGTCCGATTGGTCGCAGTGCCGGCCTTGCATGCTTGTTGTAGTAGTGCTGCTGCCGCTGTTTGTTGCCAATAAGCGCGCGTGTCTCCTCTTCTGTTGAGTAACGAGGCTGTAACAGGGTACCGGCGACAGGAAGGAGGGTCTTGCAGCGACGTCCCATTAGACGCTGGGCGGGGCTGGTGCCAATTCCTTCAGTCGGGGTGTTCCGCCAATCTAACAGTGCTAGGAACTCTGATTGGCCAGACTCTTTACACTTGGTAAACAGGCGTTTCACAGTTTTCACGGCGTTCTCAGCCTTTCCATTTGACTGTGGATGGTAGGGTGATGATGTACTGTGTTTGAACATCCAGGTTTTCGCGAAGACAGCGAATTCAGCGGATGCAAACTGGGGACCGTTATCCGTCACGAGGACGTCTGGAATGCCATACCTGGCAAATACGGCTTTCATTTCTTTGATGACGTTGCGTGACGTCGCGGTGTTGAGTCGAGCAACTTCTATGAAGTTACTGTAGTAGTCAGTGATGACTAGGAGTGTGCGGTTGTCTAGCTCACAAAGATCAGCGGCGACTTTGGACCAGGGACGGGCCACCACTTCGTGCTGTACGAGTGTTTCCTTGGCTTGTCCGGTGCGGTGGGCTAGGCATACGTCACACTTCGAGATGTACTCTCGTAGCTCGGTTGCCATGCGGGGCCAGTAGAGGGTATCACGTGCTCTGCGTATACACCCTTCAACGCCAATATGCGAGCTGTGTACCACTGCCATAAGCTCCTTACGTAGGGAGGCTGGTACTACGAGAAGTTGTCCTTTGAAGACGAGTTCGTTCTGGACAGTCAGCACATCTCTCATGTCGAAGTAGGGGTAGAGACATTCCGGAATTTCGGATCTGGTTTCTGGCCATCCCCGGCGTATAGTAGCACGTAGCTGCTGTAACACAGGATCATCTGCCGATGCATGTCTGATCTGCTGCCAACGCTCGTCACTGACTGGTAGTGAGGCTGTGTGATCCACTTCCTCGAGCTCTTGCGTGAACTCACAGGCGTTGACCTCTGGGAGGAAAGCTCTGCTCAGGGTGTCGGCCAGAAACATGTCGTGACCTTTCTTGTAAGTCACTCGAAGGCTGTACTTTTGGAGTCTCAGCAACATTCGCTGGAGTCGCTTAGGTGCTGAGTGGAGTGGCTTTAGAAAGATTGACTCTAAGGGCTGGTGGTCGTCACAGGAGAGGCAAAGTTTACTATGCACAAGTGGAACTCTAATGTGTCTCAGCTGGAGAGTGAAATTATTAGTGTCGAAGAGCAGCCAACCTTTGCAAAGCAACAGTTGGGGGTCAAGGAAGGGGAATCAAAGCTGTTAGGACTCCCATGGAACAAATCAGATGACTCAATTGCTGTGAAATTTCCTGAGGAACCTATTGATGTTACGAAAAGAGGGATCCTACGTTTCCTAGCCGCTGTATACGACCCACTAGGTCTAGCATCACCTGCAACACTTGTGGGAAAGTTTCTGTATCGTGAAGTATGTGACTTGCGTCTGCCATGGGATGAGAAGGTATCAGACAAAATTGGGCAAGAATGGTTCAAGTTTGTGAGGAGTCTCCCAAGCATGATTGAAGTGCCACGAAGCCTACCAAGGTTTAAAGAGCCAACTGAGGGAGTTGAGCTACATGTCTTTGGCGACACAAGTGGATCTGGGATATCCGCAGTTGCATATGCAGTAATCCAACAAGCCTCAGGGTTGAGCCAGGGTTTAATTGCGGCTAAGTCAAGATTGGCAAAGAAGAATCTTACCATTCCGAGACTGGAACTTGTAGCAGCACATATGGCCGCAAACCTTGCAGAGAATGTGCGAAAGGCATTATCTGACCAACCAATCAAGTCAGTTTATGGCTGGAGTGACAGCAAGGTTGCCCTCCACTGGATCAAGGGGGGCGGTTCTTACAAGCAATTCGTGGCTAATAGAGTCCGCAAGATCAATGCCAAGGATTTCATTGAGTGGAGGCACGTGGACACCAAACGGAACCCGGCAGACGTAGGAAGCAGAGGTTGTAAGGCAGGTCATCTATCCAGTTTGTGGTTACCAGGTCCAGAGTGGCTTCCCAATCGGGAAGAGTGGCCAGAAGAGATAGTGACGAACCCTAGCAAAGAAACAGAAGCAGAAGCTAAGCTCACTAAGGAGATCTTTGCAGTTGCAGTCGAACCAAAGGATGATCTTGATGAGTTACTGGAGAAGCATGTTTTTTGGCAGATGGTCAGAGTTACGGGATGGGTCGGACGGTTTTCTCAGAACTGCCGAAGCAAGAAACTGTATCGAATCAGAGGTCCCTTGACGACAGCTGAAACCGATAGAGCAGTGAAGTGGTGGATAAGACGTGAACAAGGGAGATACAGTGTGACAGAGAAGTTCCAGGAGGACCAACAAAGATTAAATCTTCAAAAGAATGATGAAGGGATTTATGTATGCAAGGGAAGAATCCAGGGAGTTTATCCGGTGTATCTGCCACCCAGGGTTACCTTATCAGAAAAAATTGTGCAAGATGCCCACATCATGACCCTGCATGGGGGAGTTGGACAGACTATGGTGCTTGTACGACAAAAGTATTGGATACCCCGTCTTCGGCAGCTGACGAAGAATGTCATTAATCACTGCTTTGGGTGCAAGAAATTCCATGTCACAAGGTTCCCCAAGCCAAAACCAGCAGATCTACCAGTTGATCGTACAGATGGATCATATCCCTTCCAAGTAATAGGAGTGGATTTCGCTGGTCCTATAGCGTACAAGGCCTCCAAGAAGAAACAAGGCAAAGCACACCTACTCCTGTTTGCATGTAGTCTAACTAGAGCAGTCCATTTAGAGTTGCTGACAGACCAGACTACTGAAAGCTTTATAAAGTGCTTAAAGCGGTTTATTGCGAGACGGGGGAGACCTAGGAAGATCTATTCTGACAATGGTAGGAGCTTTGTAGCTGCCAGCAAGTGGCTAAAGAGTATCATGAGAGACGAGATGACCCAAGATTATCTTGCCCATCACAACATGCTGTGGCAGTTTAATCTTGCCAGGGCCCCGTGGTGGGGCGGACAATTTGAACGGTTAATTGGAATAGTAAAGCAGGCTTTCTACAAGGTTATTGGACGGGCGAACCTTACTTTCAGTGAGCTAGAGGAAGTGTTCCTTGACGTGGAGGTGGCCGTCAACAACCGGCCCTTAACCTATGTAGAAGATGATGTTGAATTTCCGGTACTTACCCCAGCAGTTATGATGTATGGAGAATCATATGTCCTTCCAGAGGAAGACGTGGACTTGTTAGAGGATGTGGAATTACGGAAGAGAGCAAGGTACCTTCGGCGTTGCAAGGACGTTTTATGGTCGCGATGGTCCGCAGAGTATGTAAGGAGTTTAAGGGAACGACACAACCTAAAGCACAAGTCTAAGGAACCAACCCTCGAGGTTGGAGATGTGGTGCTGATACAGAACGAGGAGCGTAATCGTGGGAAGTGGAACATCGGTATCGTCACCAAGTTGATCAAGGGAAGTGACGGAGTCCTCCGAGGAGCCAGACTGAGAGCAGGAAAGTCGTACCTGGAACGGGCGATCCAACAACTTTGTCCAATGGAGCTGTCTTGCGACGTGACACACACAGAGTCGAATCAAGTAGTACAGCTCAATCCCAGAGCCAGAGAATTTGCTCCAAGACAAGCAGCCATAGCTGCAATAGAGCGTATTAGAGGTATTGCAGAAGAAGAAAAAGCCAATGAACTGTCCTAGTGACTAGTGTGATTATGACTAGTAGTACTTGAACTCGTTACTGTTACTGTTTATAGGTTTTCAGAACATTGGAGATGAGTTATATTTGCTCCACATTTGTGAATCAAATAGGGGGAGAGTGTCGGGTCGAACATTACGTCATCCAACCGGTTTGAACCAGTTGGATGAGCACGAGGGGAGAGTGTGTGACAGTTTTTTCTTCGGATGAAGTGATTCTTGTAACGTTGACATTTACTTGCACACTGGTGAATAAATTGTTCGTAAAAACACTACGACATTGTCAATCAAAGTAGGCAGCGAAATCATGTGGAGTAGTTAGAGAGTTTTACTGGCCGTTGCCGCCTACCCTTCAGTTTAATGTGTGTTAAAACACTGTTATCCCACGCTTGAATCTACAAACAAACGCAAGAGCACTCACCTCCAGCAGTTTCGATTCCCGCTCTTTTTGTTCCAGCTCCAGTTGTCGCCGTTCTCCCTCTAGTCTTTCCCGCTCAAACCGTTCTCGCTCCAGTCTTTCTCTTTCTCGTTCCAATCTTTCTCGTTCCCGTTCTTCATTCTCCAGTCTCTCTCGCTCCAGTCTTCTCCTGTTTTCTCTGTGACTTTTGAACTTCGCCGAGAGAATCTTTGCCTTGAAAGTGGCTTGGAGTCTAGATATTCCTCGAAGAATCTTTTAACAAAAGATAGCGTTCACGGGCTGAGAATTTCCATTTCGGTTTTATCTCAAAATGCACGACAAAGGTACTAAACAATCGCAGTTTGTGGTAATTCTTGTTTTACAAGAATGACAACAATATTGCCTGGGCCTCCTGTGGCACGTAGGAGTTTTACTGGTGACTTAAATTCACTTTCAAATAGTACGATGGGATTTAGTTTTAAAAGGCACTATTTTAATTGTCAAAATTAACTTCATAATAGCCAGATTGCTTTGGTTTTCCACCTCTAAGAAAGTTAAATGTAGTTGACAGGGTTTTCATTAGGAATTGTAGCAGCAGGAAAATTGTGTAAAGTAACAGGAGAATATTCTGAAAGCGCTCTACGTCTAAATTAGACTAGCTCAGGCCATCTAAATTTGGCCGGAGAATTCTTCGTAGTAGCAGGAGAATTATTTGTAGTAGCCGGAGAATCTTCCTCTGCCAATAAGTATGGGTAATCAATTGTTTTCAAGTGCAATTTGGAATAAATGAGCGCATCTAAATTGTTCCAAGACTGAAAAAATTGCACGAGCCTGTAGGGCGAGTGGAACTTCTTGTCTGTAAAAAAATTTGCGAGTGCTTATTTGCATAAAATTGCACTCGAAATGATTTGAATACTCGGTTAATAATATATATGTGAAAATATAATTTCAAATTTCAACCTTCAAATTGAACTTTCTGCTCTGTTTGGAATTAACTGACCTGCTCTCCAGCAATCGGAGCGTTGAAATGTTTGCATGTATATCATTAAGTTTTAAAAAGCACCATTTTAATTGTCGAAATTAATTTCGCAATTGCACGATTTCCTTGGTCTTGCACGTCTACGAAAGGTAAAAGCAGTTACGCGCTCCTTTCTCTACCAATCAGAAGTGAAACTAAAGCAAATCGTGACTGATTAATTCGAGTTTTTCCGCTCTTGGTAATGACAGCTTGCAGTGCTCGACCTTAGCGGTAGTCCACTAGTCCTGGACTAGTGCAAAATGCTTCTGGACTAGTAGAAACTTAGAACCACTAGTCACAGGACCAGTAACTACTTTGTAGTTTGTAATGTTTAAAAAATAATACAAGGTGAAAACAAAATATACGTCTTGTAAACGCTGTTTCGATGCGTTCCTCGCAATGTTCCGACTACCACAGGACTACCACAGATTTACTCAGGACTAGTAAATTTTCAGTTCAACTAGTCCAAGGACCAGCGATTTAAGAAGTTAAGGTCGAGCACTGGCTTGTTCGTGCTTTGAGTTCCAATTGGTTCAATGGACAGCATGAATCTAATGTGATTGGTCAGAATCAGGTGCAGGCAGCAGACGCATTAACCGAGTTCGAAATTTTCGTCTCCCATTTCCTGCACCCACCCCCCTCCCCCCCACCTTATTACTCATTTTGACTTTACATTACCCCCTTTAGTCTTTTTGTACCAATCAATGGACTGGAAGAGCTAATACCAGCCTAGTATGAATATCGTTGCTTGTAAGACAAACCTTTTTCCATATTATTCTCTCACGGTATCCTCTCCAGGTCTTTTGAATTAAAGCTGCTGCGCATGTCTGTCTTTGTTGTTTTCTGTGACGTAAGAACCTTTTCAGTGTTCTTTGAAGGATGACCACTGCGTTGGTTAGAAGAGCATCGCGGGCAAGTTCAAGGATTTCGCCATGATGCTCCTATACGTAAAAAAAATAATAACAAAAAATAATTAAAAAAAAAACGTCGCAATTTTATGCACTAAAAGAGAAGATACAAGATTTCTTGAACTGTAATAAAATTAAGCCAAACCCTTTTTGAAACATCAACACTCACTTTAGCAAAATGTCAAGAGCTACACCATTGAAACAAAAATGCTAAGCGGTTTTGCCTTATCACTTTTATAGATACTTGAAAAACTAAAACCACAGTACAGTACTGTTCAGTAGCTTTCCCAAGACTGCATTGTTTGATCCACAGATGAAAACGTTAGAACCACACTATATAGTAAAACAAAGAGTACCACAGAACAGTACTGTTCAGTAGCTTTCCATAGAATGGTCACACTGCGTGGTTTGATCCACAGATGAAAAAGTTAGAACCACACTGTATAGTAAAACAAACAGTACCACAGTACAGTACTGTTCAGTAGCTTTACAAAGAATGGTCACACTGCATGGTTTGATCCACAGATGAAAACGTTAGAACCACACTGTATAGTAAAACAAACAGTACCACAGTACAGTACTGTTCAGTAGCTTTACAAAGAATGGTCACACTGCATGGTTTGATCCACAGATGAGAAAGTTAGAACCACACTGTATAGTAAAAGAAACAGTACCACAGTACTGTACTGTTCGGTAGCTTTACAAAGAACCCGCAGATGACAAACCATATAGGGATACACAGAAATTTTTGAGTGCCAGAGTCATAAACACCTGACCTTCAGAAAAATCATTCTGTTTCCAATGGTCCACTCAAAATCATCCAGGGATGTTTTTGCCAAGGCCTCTGTCAGCTCTTTAGGATCAACACCATGTATTTTATGTTCCTTTATAATCACATGATATCTGTTTATAAATTCTTGGAAAGTGTAGCGAATTGCAAACCCACTTTTGCGGATTCTAGAAACGGGAGTGTGGCAAATTAAAATACAATTATCAACACAAAGTTAAATCTAAACTGCTTGGTTTGCACGAGGATATTTTGAACAATCAGAGAAAAAATACGTAGGAATTTTTTTTATAAATGCGTGAAATGTAAACATATACAAACTAATAGAATGTGTATGGAGATAATACGTGTAATTGCACCGACCTTACTTAGAGAAACTCGCGTTTGATATTGATCGTTTAACTTTAGTCACTTCTAGTAACATTAATAAAATATTCAAGTTTTTATTCCGACTAATTGATACTTGAAAGGAGCTTTCTTTAGATCTTAGCCAATTTCGAAATTCTCGTTACTTTTGTTTTCTTTCAAAATTCGAGATGTCTTAACTTGTCTTAACTTGTACTTAATTATAATATAGCTTTGCACCGTCCATTGACATTAACAGGCTAAAACAAGCTGAAAATACCTGAAACAGTAAATACTAAAAACACTATTTGTAATTGTTTGTTCAAAAAACGATTGAAGTTTTCTTACTTCTGAAAAGTCTTAAATGACAGTTAGCGATTTCATGCAAATCTGTTGCAATGTCTCTGTTTGTGGCACAGTGTGCTTTGGAGGTTATTTGTGACTGAAAGTTAACGTTTGATACCGTACATAAATAAAATCCAGCCGTGACGACAAACGTCCCAAACAGACATTTTTCACGCTCCACCACAAACCTGTCGCAATTTTCCTTTACAGTAGAAAGAATCTAACTTCGACAGAACCTTCAACAGTTTTATGTTAACAAAGTGCGATTCACTCAAGAATGTATTTTAATTGAAAACTGGTTTAAAGACAACAAAAGCGTTACTTGACAGTTTCCAGCATTCCTGAATATTTCAGCTGCTGCCAGCACAGGAACCGATCAAAATTCTAAAAGATAACATTATGAGATCAAATCTTAGCGACTAATTCTGCAAAACAGAGTGAAACTGAATGAAACGAAACCGTGTGGTATGACGTCATTGCAACCATTACCACGCTTGCGCAGAATCTTTCTCTATGCAACTGGTAAAGAGCGATTTTAATAAACGTTTTAATAAATATCTAATAACTGATAAATTTAATCTTTTGTAATTAATGAAATTACTGAACAGTGTTAAGCGAGCTTAGAAAAGATGAAGAAAGTACAAACTTCAATTGAAAACTTCTGCTCTTTTTTCCATGTCGGACACTGTATTCTTAGGAAGTTTGAGGAAGTTTTTCACCTGTAAGTTTTCGAAGTTTGTTTTTGTACCTCTGTCAATGCATCTTTGCTTACTTGTTCGCTAGTTTACAATGCGACTACTCGAACCAAGAAAACCCAAATAATTTTTTATGCAAATTATTTAATCACGATCAAGTATATAAACAATAGAATCTCTACAGATGTTTTCTGTTTCGCTTGAAATGCATACCTTCCTACCTACCCATCTATTTATCCATCTACCTTCCCATTTATCTACCTTCCCATCTATCTACCTCCTCATCTATCTATCTAATATCTATCTATCTAACTATATATCTATCTATCTATCTTGTTGTATCCATCTAACTATCTATCTATCCACCTAACTAACTATCTATCTATCTATCTATCTAAATATCAATCAATCAATCAATCAATCTATCTATCTATCTATCTATCTATCTATCTATCTAACTATCAATCTATCAATCTATATGCTTATCTGGTCTAACTGTTGGAGGTTGTCTGTGTCTATTTGTTTCTTCACTTCTTACCATTGGTTTTTTGTGCTCGTTTGGCTTGATACATCGAACAAATGAAGGTTCACAACTTAACAACATCTTCATCAACACGTCCAATGATCGTCTGAACTGGGCGCTCAACGTTGGAGACCGCTTTCTTGTTTCCTCGCCCTATTAACAGATATTTCAATATCACAAAAGTTTTGTTCAATAATTCTCAAACTTAAATCACAATGCCAAACGTTCGTTGTTAGAAAACCTTATGTGTTGCCTTGTATTTTCAACTCGCTTCCCTGTCTTCAATCTGTGATGAAACACTGCTTCTCGTATTTGATACAGTAGAGAATATAAAGTTTAGGTGTAAACTACGTACCATTTGGAATAATATTCCGGAAATTCGTTTTTCTCAAATGGATGCCAACTAGGCCTGTGCGTTCGCTCTTGAGCCAAAACTCCATTTGGAAAAACATGGTCCGTAACGTTCAATACGGACCTCCAGCCCTGTTGATAGCTGGTTTATATCATTTGGCAAAGTAATCTTAAGAAAGATCCGAGCGTTTCGATTGGTTCTTTTTTGCTGGAATTTTCTTATGTGGACCGTTTTTATGGAAGCGGTCAAAGGCCACGCCCTGTGGCCTATATTCCCTAACACAGCACTCCCCCTCGGTTAGTATGAGGATAGTGTTATTAACCGTCCCATCTTGTATAGCATTCCTTACCATGGACATTTCCTTGGCAAACATATTGAAGAGGAACTCCATTTGGCTTTCACAAATCAGTCCAACCAGATCAGCACTGAAGGTATCACGGTTCTTGTCAAGGATTCCTACATAAAACAAATGGATTCTTGTTGGTGTGTTACTCTTTTTTTTAAATTTGCGTTTCCTTTTGGCTTTGACTTGGGAAAAGTCTCTCCTGCAGGTCTGTGGTAGAACGTTCGGACGTTTTAGATTGTGGGGTTAGTTTCTAAAGAAACTGGTGCTGCATCGGAGGGGAATTGAAACCCAAGAAATTGGGATAATCAAACAAGTTGATAAAGTAATTTGTACCACCGTAAGGTAAAAGAGGAGGGTGTTGACGTTTCGAGCGATAGTCCCTCGTCAGGATAGTTCCCGCAAACGCGGGCTTCGTCAGAGCCATTCGTTCGGACGAATTCGAAGGGCGAACGCTCGAAATTTCAACAACCCCCTCTTTTACCTTACGGTGGTACAAATTACTTTATCAACTTGTTTGATGATCCCAATTTCTTTTTAGAGTTTGCCTGTGACAGTGCTAAAAAATACATCTTTCACGAATTTGAAAAAAACTCAATATACACCATTGCAAGCATTTCACTATACATATCTTCTTTGAAAAGATGTTATGCTATATACAAACTGACTTGAATAGTTTAAATATTGTGGCCATAGGAGTTCGACTTAGCGGGTCATCAACTAATGGCAGCTCCATCGCTGTTGATATTTTTTCATTGTGCCCATGTGTGTTAAGTTAATGAGTCAATTATTACATAAAGATATGCACGACATTGAACAATGTTTACCTCTGACGTCATACTGGATCGTTCCCGCAAAGTGAACCACGCCAAAAGTTGCTACCGAGCGAGACTTGGACTTGACAAAACAACTGCTCTTTCCGTGGTGTGATTTTAGTTTCTCCAAAAATGTTTCATCACTTCCCTGCCGGAAAAGAGGGCATTATGAATTCTCCAGTACACAGAGCGGCAACAGAATGGCGACACCAATAGTAAAGTTAGTAAACAAGAAAATTCGTTCCATATACTGTAAGTTGCGCGCTTAATTTTTTCCACTCGGATTTATAATTACTGGGCCGATACTAACGGCTGCGGATTTTGTCAATGGATTATGATGTTATAACAAGAGAAAATGAGGTAAGAGAACGCATCTTGGATACTGGGTTCTGTTACTATGATAAGATAACGAAGATCTATTTTTAGATCCGGAAACTATTTTAACTGACCAGTGGCTGATGTCCTTCTCATCACGTGGTTGTAATTTCAATGCGCCATGTGGAAACCGCGCAGCCATGGAACGAGATATAAATGGTTCCGCGCTAAAAATATATTCTGTCCCCTTATCATATGACACGGGGTTATGTTCTCTTTCCTCATTTTCTCTTGGTTATAAAAAGTAAAGGAAATATCTATCAGTAATGTCTGGAGCTCTTGATAAGCCGTCATGATTGTAACAAATAAACTAGCGGCATAATGATTTGCATTAACTCGGGCTTCCCATGCAGCAAATCCTGAAAATCGTTTCACTACATTTCGTCTCAGTAAACCCCCGACTTTACGCATGTGCACTAGGACCACGCCTGTGCGCGCGTCCGCCTGTGCATTGGGACTGCGCCTGCGCATTAGGACCTCAATGCAGATTTGCGAGTGAATGTTAAAATACCAAGCCCAAATTTTAACTCGAGCGTTCCCTCTTGGGAAGCCATGGGAATTGATGTGTTCGTGTGAGCGACAGCGGGCAACGTCCGACGATTTATAACGGTAATAGGACTGAGTGGAGTCCAATTCGGTCTGTAATCATACGAGTGATTAACAAAATAGGACGACCGCGTAGCGGGAGTCCGATTTGTTTAATCACGAGTATGATTGCAGACCGAATTGGACGACACAAAGTCTTATTACCAATTAATCATAACTTTAACAAAATTTGTGATATATTAACTCCTTTTTTAAAAATCAAAACGCACGAAATTCCAAGATTTTTTTTGCTAGCAAAGAAAAAAGCTATTCAAGCGCGCGCGTGATGGCGCGTACTGTTCAATTACTCAGGCATGACGCGTACTGTCCTATTGAACTGTCCTATTAACGCTGAAATCAGGGCAAGTTGATAGCCAATCAGATTTGAGAATTTTGTAATAGTTATGATTCACTTGTAAATTCTCAATAGCCGGTTGACCTGAGCTCTCTATATCATGTTAACTGCGCTTATCCTACCTGGGGAAATCTGCTCTCTTCGTCCATGAGTGAGAAACAGTTCATTGGCTTTTGAGCTAAAGTATAAACAACCTCCTGATTATCGAAGAATGCTACAGGGGTCCAATCCAGGCCCTCTCTACTGTACTCCGCCTAGTTAAAATAACAATAGACTGGTAAGCATAAGACAAGAATCACATTCAAGGGATTTCTGTATTTCTACAGGCTAGAGGCCCAATCCAGGCCCTTTCGGCTGTACTCGGCCTATGTAAAATAACAAGAGACTGGTGAGCACGACTTACAAGAGTCACATTAATATGATTGCTCTCATGCAGTCTAGAAGACTACATTTGAATACTTCTAAGAAAGCTCTGGTCCTGAGATAAACCCACAATATACGTAGGAGACATCTTCCTAGCAACTTGATGTGTACGTGTCAAAATGACCTGCATTCTTTCAGAATGTTCAGAAATACGCGGGCATTTTGGGGGGTTTGGAGAAATATTACGAGATAGTGTTTGATTACAAATAGAAACCCCGAAAAGAGAGCTGAAAAAAAGAGGCGCAGCAGCGTATTTTTGAGGTAATAATCATAATAATCATAACAATCATAATAATCATAATCATAATAATAATGATGATAATAATGATGGTGATATTGATGACGATGATGATGACGATGATAATGATGATAATAATAATAATAATAATAATAATAATAATAATAATAATAACAAAAATACTAATCATCGAATATTTACCCAGGATAACCCTTCAGTACAAAAAACTGGGGTCCTGGTGTTTGTGATTTGATCGGAGAAGAAACTCATGTATCGAGTGTTTGACATAGCTTCTCCAAAGAAGTGATTAAGAAGAAGAAAGGTAAAAATGTAAACAGGCGCACACGAGCCAAAGGCTCACACGGCCGGAGCTTATCCCGGTTTCTGTAGCATGAATCACCTGGGAATATTATTACTCCCCCCTGGATGGGATGCTGGTACATCGCAGGGTCACCCCCAGCATTGTATCACTGGTACCCATTTATACACCTGGGTGGAGAGAGACATTGTGGAGTGAAGTTTCTTGTCTAAGGAAACAACACAGTGCCAGCACCAGGGCTTGAACTCCAAACCTCCTGCTCGGAAGTCCGACACGCTAACCACTACACTACTGTGCCTCCACAGAAGAAGACAGCAAGGATGCAAAACCGAGGCGAGCTTGATGCGATATTCAAACACATCACAGTACTTGATTTTCCGCGTTTTTGTCTCATGCATTATTACTCAGTTTGAGAATGTCACCTTGAAAGTTTTGTGTCCTTTTAATTTGCGCAGGTTTGCCGAATGTGTGCGGCTGTTTGTATGACTATATCAATTTCGAGATGGAAAAGGAGTCAGTTGATTATGTTGTGGCTTTTTCTAACACAAAGTTGGATTTTAGCCCTATATAGATAAAATTATTATTATTGCTATTAAAATTATTATTATCGTTATTAAAATTATTATTATTGGTGGTGCTGGTGATGGAGGTATTTAGCACTGAAATACTAGTTGGGAACACTGTAAAGCGCAAATGAAATCAAATCAAATCATATTTCATTAAATCAAATCAAATGTTGGTTTTTGTGGAGAGGGGAAAACCGGAGTACCCGGAGAAAAACTTCTCGGAGCAGAGTAGAGAAGCAACAAACTCAGTCCACATATGACGCCGGGGCCGGGAATCGAACCCGGGACACATTGGTGAAAGGCGAGCGCTCTCACCACTGCGCCAACCCTGCTCCCCAACACTGCATCAACCCTGCTCCCCATTATACTGACCTGTTCCATTTTAAACACGTGATCTACAAAGAAATTGTGCAGTTTCTCATTGGCGTAATTTATGCAGAGCTGTTCAAAACTGTAACAAGAGAATGAGAAAAGCACTGTTAAAAAGTTATGTTCATCCTTAAAGGGACAAATTTTGTCATTTTTCAAAGAGCAGAACATTTGCTGAACCTTGCTGTTTGTATCCTTTCTCATATTCTTGTCTAGCGATTGGTAGAGTTGTGAACTAGCGGTGTGTCTGACAATTAACCTAGAGACTATCCGACTGACTGTACACTCTCAAACTGACCCTCTGACCAGTACCAGAACTCTTGTTAGCTTACTGGTTGTCTGACGTGCTAAATGAATGACAATCTGTGTTACACTGAGTAACTGATTGTGATATTGACGAATGGAATGTGTACGTCAGTGTCTAAATGCGTGAATACCTGACTGTCTGGCTTGCTGATTGACTTACTAACTTAATGACTCGGCTAATTTCAATTGTCAAATAAATTGTTGCGTTCGTAGCAGAAGTACGTTTGTCTTTTCTGTGCGGGCTGAGAACAGGCTTATTTGTTCCGTAACAATGACTAACTGACTGATGGAATAAGAGTCTAAATCAGTGACTGAGTGTAAGACAGACTGACTGTCTAACACAGTGATTGACTTACTAACTTAATGACTCAGCTTATTGTCTAACTGACTGAAGGAATAAGAGTCTAACTCAGTGGACTGAGTGTAAGGCAGACTGACTGTCTAATACAGTCATTGACTTACTGACTTAATGACTCAGCTTGTTGACTGACTGAGTGACGGAATAAGAGTCTAAATCAGTGACCGAGTGTAAGGCAGACTGACTGTCTAACACAGTGATTGACTTACTAACGTAATGACTCAGCTTATTGACTAACTGACTGACGGAATAAATGTCTAAATCAGTGACTGAGTGTAAGGCAGACTGACTGTCTAACACAGTGATTGACTTACTAACTTAACGACTCAACTTATTGACTTACTGACTGACGGAATAATGTCTAAATTAATAAATGAGTGAAAGACAGACTGACTGTCTAACACAGTGATTGACTTACTAACTTAATGACTCAGCTTATTGACTAACTGACTGACGAAATAATGTCTAAATTAATAAATGAGTGAAAGACAGACTGACTGTCCAACACAGTGATTGACCTACTAACTTAATGACTCAGCTTATTGACTAACTGACTGACGGAATAATGTCTAAATTAATAAATGAGTGAAAGACAGACTGACTGTCTAACACAGTGATTGACTTACTAACTTAATGACTCAGCTTATTGACTAACTGACTGACGGAATAATGTCTAAATTAATAAATGAGTGAAAGACAGACTGACTGTCTAACACAGTGATTGACTTACTAACTTAATGACTCAGCTTAACTGACTGACGGAATAAATGTCTAAATAAGTGACTGAGTGTAAGGCAGACTGACTGTCTAACATAGTGATTGACTTACTAACTTAATGACTCAGCTTATTGACTAACTGACTGACGGAATAAATGTCTAAATAAGTGACTGAGTGTAAGACAGACTGACTGTCTAACACAGTGATTGACTTACTAACTTAATGACTCAGCTTATTGACTAACTGACTGACGGAATATATGTATAAATAAGTGACTAAGTGTTAGGGAGATTGACTGTCTAACACAGTGATTGACTTACTGACTTAATGACTCAGCTTATTGACTAACTGACTGACGGAATAAATGTATAAATAAGTGACTGAGTGTAAGGCAGACTGACTGTCTAACACAGTGATTGACTTACTAACTTAATGACTCAGCTTATTGACTGAGTGACGGACGGAATAAATGTCTAAATCAGTGACTGAGTGAAAGACACACTGACTGTCTAACACAGTGATTGACTTACTAACTTAATGACTCAGCTTATTGACTAACTGACTGACGGAATATATGTATAAATAAGTGACTAAGTGTTAGGGAGATTGACTGTCTAACACAGTGATTGACTTACTGACTTAATGACTCAGCTTATTGACTAACTGACTGACGGAATAAATGTATAAATAAGTGACTGAGTGTAAGGCAGACTGACTGTCTAACACAGTGATTGACTTACTAACTTAATGACTCAGCTTATTGACTGAGTGACGGACGGAATAAATGTCTAAATCAGTGACTGAGTGAAAGACACACTGACTGTCTAACACAGTGATTGACTTACTAACTTAATGACTCAGCTTATTGACTAACTGACTGACGGAATATATGTATAAATAAGTGACTAAGTGTTAGGGAGATTGACTGTCTAACACAGTGATTGACTTACTGACTTAATGACTCAGCTTATTGACTAACTGACTGACGGAATAAATGTATAAATAAGTGACTGAGTGTAAGGCAGACTGACTGTCTAACACAGTGATTGACTTACTAACTTAATGACTCAGCTTATTGACTAACTGACTGACGGAATAAAAGTCTAAATCACTGACTGAGTGTAAGGCAGTGATTTAGTGATTAACTTAATGATTAACTCGCTTTACTGACTCGTGGACTGTACCAATGACTTACTGCATTAGTGATCTGACTACTTGAATGACACAACCGTTAAGGGACTGATCGTTGAGCTCAGTGACTGGAATACTGACTATTTCATAGGCTCACTATCTGACCAATGTTCCGTGTTGTAAAACCGACTGACTCACCTATTAACTGCAAAATTCTCAAAACCAAAGATATCAAGCACACCAAGGGACATTCGGCCTTCTGATTGGACCTGAGAAAAACAATAACCCTGTCAGAAAATCAGCATATTCCATTGCTTGGAATGACGTTTACAATGAAAATCCTGTGAAAGAAAAACTGACAGTGGGCATTGAGAAATGTGAAATGACGAAAAACTATCAATGAGCAAACAAGTGAGAAAGATCAATATAGAATTGACTCTGGTAAAACGAAAGGGACGAAGAAATTTGCCCAAAATATAGAGATGCCTTTTAAACACGCGGGTTTAAAGATGCAGATAGCAGGGAAAATGCTTAGCGATATTGGAGCAGACGTTTTGAGCAAACTGGAGAAAAAAAACTAAGTAACTTAGTAAGCGTCGATCTTTCTTTTCAAGATCTGAGTAGTAATTCTCTTTAGTGAGTGCCATACATTTCCTTATATGTTAGTATGGAGAATTTGATGTTCACTCCCAAGATCTGAGTAGTAATTCTCCTTAGTGAGTGCCATACACTTCCTTATATGTTAGTTTGGAGAATTTGATGTTCACTCCCAAGATCTGAGTAGTAATTCTCCTTAGTGAGTGCCATACACTTTCATATATTTTAGTATGGAGAATTTGATGTTCACTCCCACGATCAGATGTGTGTTATTGACAAGCGTGAGGTCAAGATGGCTGCATGTTGGCCGAGTTTGTTTTGCGTTTTCATGACCGAGGCGCGAAATCGGTCAAGGATTTATTATATTGCCAATTTGCTTTCTTTTGTTTCGCGGGACAACGCGCAGAATTCCAGGCGGACAAGATAGGCGTATCTTGCGCGCTCGGGTAGCCAATCAGAACTCAGGATTCGCCTCAACTTGCCCGCTCGGGTAGCCAATCAGAACTCAGGATTCGCCTCATCTTGCGCGCTCGCAGAACCTTCCATACAATAAGCCAACTTACTAAAGGTTTTGTTATAGATGAATTAATTTTGTTAACGATCCAGATAAATAATCTGCTGTAAATTCCTTTCACAAACGCATCTCTGATGTGTGCAGCGATTTCCGCTGAAATTGGCGAGTAAATCAGCTCTCCGGACGCGTACGTTGAACGGCTTGTAAACGCTTCGTGCAGTCTTTCATCTGGAATCTGAAATGAAATCAAATTACGGTAAAATCTGTATTAAGGGGCACCCCCCCGGGGTAAGGGCAAGTGGTCGCTTAATGAGATCAATGGAAGTATCTGTGCAACTGTGCACCTACCCCTCCCCTAACCCAACAAGTTATAATAAGTTAAAAAGTTAGCGTTATTGTTGGGTTAGGGGAGGGGTAGGTGCACGGTTGCCTAGATATTTGCATTGATCCGCTTAATGTAGGGTCTTGATGAGGGTGATACTTTGACGCTTGAGGGTCAAAAAACCCCGCTTTTTGGCAACGCTGATGGTTAAGGTTTTGGCCGTTTAAGTCTGACGTCATACCCGTGCTTGTATAGTTTGGTGCAGAAGCTGGTAGTGGACCAATAGGAACGTGTTATACATAACTTTTACTAACCGAGTTCGAGGTCCGCGGGCCATAAATCCGAGCGGAAAAAACGAGGACCCGTAACTTACAGTGCGGACCGATAAAACGAGGTTTGTAAGATATTTATTACATCTCAAAACAAACTTTTGAATTTAGTGGGCCGTACAGTGAAGTACAGCCCGCTAAATTGACCAATCACAACGCGCGTACTAACTGAGAGATATAATGATAATGATAATGATTTGTATTTCAAAAATTCCCTACCAACCTGTAACAATTTGGCGGCTGATTTGACGCTGTTACCATTCACAATTGAACAGGCTTCCATGTTGTCCTGGATCAGCGCTGTAAAATATGTAATGGTAATGCATAGTCACCAAGATATCGAGCGACAATAACAGCCCCACAAAACAATAATATCATTGGTTAAAAAGAGCATAAATAACCGTGCTGCCATAACTATAACTTGCGTGCTCTCAGGAACCAACTAGTAAACACAAATAGGCTTCTCCGCACAGACAACTTCGTCACATTTCAATACGCGTAACAACTGTTTTTGCTTCTTGCTTTGTACTGTCGCTTAATCTGACCTCTTTTGTCATTTAGCTTCTGCTACAATATTACAGAATAAACTTATTATTATTACTATTATTATTTAGCAAGTATTATAGCGGTCCTCTACGTCTGATAACGACGATACGAAATCACCAAATTTGAGGTTTTGATAACAGCGTAAGAATGTAACAGAGAATCTTTCATTCTCTATTTTCACTCTGAAGCCGCTCGTACCAATTTAGTTTTAGGATAATTCGCTCACTTTGAAGGACGTAAACGAGAATGAATGATCACGAAAGACTAATGATGGAGCCAAGTTATATTATTAAGGTGACGGTTTCGTCTACCGTCGCCTTCGGAGATCTTAAACTCCCTAATTACACTGACTGAGCGACTGACTGATTCCTTGTTCAACTAACTATACACTCGGAATAAGTGACTTACCGACTAACAAACCGATCATTCAGTTGGTCGATTCTACTGGCTATGTTAGTTCCTTTTCAAAGCCGGACTGGAGAATTGTTCTTTTCCTTCATGTGCATGCTCCACTTTCTATTCAAGACATCTTCAGTATAGAGCATATGCACATGACGTCATCGCAGCCATGTTAGTGTCCCCAAAGAAAAGACGGCCATTTTGGTGTGCCAAACTGATCCTCCGGGAATTAAATTCTATTCTTATGCAAACATCTTTGGTTACGTTAAAAACATGGCCGCTGATCACGTGAGTGAATATATCTATGAGGAAGTAATTAACTATTCTTACCATTAAAGGAAATATTTCCCAAATGCAAAATGGCAGCCAACAGAGTGAAAATAATCCAGCTTTCTTCATCAGAAAACATTAACACCTGAAACATACAAGAAATACACTATAAATTTATAGACTGGATTTAAGCAAATACGATTATTTTACCTCGATTAACGCTTATCAAAAACCGAACAGTAACCAACTTGATCTTAACGTTTAGCCCGGGATCAATGCTAATAAAGGATTAAGAAGTAACTAAGTGAAAACTTGTTTTATTTGGACTGCACACATGTCATTCAATTTCCATGTAATATATCAAACACGAGACACAGTGTTTCCTCACATATCAAACACCGAGAAGAGAGCTGGAAATACGACGCGCAGCGAAATTCGAGATGTTTGATATGTGATGAAACACATGTATAGAGTGTTTGATATAGCTTCTCGCACAAAATGATTTGGAAGGAGAAATAAACGATGCGAAAACGAGCTTTGTTTCAGCGGATATCCAAACACGTCAAGGTGCCTGATTTCCTTTCTCTTATGCATTATTGATGAGGTTGAGGACGACATATCAATGTTGTGGTTCAATTTTCACCTTGGTTTGAATATATTTTGGGGTAATGGCAATATATTTAAAAATAATTTTAAAACAAAAAAAAATGAAACCATCGATAACAGCTACAACTGTGAGATCACATTGCTCCATGTCCGTGCTTGACCTAACATTTCTCCAAGTCACCTTCATCGCTCGCAATATGTCACTGAACTCCTGTTTGTCATCCATTCCGTCGCAAGTCAAACAGTTCCCTTGGGAGAGATAGTAGTAGTCACCGGCTGTTGTTAGGTGAAGATTGCTCTTTTCTGTCGCAGTCAAGCCGGCAAGTAAACGGTAAAATATGTGGTAATTACGTTCACCGGGCATCTGGAAAAATAATCGACATAACAGTACCATTTTCATTTCTCCAAAATGGAATGCTAAAACAAGAAAAAAATTCAGGGCACTTTTTTGTTTCAGGCAAAATTCTGCTTATTCGCTAAACCGTAACACACCATAGTTTCGCTTTCGTATATTTAATTAAATATCAAATACGAGAGATCATGTTTAATCACGTATAAAAACACTGAGGAGATATATGATTGTATGGCTGGTTCCGCGAGCTGGCCAGATTAGGCGAATCTTTGAGTTCTGATTGGCTGCCCAAGACAAACTGTAACACAACATAGTTTCGCTTTCTTATATTTAATTAAATATAAAATACGAGAGATCATGTTTAGTCACATATAAAAACACCGAGAAGACACATGATTGTATGGCTGGTTTCGCGAGCTGGCCAGATAAGGCGAATCTTCGAGTTCTGAATGGCTGCCCAGGCAGGCAAGGGACGGACCATTATATTAGAAAAGTGATGGGGTGGGGAATTTTCAGCTTGCACGAATTTTTTTTTTTCGCTCACTGCTTTTGCAGGAATTTTTTTTTTCAGGTGAACCTCTCTGCACGAATTTTTTACTACGTGTGAAAAAGTCACAATTGGACCTTCCTTCTGCATGAGTTTTTTTTTTACCTTCTTCTTTGCATGAATTTTTTTTTTGGCATTTTGCCTTGCATGAATTTTTTTTTGTTTTTTCCCCACCCCCCCCCCCCATCACTTTTCTAATGGTCCGTCCCCAAGCTGCGCCTGCTCCGAATTTTTATCGTTGTCCCGCGAAACAAAGTAATACAAATTGGCCACTTAATAAGTCCCTTATTTACCAAATTTGTTCGACTGCGTCTCACTCATTAAAATCGCAAAAAAGAAGTCGGCCAATATCCGGCCATCTCGACCGCACAAGCTTATATGATTAGTCAATGACGCATATACGCAAAACAAGAAATTAACAATCTTACCTGGTGAACGATTCTTGACTTTTCCAGCAGATATTGTTCAATTTTAGCTCCTTCAATAATTGCTGCTCGATTGAAATGGACATTGATGTATTTTCCAAACCGGCTTGAGTTGTCATTTCGTACGGTTTTTGCATTGCCAAAAGCTACACGTGAAAAAAAGATAAACAAATTTGAAGGAGATTAATTTGACATAGCTTGAAGTTACACTGGTTTGAAATAATTATTGTAACTTAAAAAGATTAATCTCTTTAATTTCAACACATCGTAGATATACGATTTGTAACAAATACGACCACTGAATCTCTCCGTCAAATAGACTTATTCGTTTGTGCATTTTGTTTTCCCAATACAGATCACGTGATGATACTCAGGAGATTTGATCCTTTTTCTTGTTCATTAAAAATATGTCTGCCTGCACTTTTTGTTAAAGTGTATATGACAAAAAATTCATTTTTCACAAGAGGTTTTTTCATTGGGATTTGCAAAATACGATAATAGGTTTTAAATTTTCAAAAAAAAAATTCCTTGTTGTTTTAGGGCCTCAAACACGTAAGTTTATGCAGTAAAGCGTAATTTGGCTCACCCTCCAGGATTGGGTTCGCGTCAAGAATCTGTTGATCCAACGTTGTTTGTTGTCCGCTGACCGCTGTGAGGTAACGAAGAATCAGCTTGGTAGATTCTGTCTTTCCCGCGCCGCTTTCTCCACTGAAAATCAAAAGAGATGACAGCAGTTAGGCTCAGTTCAGACGTAGCGCTTTCCATTTTTCCACGAGCTGAACCTTATGCAATGAAGAAATACATCAACAGACACGAGATACAGTGTTTCATCACATATCAAACACGAGGTGCAGCGTTTCATCACATATCGAACACGAGGTACAGTGTTTCATCGCATATCAAACACGATGTACAGTGTTTCATCACATATCAAACACGAGGTACACCGAGAAGAGAGTTGCGAATACGAAGCGTAACCGATTATTTTTGATGAAATGCGACATGTATCAATTGCTTGATACAGTTTCTCAAAGAAATCATTCAAGAGAAACTAATGACGAGCTATGTTTCAAAAGTTATGAAACACATCACGGTGTTTGATTTCCTTTCCTTTACACATTATTGATTGTTTGAGAATAAGATACAATAAGACTTTGGCGCAATTTTTCCGCAAAGGCACGTGTCCACCTCTCTCGTTATCTCTTTTGTAATCTCTGTTTGCTTTTGTGGTCTGATTAATCGACATTTGCGTACGTATCTTAGGTATCATATGTACAGTGGACGACTAGTGGATATGCACGTGAACGTGTACGTGCACAAGTCTCAAGGTATCACGTGCGCAGCAATCTCTTTTTGAGTTTGTGATCAGAGTAGTCGAGATGCACGTGCACATGTCTCAAAAATCACGTGTGCACCCACAGACAAGCACATGTCAAGATATTACGCATGTGTTTCACCTTGCTTACCTGATGATGATGCTCTGGTTATGTAGCTGTCTCTTCATGTTGTTGTAGGCGTGTTGTGCTGTGGAGAATATGTGTGGCGGTAGAGTGGAATGTTCTGTTTGTGTGCTGTACATGTGTATGTGTTTTGCGTCGTAGATGGGGTATAATTGATAGGGATTGATTGCTACCAGCACTGTACCAATATGTGTCTGGAAATCAAACAAAATTAAACTGTTATAGGGATGTTATTCCAGAGCGCAAGCAGACAACGAATGCAACGTCAGTCGAATGTCACGAGACAATGAGATTACGGCGAGTGCAAATTATCAACTTGGGGTTCCATTTCCCCTTTAATGATAGTAGTAGTACTGTTGATAATGATGATGGCATTGAAGACGTTTACTATGACGATGGTCATGACGATGACGATAACTATATCGATGACGATGATGATGATATTGACGATTATGGTGGTGATGATGACGGTGATGATGATAATGATGGCGGTGATGGTGGTAATAATAATGATATTGACGATGGTGATGTTGATGATGATGTTGATAATGATGGTGATGATGGTAATGATGATGGGGATAATGATAATGATGGCGATGATGGTGGAAATGATGATGATATTGATAATTATGTAGTGACGATGGTTCTCCTGGTGATGATAATGGTGTTGGTGGTGATCTACTCTGAATAAAATTATAAGGCCTCAAAACAATCGTCTTCCGAATGGTACAAAATAATTGAGATGATGACAGTAACGATTCTTCGATGATGGTCAGGGGTAGTCACGAAAAGAGAACGCATGGAAATGTCACTAATGTATTCGTTTATAATAAGAAGCTGTCGGGGAACGAAGAAAAATGATATTCCCGTCTTACTGGACTGCGCATCGCTTGAAATGGCGTAAATACTGCAAGGATCAAACTTTCAACTGCCTTTCCAACCGCAGTGCAAATATAAATGATCTCTTTCATGTACGCAAATTGGAAAAAGTATTGTATGAGAGTCATACTTACATAGATAGTATGGTTGTAGTACCGGATAAATAAATTTCTTAGAATAGCAGCCTCACTAAGTTCTCCCAATTGGATCTGCGAGAGAAGCAAATGAATCCATTTTTAAACTACAATCGCCGTCAATATACCTTGACACCCTACTAAGACAATGACCACAATGTCCCCTCCCGATTCCCTTATATTCAAACCCCCTTCCCCGGGGCAATCTTGTTTGATAGAATGCCAGTGGGATGTCAATCGAAAGACACTCCAACATTGCTCCGGGGAAGGGGGTTTGAGCGGAATAAAACTACATACGTCGAATTAACAAATTGATGTCAGTTTTTTATGCGTCTGTCCTCTTATTGATGATAAATTACGTCATAACATTGTCAAAGTGTTGTAGATCCACGAGCCGATAGGCGAGTGGATCTACAACAAACTTTGCCAGAGGAAACTTTGCCAGAGGAACAGAATTTCCTCTCTTAATTAAAGACTTGTTTACAAAACCGGTTTGCAGAATGGGTGCTTTATATTTTAACAATTGGCTTCTCGGGCGCGGCGAGTTTGCGGAGCTTTCAAGAAACGAACGCCGGGTTGATTAAGATTTATTTACTATCATCAGATCACCCTAGATGAGCACTAATTTGCTGATAATTTGAATAGGGACGGGGGAGGAAAGAAGACGCACCAATTAACATATTTTGAATGAAGAGTCGAACTCGTGTTATGGAAAAGATTGCTATTCATCGTGGTAACTTCAATGATAATATAAATTAGTTCGATGGTCTCACGACGGAGTCACTGGGGTGGTGGTCGCGACGTTTCGACTGCTTACTGCCAGTCTTCTTCAGACGCTGGGGTCGACTGTTCCCGGCGCAGCATTATATATCACGTTGGTCTGTTGTGATTGGTGCGTTTCGATCAAGCCATTGTTTTCGTTCACCATGTTTTCCTCGAGCTCCGGAGTCGGCTGGCTTGCCGCGCGTTTGTTTTGATGTTTCCTGATTGTCGTACTTTTGTCAAAGAGTGTAACTCACGCAGGCAAGAAGCAAATTCTCTTGCTTCCCACTTGCAAATTATGAGACTGCCTTCCTTGAATAACTTCATTATAACTAGTAGACCCTGCAAAATACTCACCATGTCGTCCACCCCTGATATGCAGCTCGGGTGCATAGGTTGGACATCAGTCAGCGACGATCCAGTCAGAAAGTGTTCCTGCAGAAACATCCGAAACGGTGGGACGTCATAAATTTCACAGTAGTTCTGCGGCGCGCTGAACATGTTTAGTGCTAATGGACAAAGTGAATCAAAATCTGCACTGTGATTGGCTATTTGGGGGGGTAAAATGGAGATGAAATGTCAGCTCGGGATTTTCCGCTCGGGATTTCCTGCTCGGGATTTCTTGCTCGGGATCCCCCGCTCGGGATACCCCGCTCGGGATTCCCCGCTGGGGATTCCCCGCTCGGCATTTCCCGCTCGGCATTTCCCGCTCGGCATTTCCCGTGCGTTCCCGAAAGAAACATATTTACCATGTAGGAAGAATTGTGTACTGACATCCATTTACTTAATTTTAACTTTACCTCGTTTTCGTCATCCACTAGCAATATTCCTAACCCATCGACAGATTTTACTATGGCTCCGATTGCTACGTCAAACTTGTCGGTACCACTCTTCGGAACCCACACACGGTCTCCCTGGAATAGAAAAACAGTTGTATAACGAGTTTATTCTATAAATTTCATCTATCCTGTCCTAAATTTTTCATAATTAAAAAAGCTTACCTTTGAGAAGAATGCCATGATGGCAATAAATAGCGTCCCTCAGATCTTCGACTTTACCTCTCTGAAAGTTACGGAAAGGTTTTTAAGTCGATTAATATTGCGATAGACAAGCATTAACCAGACAGACAGACAGACAGACAGACAGGCAGCCAAACTAAAACCAGAGACAAACAGCACTCTATACAGACAGACATACAAACAAAATGGCAGACGAACAGTTAGAGAGACAACGTGTCACTGACCAACGAACAGAACAATTTAAAGAGTTTTAGTAGTAGTTTAGTTTAGTGGTAAAAAAACGCCAGTTTATATCTCATTTAGATCAAATACGAATGGGGTTACCCCAGACATTCGCGTTACCACTTCGTGGGTCTGACTAATCATCTGACTGACTGACTGACTGATTGACAGACCGATTGACTAACTGACGACAAACTAACTGATTGACTGATTGTCTAACTAACTGATTGACTGATTGTCTAACTAACTGACTGACATTCTTACTGATAAGCTGACTGAATAACTGACTGACTGGCGGCCTGACTGACTGACTTACAGACTAATTGACGACAAACTAACTGATTGACTGACTGACTTTCTGACTGATAAGGTGAATGACTGACTAACCGACTGACTGACTGACAGGCTGATTGACTGACTGACTGGCTGACTGATTATCTTAATGACTGGCTAACTGGCTGAATGACTGACTGGCTGACTGACTAGCTGACTGATTATCTTAATGACTGGCTGACTGGCTGACTGACTTAATGACTGGCTGACTGGCTGACTGACTAACTGGCCGACCAGCTGACTGGCTGACTGACTGATTTATTGGCTGGCTGACTGACTGACTGGCTGACTGACTGACTGACTGACTGGCTGACTGACTGACTGGCTGGCTGGCTGGCTGACTGGCTGTTTGGCTGACTGGCTGACTGACTGGGATGAATGACAGACTGACGGAATGACTGACTGACTGACTGACTAACTGACTAACGTTCTTACTGATAAGTTGACTGAAAGACTGACTGACTGACATGGCTGACTGACTGACTAAATGAATGATTGACTGACTGATTAATTGACGACGAACTGACCGATTGACTAACCAACAGACTTTCTGACTGATAAGGTGACTGGCTGACCGACTGACTGGCTGACCGACTTAATGACTGACTGACCAGCTTACTGGCTGACTGACTGACTGACTGACCAGCTGACTGGCTGACTGACTGACTGACTGACTGGCTGACCGACTTAATGACTGACTGACCAGCTTACTGGCTGACTGACTGACTGGCTGACCAGCTTACTGGCTGACTGACTGACTGACTGACTGACTGGCTGACCAGCTGACTGGCTGACTGACCGACTGACTGACTGGCTGACCGACTTAATGACTGACTGACCAGCTGACTGGCTGACTGACTGACTGGCTGACCAGCTGACTGGCTGACTGACCGACTGACTGACTGGCTGACCGACTTAATGACTGACTGACCAGCTGACTGGCTGACTGACTGACTGGCTGACCAGCTGACTGGCTGACTGACCGACTGACTGACTGGCTGACCGACTTAATGACTGACTGACCAGCTTACTGGCTGACTGACTGACTGGCTGACCAGCTGACTGGCTGACTGACTGACTGACTGACTGACTGGCTGACCGACTTAATGACTGACTGACCAGCTTACTGGCTGACTGACTGACTGGCTGACCAGCTGACTGGCTGACTGACTAACTTACTGACTGACTGGCTGACTGACTGACTGAAGTACTGACTGACTGACTGACTGACTGGCTGACTGATAAGCTGATTGACTGACTGACTGACTGAAGATATGACTCACTAGCTGACTGACTGACTTTCTGATTGATAAGTTGACTGACTGACTGACTGACTTACCGACTGACGAACTAACTGGCTGACTGACGGGCGTACTGCCGGACTACCTGAGTATCTGACTGATAAGCCGATTGACTGACTGACTGACTGACTGAAGATAATACTGTCTAGCTGACTGACTGCCTTTCTGATTGATAAGCTTACTGACTGACTGTCTGACTGGCTGATGGTTTGAGTGACGGTTTCATTGACTCAGTGACTTAATGACTAATTAACCAAACGACGGATTGTTTGAATGTCTGCAGTCAGCCTTCAGTTCAGTCACAGACCGACTCGTTCAATAAATAAAGACCAAACGAACAAAGAAACGTGACAACTTAGCGATGCGAAATGTTTAAAGTGGAAATCTGAATAATTGTGACAGTAGGGTTTGACTGGCCACCAAAATGATTCGCCGCACGAAAAAAATTGAAAAAAAATGATGGAAATGAATATATGAAAGACCATATATTTGAACTGCGGTTTAATATGTAAATTGTACTAACTTGTTAGCGCGGTCAAGTCATATGGGGCCACAATAAAAATTATAGGTCTTAACTTTGTTTGTATTTGACTGTGGCTTGGCTACTAGAAACAAAGTAATGTGTAATCTGGGAATTTCTGTTCTAGCGTATCTAAAATCTTGAAACAAAGCGATGAAAACTGCAAGGTAGTTGGAATTTCGTTTTATCATATTATTGTAGATAAATTTTAGGTTTCTTATTGATATGTATGTGCGCCTCAAAGTTGCGAGACACCATATATGTAGTTTACACATTGTCTTAAATCAACCAGAATTTTTCAAAGAGAATAACAAAATTAGATGCAAAGCTTTTAAAGGGCCATAATTTAACTCGGTCGGGAATATTGTGTGTATTGGTATTTTATTAAGGTCAGCCGAAGATAGATATGACTTAATTTTAGCGGAGCGAATTTTTGTCCTTGTAAATAAAAATAACTTTTTCTTCTATTGCATTAAGACTCAGATAGAATTAGCTTGTGGTGAGTAGCTATTGAACTAAACTTCGTCCATAAATCGCTTTCTTTTGATTGCCGTTTGTCTCGGATAAATTCGCTGACAGCGACAAACACTAAGACTAATCGCAAAATTGAGAGCTCTAGAAAGTTTGACACGAGTGTGAATAATTTCGTCCAAATAAACAACCGTAAATTGTACTAACTTGTTCGCGCGGTCAAGTCATATGGAGCCACAATAAGAGCTAACAATTAGAAGTACATTTTACTACTTTTGCACGCACGGTGCCAAAAGGAAATTTACTTGCAAATCCATTCTACCAGAAAAGGCAAGCTGAAAAGGCCGTAAAATTTAAGCGAAAGGAGAGTACAACATGCGAAATTTGCATAAAATGATACAGCGAATTCATACCTGCAAATTTTAGCTGGCTTGCTTTTTGAATTGTAGCCAGATTGCCAGCCATTTAAACAAGGTTATGAAAACCAAACTCCCTCTCGTCTGGAACACAGATACCCCATAACATTTCATGCGGTTTTGAACCTTGCAAAGTCAACCGGCAATCATTCCGGCGAAAGCTTTTACGTTCCCACAGAAATTTGCATACCTGTGGGAAAAAATAACACAAGTACAAACAATGAAATTAACGCCTACGTAATCTCAAACTGAAATCGTTACGTCACAATTTTTGCAACATAAGGAAAGCTAGAAAACTTCAATCACAAGACGTTTGAGATAGGTAAGAGGACATAGGAGGCTCTTTAGGCCCGCATGGCCTAGTTCAATCCGATTTACCGGCATAAAGATCATAGGAATATTGTTACTCCGCTATGGATGAGACGCAAGTCCATCGCTGGGCTACCCCCGGTTGCTTATCACACTGCCACAGGAGACCCACAAGAGCCACAGGAGGCCTACACCTGAAAGAACTTATTGCTTTCCCTTTGATGGGATGTTTGTCCTACATTCGGTTACCCCCAGCACTAGATCACAGATAATCATTTATATACCTGGGTGAAGGGAAAGTAAAATTGTTGGTAAAAACTAGATCATACACTGTAACCAGTACTGTATTGTGGTACTGTTTGTTTTACTAAACAGTGTGGTTCTTACTTTTTCATCTGTGGATCAAACCATGCAGTGTGACCATTCTTTGTAAAGCTACTGAACAGTACTGAACTGTGGTACTGTTTGTTTTACTATACAGTGTGGTTCTAACTTTTTAATCTGTGGATCAAACCATGCAGTGTGACCATTCTTTGTAAAGCTACTGAACAGTACTGTACTGTGGTACTGTTTGTTTTACTATACAGTGTGGTTCTTACTTTTTCATCTGTGGATCAAACCATGCAGTGTGATCATTCTTTGTAAAGCTATTGAACAGTACTGTACTGTGGTACTGTTTGTTTTACTATACAGTGTGGTTCTAACTTTTTAATCTGTGGATCAAACCATGCAGTGTGACCATTCTTTGTAAAGCTACTGAACAGTACTGTACTGTGGTACTGTTTGTTTTACTATACAGTGTGGTTCTTACTTTTTCATCTGTGGATCAAACCATGCAGTGTGATCATTCTTTGTAAAGCTACTAAACAGTACTGTACTTTGATACTGTTTGTTTTACTATACAGTGTGGTTCGATCTTTTTCATCTGTGGATCAAACCATGCAGTGTGACCATTCTTTGTAAAGCTACTGAACAGTACTGTACTGTGGTACTGTTTGTTTTACTAAACAGTGTGGTTCTTACTTTTTCATCTGTGGATCAAACCATGCAGTGTGACCATTCTTTGTAAAGCTACCAAACAGTACTGTACTTTGATACTGTTTGTTTTACTATACAGTGTGGTTCTATCTTTTCCATCTGTGGATCAAACCATGCAGTGTGACCATTCTTTGTAAAGCTACTGAACAGTACTGTACTGTGGTACTGTTTGTTTTACTAAACAGTGTGGTTCTTACTTTTTCATCTGTGGATCAAACCATGCAGTGTGACCATTCTTTGTAAAGCTACCAAACAGTACTGTACTTTGATACTGTTTGTTTTACTATACAGTATGGTTCTATCTTTTCCATCTGTGGATCAAACCATGCAGTGTGATCATTCTTTGTAAAGCTACTGAACAGTACTGTACTGTGGTACTGTTTGTTTTACTATACAGTGTCGTTCTAACTTTTTCATCTGTGGATCAAACCATGCAGTGTGATCATTCTTTGTAAAGCTACTGAACAGTACTGTACTGTGGTACTGTTTGTTTTACTATACAGTGTGGTTCTAACTTTTTCATCTGTGGATCAAACCATGCAGTGTGACCACTCTTTGTAAAGCTACTGAACACTACTGTACTGCGATACTGTTTGTTTTACTATACAGTGTGGTTCTAACTTTTTCATCTGTGGATCAAACCATGCAGTGTGACCACTCTTTGTAAAGCTACTGAACGGTACTGTACTGTGATACTGTTTGTTTTACTATACAGTGTCGTTCTAACTTTTTCATCTGTGGATCAAACCATGCAGTGTGATCATTCTTTGTAAAGCTACTGAACAGTACTGTACTGTGGTACTGTTTGTTTTACTATACAGTGTGGTTCTAACTTTTTCATCTGTGGATCAAACCATGCAGTGTGACCATTCTTTGTAAAGCTACTGAACAGTACTATACTGTGGTACTATGCGTTGGCATTAATTTTTGGCCCTACGTTTTTCGTTTGTACATGAAACGATAAAATGTGACAGCAAAGACGTTACGAACGCTCCTTACGGGGAGGTGGTGGTAATGGGGAAAGGGAGATTACTCGAAGGTTACAAAACAAAAGCGCGTAGAATCGTTCAAAGTAATCACCTTCAAATACACCTGACATGTAGACTAAACTTTATTACATCACCTTTTAAGATTCAAAATTGCTTACAATTTTTAAGATTTAAAATTGTAAGCAATTTCATGTTGGGAATCAATGTACGCAATAATATGTCTTACAGCTATTCAAGTAAAAGACTAATAGTCATTATTTAACATAAAATTAATAGATATTGATAACGCTAAAACAAAGATAAAAATCCTAAAAGGAAGAAAATGGACCAGGAGTAGTAGAATAGCTTGAACTATTCTTGAAAAATTCCCTACTTCTAACAACTGTTTTTTTAATCGTTTCAGTTCCAAGAGTGATCAGCGTGTATCTTCTCCACAACATATCAGTACAAGGACAGCCACGTAGCTTATGAGAATAACGGGAACTGATCACTAAACAGTACTGTACTGTGGTACTGTTTGTTTTACTATACAGTGTGGTTCTACCTTTTTTCATCTGTGGATCAAACCATGCAGTGTGACCATTCTTTGTAAAGCTACTGAACAGTACTGAACTGTGGTACTGTTTGTTTTACTATACAGTGTGGTTCTAACTTTTTAATCTGTGGATCAAACCATGCAGTGTGATCATCAAAAGGCTACCATTACCAAAGCTACTGAAGAGTACTGTACTGTAGTACTGCTCGTTTTAATACCAAGGGCGGTCCAGCCCTAGACGGGGACTTGAGATGCATTTTCTCTTCAGCACATCAGTATAAAGGTATCCATGCAGCTTAAGAGAATAAAGCAACTGATCACCCTCTAGTAATAAAACCGAAGTAGTAAATAATAAAAATACTAATGCTAACAAGGGGCGATGAAAATTGTTCTGTTACATACAAACCAAGACTTCAGGGTCCGAAATTGCGCTTTCCTGGTCGCCAATGCGACTAAAAATTTTGCACTGGCGACCAGAATTTCCCAACCGGTCGCCAGCGGGCGATTAACTATTTCATAGCGATGTGCCGATCGTCTGGACAGAACGCGAAAGGAAAGATCGTTTTGAACATAGAGCAAAGAACCAAACGGCAATTTTTCAGTCGCGTACATTTCTTCTCCAAAACGTAGAGACAAGAGAAGGTATAAAGTTGACTTAAAACATTTGGCAGTCGCACGAAACTGCGTTTATGGCCGGCATTTGATTCGTTCGTGGTGGTTTTTCAGTGGTAGGTGTATAAATAATCAGCGTGTTTGTATTTTATCTCATTCGTTAGCGGAAAAATCGCCATTGCGGCCCCAAACACGTTCTCTTCGTTCTGATTCTTAAAAGAAAATTGGCGACCAAAAATTGTGGCTTGTGTTTCACTGCAAAGGAAAAATTTTATTGTCGCTTTTTGGCGACCACATTTTTCCATATGGCGACTGAAAAAAAGATTCCAGTCGCCAGTTGGCGCCTGCCTAAAGAAGTTAATTTCGGACCCTGGACTTCAATTTAAAACGCACTCGTGTCTACATTTATGCCTTAAAATGACAAGTTTACAAACTGTAAAAGTGGTACATTAAAATATACACAATATTAGATGATTAAACCGAGTATATAACGCAGAATTAATCCAGTTCAATTGTCACAACTGTTGTACTGTATATAACGGTTGGTACAAAGACGACTTCACGAAAAATGTCCAATTTCTCACTGCTCACTTCGCGTACATCGAGCCCATAACCAAATTTGGCATGGGCCCCTGTCGCATGCTCGATTGAGCACCTGAAATTACAAAGGGGAACACGAGAAGGGTCAGTTGGCCGCCAAAACTTTTATACAATAACTTACAATTACGAGTAATGTACCTCGGAAACACGACACAGTGTTGGTAGTCTCTAAAAAGCTACTGAACAGTAATGTACTGTGGTACTGTTTGTTTTACTATACAGTGTGGTTCTAACTTTTTCATCTGTGGATCAAACCATGCAGTGTGACCACTCTTTGTAAAGCTACTGAACAGTACTGTACAGTGGTACTATTTGTTTTACTATACAGTGTGGTTCTAAATTTTTCATCTGTGGATCAAACCATGCAGGGTGACCATTCTTTATAAAGTTACTGAACAGTACTGTACTGTGATACTGTTTGTGTTACTATATAGTGTGATTCTAACTTTTTCATCTTTGGATCAAACCATGCAGTGTGACCATTCTTTGTAAAGCTACTGAACAGTACTGCACTGTGGTATTATTTTCTTGTCGGAGACTATTCACAATAAACTGCACATACCACAATACAGGGACACTTTCTGGGTGGTCCTTTTTGTAGGCCCTTCTCTATTAGACCTCTGAGGGCCCTGGCGGTTTTGGTTTTGTGGTCCCTGTTGTTTAACCCACTCGGGACTGTTAATAGGAAAAAAATGAAAAACAGGTTAATTATTATGTTGTTTGGGAAAAAGTGCAGGCAATTATCAGGCACTGGTGCAAAAAAAAAGAAGAAACAACAACAAAAACAACAAAATCAAAAACAACAAAAACAACAACAAAAAGAACAATAAAAAACGACAACAAAAACGACAACAATAACAATAACAACAACAACAATAACAACAATAACAACAACAATAACAACAATAACAACATTAATAACAACAACAACAAACAAAAAATGTGTGATCACCGTCGGGAAAGAGCTTTTCTCACTTTTCTATCAGTCTGTACTCCTTTCACTACTAAATTTTATGTAATTAAAGAGAAAATGACATGGTCGTTGAAGATGCGAAATTTCTTTTCTCGTGTTGAAGAATATTTCAATCATTCGCTGCGCTCACTACCGAAATATTTCTATAATTCGTTATCTCATATAATGTCCTCTCTAACATATCGATGACGTCACGAGCTAGGCTTTCCCATTCATTTCTGGAATGACAAGCGAAAGGTCTGTCAAAGACAGCGATGATGTATTAGCTTCTTTTGTCCATATAATAAAAAGACAATTGCTTGTCGGATTCGATCGCCCGGGTGTAGTTGCTTGTGAAAGAACAGTTGTTGATGGCGTTGACTGACGTTGACAAACCAGCACTCAGACGATCGAACCCGACAAACAACTACTGAGACTGCTGGGGATAGTTTCAGAAGAAACTGGTGCTGCGTCGGTGGGAAAAAAAGCACAAGAAATTTGGATAATCAAACGAATTGATAAAGTAAGTTATACCATAATAAGGTTCAGTCCTCGTGTACCGGTAAACAAGAGCTAATACAATAGACCAAAAAATACATTACAGCTAACCAATGTCTCCTAAATAAAGAGAATACAATGGTTATTCCCTCGTGTACCGGTATACGAGGACAGAACCCACCATAAGGTAAAAGGGAGGTGCTGACGTTTCGAGCGTTAGCCCTTCGTCGGAGCGAATAGAGCGTTTTCACTCACGTGGCCAGCAGCCACATCCAATTCTTTTGGAACAAAAGAAAGTTTTTACATAAGAAAAGAGTTCAACTCCCAGAGGATTAATTTGGAACACCAACATGGCCGCCGTTTCATTGTTTGGAACACCAATATGGCTGCTGTGACGTCATGTGAAAACTCTGTATAAGAGGATTGCGGGTTACGAACAATTTATATAGAGAAGTTTGGAGCTATGCTATTGGTGGAACCATACTACTGAGACAATTCAAACAGACAATTCTTAGTTAATATGGAAGTAGATTGCAAAGTGTGCTTCTTACAGCAGCAATTTGTGGTTTGGTCCTTGATGAAGCGACGCGTTGGGACCACAGGGCACAATACGCAGCGGTGAGTTGAAAGTCTTCCCTCTTCCAGCAGACACTTTCCTTCTGATCAGAAAAATATAAAATAGAGGATATTACATAGCCGCGCGGAGATACGAAATTTCTCTTTGAGTGTTGAAAAATATTTCACTCGTTCGCTGTGCTCACTCGTGAAATATTTTTCCAACACGAGAAAAGAAATTTCGTATCTCCAAGCGGCCATGTAATGTTCTGTTTATTTTATAGATACTGGTGAAATTTCCACATAAAACAACTTCGACAAATCTTCCTGGATGCTCTACAAGCTCGGAAAAAATATCGACGTTAAATTTTGGCTGCTCATCGAGAAAGTCACCCGTAACCGTACCGTCTTCGCACCTCGAAGACATTTTTTGAATGAAATTTCAAACGAACCGGCCACGTGCCTGAGCGGAAAGCTCTCTTGTAATTGGCTAATCATGTTGGTAACCATGGCGACACCAATATCCTCACACGTGAAAGATAAAAATAATATCTTCACTGCGCGCGATGAAGATATGATTTTTTAGTAAAAGGAAAAATCCTGGTACTTCATCAGTATCTATATAATAATACATTTTTCAGAGAGTTAGATGGTGTTTGCAAGGAAAGACTCATCCTGGCCCGAGATTTATACCGGAATGATTTTTCGTTTCGTGTTCATGTGATGACTACTTTGGAAACGCGAATATTGAATTAACTTAACTTGCGCATGCGCTACTTGTCCAAGTACGCTGAAATGCCAACTTCATATCTAATAATACACATGAAAAATTTCAATGTGCGGATTAGCCGAGAGCACCCCAATCAATCCCAAACAGTAAAGACAAAACAGGTGATAAGAGTTGGGAAGATAATCAGTGACCCCAGAAGTGATTAATATGCAACTTCTCTTTACAATAACCATACACTGTCTAGCAAACAGGTGATGAGAGTTGAGAAGATAATCAGTGATCCCAGAAGTGATTAATATGCAACTTCTCTTTACAATATCCATACATTGTCTAGCAAACAGGTGATGAGAGTTGAGAAGATAATCAGTGATCCCAGAAGTGATCAATATACAACTTCTCTTTACAATATCCATACACTGTCAAGCAAACAGGTGATGAGAGTTGACAAGATAATCAGTGACCCCAGAAGTGATCAATATACAACTTCTCTTTACAATAACCACACATTATTAAGCCAACAGGTGATGAAAGTTGCGTAAACGATCTACATGTACTCAATGATTTTGAATCATAT
Source organism: Ricordea florida (assembly GCA_949710005.1). Lineage (NCBI taxonomy): Eukaryota > Metazoa > Cnidaria > Anthozoa > Corallimorpharia > Ricordeidae > Ricordea > Ricordea florida. Next base: position 5,236,738 of record OX453283.1, on the reverse strand, counting down.
TCTCCAAAACTTAAATGTAAGAATTGTATGGCACTGAGTAAGGAGAATTGTTATTTAGATCTCTGATGCTCAAGGGTTTACATGTACGTACTGTACACTACTCACGCCTGCTGTTGATTTGTTTTCACTGCCAAAGTTGATTGTTTTCCTGGTTTGCTGGTCAACTGAGCTACAGTAAGGCCACGTGATGAAGAGCTAACAAACTTATCAGTCATACTGTGACTGCCACTTGTCATGTAATTACCGGAAAAAACAGTTTTGCCAAACAATTTCACATCTGTCTCTCGTGCGCCATACGGATCCACACTGGTTGACTTTTTCTTAACTTCAGCAGAAGCCCCTTTCCGTGCTCCAGTGACCTCTTCTGTAGATGAACTAAGTTTACCTGAGTAGGTTTAAAAGATTTAGTAGTTCTTGTGTTTTTTAGTGTCCTTGTTCCTTTTCGCTTTTCTCTATTGCTTTTTATTTGTGGAAATACTGTTTTTTTTTTCACTTTTTCTGTGAGTTCTTCAGTCTATTGCTGTAGTATAGTACTTTTTATATGATTGTTCACGTAGCCTTCAATCTGTTTTGTTCTTTTGTTTTTCATGTTTTAAACTATTGTAACCGTTTGTAAATAACAATAATAATAATAATATATATATATAAACAAGACGATCTAAGGTCGTAAGTCGGGCAACAGGTAGACGTACTGTTATGAGTGTTGACCATTTGTGGTGCGGAGTGGTCCAAAAAAGAAATGCTGAGGGTACCAAGGTCCTGGTTTCCAACGTGGCATCTTTGTTGTCGTTTCCTCGAGTTTCATCGCGAGGCACCTTGTCTTTATCAGCAAATGCTCTTCCGTCACTCTGTCCACATTTTCTGTTCACTGGTAACTCGTTTGATTTCTGCTTTGATTCTAGTGAGACATTCGCTAAATCATTTGATTCTTTTGCTACTTTCAGTTCGCGGAACGACCCGTTTCGAAATATACGCTCATTACACACGCCACCTTTTAGAGTGGGTTTACCGCGAACGGTGTGTGGGGTTATATGTTTGAGCGTAGAAAAGATGACACCATTTGTTTTCGACCTATTCGTCATCGACTTCGATATCGTAGAAAGAAGGTTGCGCCCGTATTACGTGTCTGCGGTATTCCCCATTGCACGTGACTGCGATTTGCGATGAAACTCGAGTGTAAACCTATAGTCGGTTGCCCGACTAAAAAAAGTTTACCTGCAGAAGAACTCTTGCTAGAAGGTCCTATTGTGACTGTCACTCCTTTGGCCTTTGTCGGTTCTTCCTTCCTTTTCGGTGGCTGTTTCTTCTTTGGCTCTTCTTTTTTCCTGCAAAAAATAAATGTGTCTGCTGGTAAAATGCAAAATTGTAATTGGCTACCTACACACACTAAAGTGTAACTTGTTACTGTAGGGGAATGTTTTACTATACAGTGTGGTTCTTACAGTTTCATCTGTGGATTAAACCATGCAGTGTGACCATTCTTTGTTAAGCTACTGAACAGTACTGTACTGTGGTACTGTTTGTTTTACCATACAGTGTGGTTCTAACTTTTTCATCTGTGGATCAAACCATGCAGTGTGACCATTCCTTGTAAAGCTACTGAATAGTACTGTACTGTGGTATTGTTTGTTTTACTATACAGTGTGGTTCTAACGTTTTCAATTGTGGATCAAACCATGAAGTGTGACCATTCCATGGAAAACTAGTGAACAGTACTGTACTGTGGTTTGTTTTATTTTATAAGTACTGAGATTTATCCTCAGAGATGACAGTGATGAAAAAATCGTTCTGTTTTTAATCGCAGTCAATAAGCGACGCGAACGATGAAATTTCACTAGTGAAAAATCATCGTTCGCGGCGTCTGATTGGACGAACGATGTTTTTCACTAGTAAAGGGTGATGGTACGGCAAGCCACGTCGCCTTTTTATTTTCGAGATGTCGGAAAGGTTTGTGGACGTCGGTTCATTTGACAATTTCATTGCAGAAGAAGAAAACAAAGGCACATTACAAAAATTACGAGATGTAAAACTTTTGCAAACCTTTTTAGGAACCAGGAATGAACTTAGAAAAGCTGAAGAAATTCCAGCATTGGAGTTAAACGAATACATCTGCGAGTTTATCATTTCGGTCAGAACAAAAGATGGGAAAGACTATGAGCCTTCTTCGCTCCGAAGTCTATGGGAAACTTTTGAACGACATCTAAAAAAGAACAGCTACTCTGCCAGTATCATGAATGACCTCCTATTTGAGAAAACAAGAAAAGTTCTCCTTTCCAAACATAAGGAGTTTAAGAAAAAAAGGAAAAGGGAACAGGCCAAACGCTTGGATAGCTTTAACCAGTGATGAATTGAATAAGCTCTACGGAAAAGGCCTCCTCGGTACACGAAATCCTGAAGCGCTTTTAAACACACTCTGGTTAAACACAGGGTGAGACGAAAATGAAAAGATCAGGTTGCCCTTCGGGCAAGCTGCTACTTGAGGTTACTAGCCCGAAATTAAATTGTTTATAAAGAATAATCAGATTGACTTAATTACGCAAAATACAAGAACTGATACCAGGCATAGATACAAACTAATTCTTCGTAGCATTTTACATTTTAACCCGGTGACGGTCAAAAATATTATAAATTTACGGAAATCACAACACACTTATTTTTGTGAATGTCATGACCGTTGCGATCGGTCAATTAAACTAGCACTGTAATCTGAAGTCTGTCGACATTCGATGAAGTAAATTCTCTTCAAAGCTCGTCAAGCTGACAAACTCTATTGCGCCAACTAAAATGCGGCGCCAAACGTTGTCACGCTACTATAATTTGGTCTCAAAATGTTATCATTTTGTCTCAGGAGCTTTCTGCTAGACACTTCTTGGTATTAAGGCTCAATTTATCATCAGAAAAGAGGAACCAACGCTGCTTGCCCGTCGGGCAAGCTACGATAAGAAAACGCTAGCCCGACAAGTCATTCCACTAGCCCCGGGCTATCGGACGGCACTTTCGTCGCGCCCTGTAAACAGCACTATGCATTTTGTGCTCAGAGGCTGCAAAGAACATAGAGATGTGCTGGGGCGATGTAAAGTTGAAGGAAACAGCTGACGGCAAGGAATATTTGGAATTTAATGAAAGACAAACCAAAATAAGAACCGGTTCAGACTGCCCCGATATCAGGGCAATCCCGCCTAAAATGTTTGCCTCTGATGGATCAGAAAAAGATCCTATAGTGGTCTACAAGCTCTACGCCCAGAAGAGACCTAATAAAATGAATGAAGACGATTCTCCTTTCTATTTAGCTGTCAACAACAATTTAAAGGCAGAGTCGCTTCAGAGGAAAGAGTGGTTCAAGGTTGGTCTTGCTGGCACAAACAAACTTAACAGTCTCATGAAAACCACGGCTCAAAAAGCAGGAACAATCAGGGGCACCCAACGAGAATATAGTTCAAAACCACTTAAACATAGCATTGTTTAAGTGTTTTAGTATTTAAAAGGTAGATATAAGCATATTTTTATCCCTTAAAATTTTTTAATCTGTTCGGATTTCCTAGCTGAAAGTATTGTGATCCGAAAATTATAGCGATCAAAACTTACCTTTTCGAAAATTTCAGCCAGAAAAAAGGCTCCCGAAAATTCTAGGTGACCTTTTTATGTTAAAAATCCGTTAAAAATGGGCAATATGATGTTCAAAAATCCTATGAGAGGCAAACAAGCAAGAAATTTTTTTAACAAATGTTCCGAAAATTCTAGATCTCAATCGTCTTCCGAACAGATATTTTCCGAAAATTGACGTTGGGTGCCCCTGAACAATGAGTAAAAACATTGCTACAATATGAATATGTTGTTATATATCACTAGCTTTACAATTTCCTCTTTTCCCTTTGCTGAAATTTCAAAAAGAAAATGTTGAAGTTTTTACGCTTTCGAGTGAATAAAACTCATTTCATTGTCTACAAATTCTGAAAAGATGTTGAATTTTTAAAGAGCGTATTAGTAAATAAAACTCATTTCATTGTCTTGTCGCTGTTGTCATTATTGTTTGAAAGAAATCTCAGTACTTATAAAATAAACACATTACAGCATGGAAAATGCTTTGCCGTGCGATTTTTATTCACTCGTTGTTTCGTATCAGAAAACTCACTCGTTCGCCGCGCTCAATCGTTCATTTTCTGATACTACTCTACTCGTGAATAAAAATCGTACGCGCGCATTTTCCATGAAGTAATCTCTATTTACTGTACAGTGTACCTTTGACAGTCAATGATATCATTGGAAATAGCTTGTACATGTGTGGCATGTTAGAATCTGTTTGCAAACTATTAGGAAGAAAACACCATACTCACTGTACGGTCGGTTTCTTCTTTGGTTCTTCCTTCTTTCTGCACAAAAATAAATAAAAAAGAAAATAAACGTTCAAGAGTCAAACCTTCCATTATATTCACCAAGTGTTCTTCACATGCATTCCTGTTTTATCTTCTCAGAAACAAAATTGATCCAACTTAGCTTTGGATTGAGCTTATTTACAAAGCGAAGGCATGAGATACCAAAGATCACGTGTGTGATCATGAGATCGACTGTACAAACAAAACAAACAAGTCTGGGTTTACAAACGATCGCGTAACCAAAAACACGCGTGGGGGCATCTACAATGTTTTCTACATGTATCTTTCTGCCACAGTGCACATATTTAAAATTTTCATTATATACCTTGACTCATGCTTTTGATGCTACTGTTATCATTTTCGCGAAGGAAAAAAAAATACCGAACGAATTCCGCGAAAAGGTTTCCTTGTAATCTTTTCCGAAGTGCTGTCCTCAACTAAGTACAACTCTCAAAAAAAGAGCCGCATTCAAAGTATCAAAAGATTTAATTAGTACAGCCGTACTCGAGTAGACGTGGTATGCCAGGAAAGCATGAGATTGTAATGAACAAAACCAACACACTGTACTTACTGTGTTGGTGGATTCTTGTAGTCATCCACACCTATTGAGAATGAAAATAATAGTAATGATGATGATGATGATGTAATAATAATAATCAAGGTGCTCATTTGGCATCGGAGATCGGAGAATTCTCCGGCTACTACGAAGAATTCTCTGGCTACTACGAAGAATTCTCCGGCTACTACGAAGAATTCCCCTGCCAAATTTAGATGGCCTGAGCTAGTTTTAAATTTAGATGTGGAGCGCTTTCAGAATATTCTACTGTAACTTTACACAATTCTCCCACTGCTACTGTACAATTCATATTAAAAACCCTATAGCACTGATGGTCACAGCAATAATCATTACAGTAACAATGCAGACAATGACAGTATGGATGATGAATACCATACCTTTCAGTTTCATGACAAGTTTCCTGGCCATATCTTCATCGTGCTTTGCCTGAAAACCAAACATTTGAAGACAGTGCATCACGCAAATGCTCTTAGGTCTAGTAAGGCCCAGTTCAGACTAGGTGCCCATGCCTGCTTCTCGGGAACAGTCACTAGTCTGAACATAGCTTTCTGTTAGTAGGTAAAGGCGCACACGAGCCAAAGGCCCACAAGGCCTGAGCTTACCCCGGTTTCAATAGCATGAAGCACCTGGGAGTATTATTACTCCCCCCTAGATGGGATGCTAGTCCATCGCAGAGTCACCCCCAGTATTATATCGCTGGTACCCATTTATACACCTGGGTGGAGAGAGAGTGTGGAGTTAAGTTTCTTGTCTAAGGAAACAACACAAGTTACCCCCAGCATTATATCACTAGTACCCATTTATACACCTGGGTGAAGAGAGACAGTGTGGAGTTAAGTTTCTTGTCTAAGGAAACAACACAAGTTACCCCAGCATTATATCACTGGTACCCATTTATACACCTGGGTGGAGAGAGACAGTGTGGAGTTAAGTTTCTTGTCTAAGGAAACAACACAGTGCCATCACCAGGGCTCGAACTCCAAACCTCCTGCTCGGAAGTCTGGCACGCTAACCACTACACTACTGTGCCTCAACAAAAATTGGTGCTGAGCAAAAGTTTGAGCACCATGCCCAGGCACAGACACTTACTCCAAGGGTAGAATGGGAATTTGTATGGATGGGAATGGAATAATAATACACAATAATAATGATAATAATAATAATAATAATAATAATAATAATAATAATAATAATTTACATATAATAATAATGCATGGGAACTTGTCTGAATACGTAAAATGGGCACCTAGTCTGAACAGCGCCTCAGTGGACGCAAGTATCCAGAGGTGAAAAAGATAGGCAATTTATTAAATACTCAAGTAGAATGGAAACAGCTAATATCTATGGATATTACAGGGGCATTGTAAATTGATAGAAATCGATCATTGGAAACTAATCGATTACTCAATATTACTCGGTAATTGTTAATTGATTACATAAATAATTGATTAACAAATCGGACGACCGCGTAACGGGAGTCCAATTTGTTTAATCACGAGTATGATTGCAGACCGAATTGGACGACACGAAGTCTTATCACCAATTAATCATAACTTAAACAAAATTTTTGATATATAAATTTTTTTTAATCAAAACACATGAAATTCCAAGATTTTTTATGCCAGCAGTGAAAAAAAAGGCCATTTAAGTGCGCGCGTGATGGCGGGTACTATCCAATTACTCAGGCATGATGCGTACTGTCCTATTTAACTGTCCTATTAAGGCTGAAATCAGGGCAGTTGATAGCCAATCAGATTTGAGAACTTTGTTATAGTTATGATTAGAATAATAATAATAATGAAAATAATGAAAATTATGATAAAGATAACGATAATAATTAAAGTATTAGTATCAGTATTGTTAATCATTAATTGTATTAATTATTATATTATTATTATACTATTATTATATTATTATTATATTACTATTATATTATTATTATTAGCACTGACAAGGCCCATGACAAATAAGAGACAGATGTAATGGATCTAATACATTTTGAGTGTGCAGCTATTGACCACTTATCCTTGTGTGGTATAAAAGATTATGTTGGAGCTGCTCAAATTCAATTTAGACAGTGAAACATTAATTATTATTTTTGCTAAATAAGCTATGCCTAATTTTGTTTGAATACAGCAACACGCTCTTAGATTCTTTGCAATTCACAACCTGCCACTCACTTCCATCTAGCTTTGTAGTGCACTAAGAAGTCTGGTCGTACATAAGTTGTAGCTTAGCTACTAGAAAGGTAACAAAATAAATAAACTTACGGTGCGAAGTGCCACATCAAGCACCACATCATCAACGTCAGGAAATTCTTGTTTCAGTTTCCTTGCAACTGGCAACATCAACGAAAACAAGAGACTCCATTACTTTTTAGCAAACCTCCAACTGAAGGCTCAAGCCCAAGAATAGAAATAGTGATGATATTACTTTGACATAAAAACTTATGAAAAATTGCGAGAACTCAAAAAAGCTTTGGAAACACTCGCCTATTAGCTCATGTTCCCACAGCATTTCTTGTTCTCCTAAACTTCCACTCGTATTTCTATAACTCTATAAAAACACGGAAAATGTTTTCTATTTCTTAAATGTAAATGGTCGTTACCAACTAGATGATTCAGGGAAGTTCAAGGATTAGCAAAAGAGAATTGTTTCTGATCACATTTTTGCATTACTATAGTGCACTTGTTCACACAGCATTCCTTTCTCCACCAAAGAGAATTTGCAACCTGATAACAGGACTTGAGTTCGACCCTATAACATGATTCATACAGTATCAATAAACCTTTCTTTGAAATTCTCTATATACATACCATTTTGTTTATCAGATTCACTCTTTTCATTTAACATGCTGGCAATAAACTCAGTATCCAAAGGAAAATCTTCTTCCTTGTCTTCTCGGATCAAACTAGTGGACTAGAGTACAAAAGATTAAGGAGTCAAGTTAAATCAAACCAGCAGATAATTAACAGTGTAACATAACCAGCTGACACTATCACCAGATGAAGGCCAGCAGTTAACAGTCCGCATGTTGACATTCACATCTATGTGACTAAAGTGTGACAAACCAATAAGATTATATTTCAAGTCAAGGTAATAGTTAATTTAAAAATAATAATAATAATAATAATAATAATAATAATAATAATAATAATAATAATAATAATAATATACTCCATTTATATTGCACATATTCTATATTAATAATCATATGCGCATTACAATGAGACCAATAGACCATGACACCGGGAACACACCCTACTCTTTTCAAACAGTGCCATGGGTTCTTTTACGTCCCACATTACAGATAGAGTTGTGCGACGGGGCCTACGGTTTATCGTCCTTATCCAAGAAGACTGGAAAGTCTAACCATTTTCAGATGTCATTACAAAGGCAGCACTTTCTACTCAATTATTTTAAGACCATGAATGTTGATCCGGCCGGGGTTTTGAACTCGCGACCTCCCGCACGGTAGCCCAGTGCTCTACCAACTGAGCTAACTGGTTGGCGGTCAAAAAAAGTGCACATTCCAACCAGGTGGACAATTAGACACAAGTAGTAATTCCACTGAATGCTCCATTGAACCACAACAATGGTGCATTATTGCCTGATGATTAAATTTACACCTTGTAATTATATAAGCAACAAAATTCATAGCAGGTGAAAAAGGAACTTCACAGCCTAGCCTAATCACCCCTGACGAAGACACTAGACAGGGGTGTCAAAATGTTAGGTTGGTGAATTATGACTTTTAAAGTTAAATTTGTTATTTCAAACCAGCGTAACATCAACTGATTTGACTGTCTACCTAGCTGCAATGTTTGTCTTTTCTTTTGACTAATACTCCATTCACAACAACTAAACATGTTAAGTTAAACCAGGTTTTAAAATGGGAAAATTGGTAGCAAAACACTGGAACACAAGCTTTTACAGAGGATTCAAGTAAACTTTAACATGACTGTTCTTTCTATTTGTGCTAAATTTGTAGTTGACAACGTCAGTAAGTGGCTTTTATAAAGGAAACGATCTTAAACCGTGTTTAACTAAACAGCATTTAAACATGTTTATGCTTTGTGTGAACGGGGTATAAGTCAAGTTAAGTTGTGCTACTTAACTGGTATAGTTCTATTTTATTCTAAAAAATTCTGCTTACTGGTTTAACTTGTGAGGGCCCTTGTGAAGATGATCCCCCAAATCTTGTTTCCTGAAAGAAAATTGATGGACAAGTTACTTGAAACATACATGTATACAAGTCACATATGTCTACAGTGGCTCAAGAAATTGGGATAATCAAACAAATTGATAAAGTAAGGTATACCACCGTAAGGTAAAAGGGACGCGCTGATGTTTTGAGTGTTAGCCTTTCCTCGGAGCAAATGACCAATGACGCAGCTCTGACAAAGGGCTAACGCTCAAAACGTCAGGAACTCCCTTTTACCTTACGGTTGTATAACTTACTTAATCAATTTGTTTGATTATTCTAATTTCTTGTGCTTCAATTCCCCACTGAGGCAGCACCAGTTTCTTTGGAAACTATCCCCAAAAATTATGTCCACTGTAGGTCTGTTGTGGATCACAATAACAACAGAGTTTAAATCAAATATTTACACGGCAGATGAAAAGCAGGTTAAAGACTCAACCTCTATGTACAGTATTTCTGCAATTTTAAGCAACTACATTTGGCCTAAAAAAAGAACAAGCTGGAATTAGATTCAAACCCAAATCCTGTGAATAACTGTGCAATATATGCTGTAATTGACCATAAAATAACAATGGCTTTGATGAGAATCAAAATGGTTGATAGTGGCTTTGAAATCAAGGACAAAGAAGGAAAAGCCAAAAGAATTAATTTTCTTATTTATTTATGTTTTTTTTTCTGAATGTATAATTTCATGATTTTTGTCTGACAAAGTAATTTTTGTTCTCTTACCAAGCTTGTAGATTGTTGCTGAGGCTTTCCCCCTACAGGTCTTGGTGGCCGCTAAAGCATTAAAAAATTAATAAGGGACAGGTCATTATATTTAGCAAAGGAGGTGGGAAGCAAGTAGACGGGTACTAAATTAAGAAAGAAGTTTGTTAAAAAATGTCTGGCTCTTCCTTCCAAAGTGTTTAAAAATCTCTGACCCTGTTTTAACTCCATCAAAAAAAATGGGGACCCATAAATCTTCTTAAGCCATAACCCACTGACAACAATATGTGACATGTTAGCTTATGAGAGAATTTAGTGCGAAGTCTAGACAACATTATTCTCCCCCATTATCATTTGATAAAATGATAAAAATTGAAGTTACATTTGTTTACAACTGATAAACCTGCAGAAGAGGAAGGGTTAAAAATATATACAGAATAAGAAGTGTATAATACTAAAATGCACCAAGAATATTATTGAATATTATTAGCTTTTAGCATATTAGTGAGGATGCTGTAAGACTGCTTGTGAGTTACTAGACAGCGCATTTGGTCTTGTTTTGAGTGTAGAGAACTATACATTAGACAAAAATACAGTATAAACCCCCAACTAATAAAAAAATATTGTGTACCAGTACATGGAAAGGTCATAAAGGCAGGTGGAACATCCTAGCAACATCAACACTTGCAAAAATTCTAAGCCAATTTCAAGTTTGGTAATAACTTACTCATCACCGACGCAAGCACACTATCTCTAAGCGATTTAGTACTTACTGTAGGTTGGTAAAAACAACCCAAAAACATATCATTGAATTAAACTGTTGTTCGTTTAAGAAACAAAGTACCTGAAAAAGCCTCTGTAGAATAAGTAATTCCCAGTATAATAAAATAACTGTACCCTTTGGAGCCACTGCCTTTTAATATATTTGAAGCGACGTTTTCAAATTGATTAAATCTGTTTGCAGCAAGGGCCAGATTCCTGTACAACCCCAAACTCCATTTTGCATGCTTAGGGTAATGCTTGCACAACAAGAAGACGCCTGAAGGCGTTTACGCAGGATTTGTTGGTTTAAAATTGCTGACGCAGTATGTTTTTTTGCTAATTGTGTGATCATGGATATCCATGGTGCAATCCTACGTGACTTGCACGTGGTTCGGAGTTACAGCCAATAAAAATCACGCAATTTTTTCGGGACGGGCTTGGGATACGGGAAAGTAAAAAAACAAGGCAATTTTTCAGACTCCCAAGACAACGAAAGGAATGCGCTACTGAATTTTATACCTTGGCTGACTACATCATCCCGCGTAAATATTCTTTTGCTCTTGAAGAGCAACACAGTACGGTTACAGCATGCATAATATTGAAGATTGGGGTGATATGGAAAATTAACGTACACACAGCAAGTACATATGGTTTTACTGCAACCAACTAAAACTGGCAATTTTTTTACTTGCAGTAATGACCCATCTAGGACATTTTACAGGTCATTACTCTGTCAATAACAAAACAGACAGTTAATCTCAGGAAGTAGTTTGTATGGAGATCAAGCCTACGAGGCACCTTTCAATCACATTCATTTTTCAATAGAGCAGAAACCTGGACTTGCACTAGCTAGATTTCCCTATCACTCCATTATTATTATTATTATTGCTTCATTATACACATTACAGATGTACTCACCTCCAGGTTTTGCAAGGGTATAGCCTCGGGCTGCCTGGTTCGTGGATCCTGCCATGATGTTTGCTTTGTACTATGGTCGATAAAATAACTGCAAGACAAGATAAAAAGTGGGTAAAAGTGCATACAAACCGTTACACTCCGTTATTTACGGGTTAGAGACTGAAATGAGTGGTTTGTTTACAAATACACGCACGCGCTGGCTGTAAAATAAACGAGAAATCGTCAGTATTGACAATTTTGAGTTCATTTTACAGCCAGCAAGTGTGTGTATTTGTAAACAAACCATGAATTTCAAGTCTCTAACCCTTTTAATATTCAATCTGAGTTCAATGAAATACAAAACTTGCCATTTTGATGCCAGCCGTTGTGTGATGGCATGATGTATTCTCATTAGTGCACAGTTACTAGGTGATGACGTGACGTATCACAAAATCACGTGATTGAGTTTAGCCAATCACGTGCATGGATTTAGTACATTGAATGAAGATTAAATATTAAAATCCATTACACTCTAAGAGTGACTTTTATAGACTTTACTCTGGCTAACACAAGCAATAATTATTTTTACTCATCACAGGGCGTCTCCTTAGGGCTGTACAAGAAACGCCATTCCAAAACTTACCAGGGATCATTTCGGGGTCAGTGTGAGAAAATGTGGGGATCATTTCGGGCTCGGGATCATTTCAGGGGAAATTTGAGGATCATTTCAGGGTTGGGGATCATTTCAGGGTCGGGATCATTTCGGGGACTGTACAGGGCTTCAAGGGTTCAAGCCCACATCCTGATATCTTCAATAGCATGAAGCACCTAGGAGTATCGTCACTCCCCCCTGGATGGGATGCTAGTCCAATGCAGGGCTACCCCCAGCATTATATCGCTAGTACCCATTTATACACCTGGCAGAGACAGACAGTTTCGGGAATCAGACCAAGGGTGTGCAAAGGTCCTGAGACTTCACAATTTATTAGTCTTCGTTTAGCTTGTTCACCATTCATTAACCTAAGCGTATCTTTATTTCTGAGTTATTATGGTATGCACACTAAAATTAAGCCCTTTTTGGGCTCATCCTCGGTGTAAAAACCTGTTACGCTCACGAATGACGTAGAACAAAGGAAACAAAGGAAACAAAACAATAGAGACTAGGAAAATAATAGTGAAATAACAAAGAAAAACTTCACAGGTTTTTACACCGAGGATGCCCCCCTTTTTGTTACATTCTGTGGTAATCATTAGCAGTTGTTATCTTGTCACTCAATGTTTTCTGATTATGCCTTGTTTATTCTAACCTCGTAGGTAAACGGAAATAGCGGTTAATCAGTTAACTCAATCAGCAGCACACAATTTCCAACAACAGTGTGGAGTAAAGTTTCTTGTCTAAGGAAACAACACAGTGCCATCACCAATGCTCAAACTAAAGACCACTTACTTGGAAGTCCAACACAGTAACCAGTAAAAATAGTATAGTAGAAACTGCAGTAATAGCATTTAACTCGTTTGGCTCCTTGTTTCACAAGCACTTGTGAACAATTTATAATCATATGAGAACAGAGATAGAAAAAGAATACCCTGTTTGGTGACATTAATTTTTGAAGTTAACGCGCGAAAGAGGTCTCCTTGTCACAAGTAAAATCGTCTGGCGTTAGCCAGAGTAAAATCGTCTGGCGTTAGCCAGAGTAAAATCTATAAAGACACTATTGGGGCTTAAAGGGTTAAAACACGTAAAGTTAGCTAATCGATCGATAGAACTTCGAATTCTAAACAGGAACACTTTACGGAAAGAATTTGCGGCGTTCTATCTCGAAGCGTTGATAAAACTATGTCACCAAACACATTAAAATCTAAGAAATCGTAAGTTCTTACTATCTTCCAATTCTGGCATCGTATTTAGCCTCCCATCCTGGTGGCAAAGGTTGTTGAAATTGAGACCACCCACTATAAGACGCCATCTTTGTTTTCAGTTTGTTTCTTCACGGAAGACTAGGCCTACCAGTCCAGAAATGGACGAAGAGTATTGGCGCTGATTAGTAAGAAAGATGTCAACAACTACCGGCGCCTTACAAACGACTTATCCATGACGAAAACAAAACCGACAAACGGACTTCTAACAAACCGACATAATTTGACTAACTATAGACGGACCAAACACCGACCTATTTGACAAACAATAGACGGATCGAAACCGACCAATGACTGGTAACAAACTTTACACGAGTCTTTCAGCCAATACCATCATGGCTAAACTGACCAATCACGTTTAACAGACCAGACTTATAACATCATCGTCTGACAAACATTATTCACTTGACTCTGAAGATGACTTCCGCTCAGGTTGTCGAAACGTCAGTCACCAACAACAGTTCTTTTCAGAACTACCCTCACCCGGACGATCAAACTAGACGAACTATAGACACGCACTGCGTGTTAGGCCCAAAAATGGCAAGATTTCCGCACAGGTCCCTACTTCATTATGCATACGGTCCTTTGTTTCAAGAAAACAATAGCAATAACAATAGACGTCCTTTAGGATTGTTGTGGTTTCCAATTTATCCCAGGTTAAAACTTCAATTTCCCTTGTTTCTGGGTACGGTAATGTACAAAAATGAGTTAAAAACAATGGAAATAAAATTCACACCAAGGATAAATTGAACCATAACTTTTTTGCAATGTACCTCTTATCAAATTTGGAAAGTAGTAACCTATGTCTAGCTTTTAAATTGCCAGGCCCGGCAATAGCAACACTCTCATTGGTTCTCTTTGTTGTTCAAATTAATTTACCCACACAGATGCATATACACAGTGATTTGGGGAATTTTGCAGAGAAGCTCCAACAGGCTCTTTGTTGGACTAGCTTGTTGGGTCTGCACTGATAAAATGTTAATTGTCTCATCCTATTAACTGCAAGTTTAGCACTTGTCCCTCTGTTTGCAGGGTGTTCATTAGGTAACAGGGATTGGAGAATTCTCCAGCTACTATGAAGAATTCTCCGGCTACTACAAAGAACGCTGGACAAATTTAGATGGCCTGAGCTGGTTTTAAATTTAGACACGGAGCGCTTTCAGAATATTCTCCTGTTACTTTACACAATTCTCCTGCTACTACAATTCTTATTGAAAACCCTGGTTTGATGAAAAAATACATGTATGCAAGAAAGAATTAGCTATTAAAGAAAAACAAGCAAACAATTATAAACAAGAAAAAATAACAAAACTATTTGTACAGTATTTTCCAGTACTGAGACTCAACTAGGTTTGATATCAACTGCCTCCATTTAGTTTGGAAAAAGAGGCTTTCTTTAATTGAAAAATTTTCCCAAGAAGTTTCGTAGGTACATAAGGCATGCCATACATTGTTCTTGTTTTAATATTTTAACAAAGACCATCGATATTGTGCACATTGTGGAATAGAAATCTGTATACCATATTAGAAAACAGTCCCAAGAAAGTATGCACGCTGATTGGTTAGAAATCGTGTTTCTATAACTCGAGCAAAGAGAATTTACATTTTGATATTCAAAGTTAACAAGTTGCTTTTCTTTTTTTCATCGCGGTGTTTTCTAAAAGAAATAGAAAACATGCTCTTCGTGTTTCTATCGAGTTATAGAAACACTCGTGAAAGTTTGGGGGAACTCGAAAAAGCTGTGGAAACACTCGCCTGCGGCTCGTGTTCCCACAGCATTTCTCGTTCTCCCAAACTTCCACTCGTGTTTCTATTAAACAATTAGATTATGAGCTCGAGATTTCTATTGCGTGATAGTTGACGAGGGCGCAGCCCAAGTCAACTATCACGCATAGAAATCGAGAGCGAATAATCTAATTGTTTTAGTATAAATCTACTAGTCGTTCAAAACTTTGTCTTTTCTGGAACAGCCTCGACCAGTAAACTGCCTAAATCTTCTTCACGGGCACTTAGAAAACGTGAAGAAGCGGCCGCCATTACGCTACTCACTATCTATCACAGAATAGACAGTGGGTAGCGTAGCCAATCAGAGCGCGGCATTTGTGATAGAACACTAGTAGATTTATACTAAAACTCGATAGAAACACGGTACATGTTTTCTATTTCTTTAATGTATACAAAATGATTACAAAGTACATAAAATCAGAACATAATCTAACATGTTTATAATCTAACATGTTCCTGACATAATCTAACATGTTCAAATAGAATATCTATCTATCCACATGCAATATGTTCAGCACATATGCAACATCTTCATATTTCCACTCGTGCCATGAAATACAATTCTGCAATTGCTACAACAAAAGCCAGGATGACACCAGTAATGACGCGCTGAAATGCAAATAAAATCAAACAGTTTTTAATACCAAGGTACTTTTTTGTAGTACTGGAGAGTATTGTTTTGCTCTTTGGATCTAGAGGTCTGCACTTTGTATCAAATGTTAAACTATCGTATGTGATGATTTGGTCGTAAGAACTAAAAATAATTATTGTTCATAAGACATTTGAAAAGTGGCCCCTTATTAAGCCATCACTCCCAAGATCTGAGTTGCAATTCTCTTAAAGTGACTGCCATACATTTGTTTTTTTTATAAGTTTAGAGAATTTGGTGTCAGGTCAATTCATTTCTGAACTGTTAACAATTTTTGTATGATTCTCATTTAATAACAGTTAGCCATACATTGCACTCTTCTTGTATGGAGAAGTTCCATGCCGATCAATCATGTCTTAGAGTGAAAGGGTGAAAAGTGAAAGGGAGAGTTGTTTGAAACAGTGTTACTCACTCACTCAGTTTGACTGAGAAGGAAAGTGCGTGGTTCTTTAACGGTGGTCGCATAATTGAGAGAAGTGGTTTTTTTTTTTGGCAGTTTTTTTTTATTTTATTGCAATATTTTACATTACATTACATACAAAAATTACCTAGTACTTACAATGTTAACGTAACTTACAATTTAATGATAATAACAAAACTTACAATACTAACATTACATTAATAACTTGCATTACAATAATATCTTACATTACAATTTGTTAATATCTTTTATGTAACGGAGAGGTTAGCTACAATAGGAGGCTTTCTCACATATTAATTTGAGACTTAGATTTCTGTTTCTCAATTTTAATTTTGTTTGTCAACATTGCCATCGAAATTAAGAGAAGTGGTTACTTAGTGGTCGTTACAGTTGACTGTATTAGCTCTTGGAAGAGAAAGGATTTAAAATCATACATACCACGGCAACAGAAGGAAAAGCATACTGTGAGGCTACAAAGCCAAATACAAATGTTGCTACCAATGATAAAATGAAGTTGACAATGGAGGCCATTTGTTTGCTGCCAGACTGAACTAAACAGTAAATAAGACAAAGGCGTGATGATCAGCGATTGACCAAGTCTACACAAAACTTTAACTACGCACAAAATCTGTGTTAACTCCAGCTTCCTATGGGGGAAATTTTTTTTTTAATCCATTTTTTACTGCATACAATATACACAAGAAAGCAGCAGGGAAAGACTTGAAGGGAACCAGAGAACCATACGTGTTTAATAGTCCACCCAACTATTAAAGGTCAACCACACACCGGGGTCTACATCCCCTACTCTTTTTGAACAGTGCTGTAGGGCCTTTAACATCCCACAAGAACAGTTCTGTGAGATGGAGCCTACGGTTTTTCGTCCTTATCCGAGAAGACTAGAATGTTAAACCATTTGCAAATGTCATAACAAAGGCAGCACTTTCTCCTCAGTTATTTTAAGACCTTGAGTGTTGGTCCAGCCGGGGTTTGAACTCATGACCTCCTGCTCTATTAACTGAACTAACTGATGTTAATGTTTCTTTTTTTGGTTAAAATCATGAATCTCTGAATTATTTAACCCATGCCCATTAGAACCTTGATGACAATTGTTATTGTATGAACACCGGTATGCCCAGATAACAAGTTTCATTTCTTTCATTTGTTGCGGTTTTTAACAATGAGGTTGAATAACAAACACAACCCCGTATACAACAATTATTCGCCGAAGAAGTGATTATCCGTGAATATTCACCGATAATCACTGAGCCTGAGGTGAATAATTGTTTTAGTATAAATACACAGGTGATGATTTCAAAAAAAGAAAAGAAAAAGTATTGTACAACATGAAAAAATTTTATTTCACCAACAGTGCACAAATGACTGGCAGCTATTTTGTTCATCAAGGTGATTATCGGCTGATAATCTGTGACGGTGAACCAATCAGAGAGCGTGATTTTGTATAATCACCTGAGTATTTATACTAACAGAAATTGTACAGTATATACGTGACATGTTTCTTGAAAAAAAAAAATAAAATAAAGAACAATCAAGCCAAATTCTCATAAAAAAGAGAGTTTATCAAACAAAATGATTGTGTAAGTTGTATCAGCATAAAATAAAAAGTACATGCAAACTGATGCCACGATCATTAGTTTTACATATGAACAAAGGGCTTGTGCTTATTAGCATCACCCAACTAGTGGACTAACGCAAATGCTGCAATCTGATCGGCCACGCAGCTACTATTAAGAATAGTCCTCAAGTAGAGAATTTAGTGACGCTTTCTTTCCTTTTATTCCGAAATAAATAATTTTTCTTCAACAGGCATTTTCTAACTTTATTATTGCGTTTTCTGTCTGACTAGTTGGGTGATAAAAACAATTAGACCCTTTGCGCCTCCAGGGCTATTGACCCATAGCCTGGGTCTAATTGTTAATTATGAAAGTCTTGCTTCAAGGTTTACTAACACTGGAGGCGAATAAAAAACACAGCTTCACCCCAAATCTCACTTTGCCTTTAAAGTACATTAAAGGAGAATTAAATTCACTGGGCTTACACATACTCTGGAATATGGCATAATTGAAGGGCTGAGAGCATAATCGTCTTAGGTTGAATTTCAGACTTTTTTGGACCAAAATTGTACATGTGGCCTTTGATTCTTTAGAAAAGAAAACTACTCTGCATTTTTTCTCTCTAAAGAATGAAAGGCCACAAGGAAAAAGTCAGCCAATTTTGGGCAAAGAAATAACGTGCAAACAGTTACGAATGCTCTCAGCCCTTCAATCATACACTATAATCACCTTCTTGGCTAAACTGAAAACTACTGCTTTGGTTCCACTGAGGAGAAAAAAATTCAAAACATTATTACTAACTGCATCTTTACCTAGCTTAATATCAAGTTAAATGCAAAAGTAATACAGGTGAATCATATTTAGACCAATATGGTCAGAGCTCCTCAAAGAAAATAGATAAAATAAATAATAATTAACTTTATTTGAGTGTCAACTGTATTTAGCTCTGATGTGCTAACTGGGTACTCTGTAAAGCATGAATCAAATCAAATCAAATCATACTTAATTAATTTAAATCATATCAAATCAAATCAAATGTTGACCAGTTTTTGTGGAGAGGGTAAAACCAGAGAACCTGGAGAAAAACCTCTCAGAGCAGAGTAGAGAACCAACAAACTATAAGCTCACATATGACGCTAGGGCCGGGAATCAAACCCGGGCCACACTGGTGGAAGGCGAGTGCTCTCACCACTGCGCCAACCCTGCTCCCCTAGAATGAAGCACTATTAATAAAATTGTTACCTCCTCAGCCCCACCCCCTGAAAGGATCCCAGTATCACCTTATAATCACCAGGACCTACTAAAATAATACACCTGGGTGGAGAGAGACAGTGTACATATAGAGTTAAGTTCTTTGTCCAAGGAAGCAATGCAGAGCCAGGTCTGGATATTAAGTATGTTATAAATTATTTAGTCAAGAGAGAATAAAGGACAGGAGATACATTCCTAGCCCAGACTTAGTGATATCAAAACTACACAAAAAGTTATTTTTTGGGCATGAAAGTCTGTTTTGGAGAGGTCTGCATGCCTTATCCCTTTACTCCCCGAGAGTGACCAACATGCATCTTCTCTTAAACGTAATACTACAACGGCAACCATAGAGCTCATGAGAATATGCAATCTGAACACTCGTATAGGTTTTTGTTGATATAACATCAAAATCTCCACACTGTTGTAATGAAAGATGTATTGAGATCAGTTGGAAGAATTAAGATTTTGATCTCAGGGGTTAAAGGGTTATTGTGATGCTCATGGCATACTGAGATGGACTCTTGTTTGTAAATTCTGCATAAATAATCCATAATAGAGAAACTCATACACATTTAAGAGTCATGAGTGGCTCTCTTAAATACAGATGAATAGAAGGATTTGTTTACAGTGGAGTCATACGGAAAACATACTTCCCTTTCTATACATAACTTTTCTGAAGTTTTCATATCTCAGCCGAGTGTCCCTCTGGTTTTCAATACGAATTGTAGCAGCAGGAGAATTGTGTAAAGTAACAGGAGAATATTCTGAAAGCGCTCCATGTCTAAATTTAAATCTAGCTCAAGCCATGCATCTAAATTTGACTGGAGAATTCTTTGTAGTAGCCGGAGAATTCTCCAATCTCAGATGCCTAATGAACACCATGCCCTCTCTGCCCCTTACATTCTCTTGATTTAGCGGTGTACCAAGAGATAGCAAATTAATAAACACAATATCACACCTAATTTGCTATCCTACACGAGTGATATCACTAGTGAGATAGGATGTTATCAATATGCTACTACTGAACTTGGTATGCCACTATAAAATTTTCTATAACAAAAAGAAAATCCATAGTTGGTTAAATTTGGAGTAGCAATTTTTTTACCCTCATGTCAAGATATGTTTCAGCCACTTGCTGCGTCCACTCATGAAGTAAGTGTCAACACTCAAAGATAAATTTTCTATCTGCTCTATTATCTTTTGTCTGATGCTTATTAAAGTCAAACAGGAAGTTATTGTACATACTGTAGTAACTAAACTAGAATTATTTAAAAAAGACATACTTGTCCAATACTCTGACAAATTTATGCACAGCATTGTATTGAAATGATTGTGTTGTATGGTGTAGTTCTAGAATGCATTGTTTAACTATTGTTATGGCCATATACGACAATACAATACCGGTAAGTTATGCATAAATTCATAAATTTGTCAGAGTATTGGACAACCCACAAAAATGACCACAGGGTAACTAAAAATGGCACCATATCTGAAATTAAAACAAAGTTAAACTTACAATACCTTTTTGTCAACACTTGCAACCATTCTATTATACTCTGTTTCCTCCTGCTCTGCCCTCAGTTTATTTAGCCGAGCAACAAGTTCTGGACTCTGATGTATATTAAACAAAACATATTTCATTGGAATTTCTTCTTTTCATGCTTATGCCAACATTTTCTTCCCTTATAAAAAGCATCATGACTGTTTCTCACAAAAATGAATAAAACTATACTTTAAAAATAGTTACTATTAATAGCAAATAAAATTTTGTGAAAGCATTTACAACATCGTACCTTTTTTACTGGTTTCAAGGGCGTACAACATATTTCGCTTCCTGAAATCAGCTCGTGCAAATAAATCTTTGAATTTTGATCTGAAATAAAACAACATAAACTACAAGCTTGAGTATAAATAGATTAATGGATATTACATTATTATATTATTTCATGGATGATATTAAAAGAAAATAATGGAGATTTTGACAAATCACAGGTATTGTCTTCATTGAAGTCATTTAGGCCTATGAGGACCCCTACAAACTAAGGTGCCCAAATCACATGATTTATTCATTCATGACTTTACTAGCATTTACAACCCCAGGGAGAGAGGGTTGTACTGCCATATATGGCCTATTTATTCATGAGGGGAATGTAATGGCAGTGTAAATGTAAATGTTGCAATACCGCATGAACAAAAGTAAAAATATCTCAACACTGCATCAAGATTTACCAAAATATTGAGACTGCTTGGTCTTGCAATACCCTAATATTACAACACCACATTACTTCAAACTCTTATATAGTTATGTGTCACTGTTAGCAGTGTTGTCAAAAATTACATACATACATAAATACATACATACTTTATTGGCTCGTCCCCACAGGGCTTTTCAGAGTCAATGTTACATTAAACACAACATAAACTTTTTGCTAAGAATCCCAACTGGAGGAAGGCAGACCAGTTGGCTGTTTACAAGCGTGGCCGATGATGTGAAGGATATGAAACTCGGGATTACCGTATTACATATACAGGTAGTGGTAAGGACGGGAATTGAACCTGGGACCGTGACCAGATCACAAGTCTGGCACCCTAACCACTTGGCCACACTGCCTCCAAGCAACTGGCAATTTCATGTTTGTGCTGGCTGCTGTTCACCAGATTTGCAACTTTCCCAAACAAAAAAGGAGACAAGGCAATAAGAATGACGGCACCTGCTGTGCCACCTACTCTTGTACAATCTCCTTCTATGGATAATCCTTTTGACAACCCTGGTGAAGGCTCTGGTTTTCAAGCAGCTTAATCTGGGTAGGGTATCAAAACCAGTGAGATTGGTTTATAATCTCATATCATTTTCCAGGAAATTGATCAACCAGTGTCTCGCTACTTCTTGCTCCAGGGAATCAGGAAGAAGAGAAACTGTAGGAACAAGGTGGAGCACTGATCATGTTGAAGGTTTTACTTTAGTCTAGACTAGGGAAATCTTTTGGAAGTTAAGTCTAGTATAGGGTAGGGAAATTCTGCTGAACCACATGTAGGTCTGATATAAGGGTAAGATTTCCGCACAGGTCCCAACTTCATTATGCATGCTGTAGATATACTATTTCGTTCCTCCAAAATATGTAAAGTTTGCGCATACAATGCTCAAGACAATAAAGCTACAGCATACATAATGAAGTAGGGACCTGTGCGGAAATCTTACCGGTATAAGCTTCAAGGGTTCAAGAGGCACATCCCAGTTCTGTCCTCGTATACCGGTACACAAGAGCCAATGCAAAAGACCAAACAATACATTACAGCTAAACAATGACTCCTAAACAAAGAAAACACAATGGTTATTCCCTCGTGTACCGGTATTCTCAATGGGGTTAACCGTTAGCCGTAAAACGGGCAAAAAAATTAGCCGTTGGGCGTAAATATTGAAAAATTTTATCCGTTAGCTTTAAAAAAAAAGCAAGATTTCCGCACAGGTCCCTAATTCATTATGCATGCAGCAGATGAATTGTTTAGGGTAATGCACATGCAAACATTTCTTTTTATTGCAGAATGAAACTGTATGGCTATAGCATGCATAATGAAGTAGGGACCTGTGGGGAAATCATTCCTAAAAAAATATTAACCGTAAAACAGCCAAGAATATTAACTGTTAGCCGTAAAAGTCATCACCCCAAATTAAGACCTGCGTATACGAGGACAGAACTCGCATTCCCAAGGGGGTACAAACTTGTTGGGTTTTCTTGTTTTCGCTACTGTTGGTGTAGTCCCCCAAGCTATGTGCTTTTAACGTTTTGAAAGTTCCCTCCATGGTATTATGTTACAATTCATCCGTGGTGATGGCGTTCGTTTTTTACCTGAGTGTACACGGAGCCATGTCCAAAGTTGCTTCACTAAACAAAAAGGAATGGCGTCTTTTCCAGTGCCATCGCATTTGTCTTCTTCCTCTTGACTCAGTGTCTCTCTCGCGAAGGGTAATAATCTTTCCGCCAGTTCCTTGGGGATTTTGCTTGACTTTAACGCTTCTGAAATGGTGTGTTGAATTCGTTTAGTCAAGACAATATCAGCCGCCATTTTGTTTTCTTTTCTATTTAGAACACCGCTGCCTCGGTGGACGGGCGGCTCAAAAGAAGAGTAGATCCCCTTCGCACCCCATCCACCCCCATACGAGTGCTGTCGCGAAAAACGTATTCTCACAAGCACTAACTAACACACAATTAGGACTATGGTACACGTGAAGGTACTTTTGTTTCGTTTAGAAGGCTCTACTTGGTTCCTCACTGTACAGTAATTTGCAGATTGATTCGTAACAGTTTTCTACACTAGTTTACTTCCGGGTATTCTATCGATCAAAACTTTTTCAACTTGGCTGTCTGTTCATGGAGCAGCCTGTTGCAGTGAGTGTACTGATCGAAGTTGCTTTTTCCTTGAACGACGATTGGAAAAAGCTGGCAAGAAAGCTTGGGTTTTCTGGAGAGGTCAAAACGATAGAGGCGGATTACAAGGGAGATGTTTTGGAACAGTCATACAGAATGTTGATCACTTGGAAACAATGGATCGGCGGCAAGGCAACGTATCAAGCTTTGGCCCGGACGCTTCGGAGCGTCGAAAAACGGGCTTTGGCTGAAGAACACTGTGAAAAAAACACAGACATGTCCACAAAGTCACGGTAGGGGGTTTTAGAGTTTATATATTAAAGAGGCTTTTTAAGTTAAGTGCAGAATATTCCTATGTTGGTATCTTTGAAATTGAAGTCCTTTCATAGCCGAGTCGATTTCTTCTCAGCTCCTCTTCTTAATAACAGTGCACTTTGTAATCATTTCAGTGTAGACATTTACTTCTTTAAAAAATGATTCAACATGTCCAGCCCGCAATTTCTGTTTTATCACATCAGACCTCAAATGCTTGCTGGCCTAGATTAGCCCCTTGCTTTCGACGTTGCACTGGAAACTTGAGATAAATTCCATACACGCAAATTGCATGTAAATTCCCCAGGTAAAATGTCAGGCGGGATCCAGCCAATCCCAGACGGGATCGCAGGTGGGAATGGCGGGATCCCGCCATTCCCACCTGGGATTAAAAATGCTGGGATGAAAACATTCCACTTGGGATCGCAGGCGGGATCAATACATGTACATCCCACGTGGGATCATTCATCCCTACCCAGGATGGCAGGCAGGATTACTACATGCCATCCAGGATCACACGTTCCCACCTGGATCACATCCCACTCAAGATCTTTTGAAGGATTAATGCTTGCCACATAGGATCACATGGATAATTTCACATGTACTGCAATTGTGATTTTAGCTGATTCATTTCTACTTGGAAGTCTGGAATGTAAGAAAATATATTTTTTACAGCCATGCAGGTTGGGGGTGTTTGACGTCATGTGATGCAGTGACATAAATTCTTACACTACTGTTATACATACAGTGTGGTGTTAAAAACATGGAATTTTATATCTTTCTGTTTCTCAATTTAATTTCGAACAGCAACTTATTTTACAGAGTGAATGGTTTTTTTTTATTTTAAAAAATGGCACATCATTATTCATTGTCAATGTGTTATTTAAAGCACATTGTAGTTTATATTATATACAAACATTGATATTACAAGAATAAGTCAGTCATGCTCCACCATATTCGGAAAAGTGCTAATTGTTAGCTCATTCTTTTCACGAGAGCTTCTGACAACTATGCAGTTCCTTTTAATGTTACAAAGTGGCATACAAAATAAATACTTTGACCTTCTGGTCACTGTCATACGACTGAGCAAAACACCTGATTCAGAAAATCTATTTAATAATTCTGAGGAAGATTTGATGTCTGAGGTCTGGGATCCACTTGGGGCTGGCTTTGTTACTAAAATTAAATGCAACATGGTGGTTTTGAATAACTAAAAACCTCTGAATTTCCCCCAAAATGAGTTTTTCCACTGGCATCCTCATACTGAATGGTATAAGAGTTCTTTAGTGTTGACTTTGCCATTTTTGCGGAGCTGAATATTGAACGATTTGCAACTCCTCTCCTGAACACCTGCACTTTATCGGTTGGACCAATATATGGCAATCCTCTGCAGCACAGAAACCTGTTAACTGCTATCAACTCTTGCCTGACTAACATTTCTTTCTTGGAAACACCAAGGACAAATGCATCACCAACACCTGAAGACTTGGATCTGTATGAAGAAAATGTAATATCAAAAAAATAATTAAAATTCAGTATCCTCACTAAAGCAGTGTTTTACCAGTGATGATTTCTTGTTTATCTGGAAAGGTCTTTTTTTCACAAAGTCCTGTTTCATAGAATAAATGGCTTATTGCTAATCATTTTTTTACCGAACGAAGTCACTGAAATAGTTTTGCACTAAGCCACTCAGTTATCTTTGAATTCTGTAATACCAGATTCTATAAATTTTAGTACCAAAAGTTAATTTTTTGATTATATCAAACCCCATTCAGCTTGAGTGTGAACATTAATATGCGAGCCAGAAATCCCAATAAAAGGCTAACTGCAAGCTACCTTAACCCTTTACTCCCTGAGAGTGACCAACATGTATCTTCTCTTAAACATAATACTACAAAGGCAACCATAGAGCTCATGAGAATATACAATCTGAAAACTTGCATAGGTTTTTGTTGATATAACATCAAAATCTCCACACTGTTGTAATGAAAGATGTATTGAGATCAGTTAGAAGAATTAAGATTTTGATCTCAGGGGTTAAAGGGCTAACTAACTATAGGTTAGCCTAAGTGCTATTTAGGCTATAAGTAAGGGGTTATTTTAGCTAACCGGAATGGCCGTCTCCCATGATTCACTAGCTTGCACTTTGTCAATAACCAAATTATCAAGCACAACCTTAAAAAGCCTGGCTTGCAAATTGTTCATGTGCAGTATGCAATTCTTCTCAACTACTGTTTAAAGAATAATAAAAAGTAACTTATATTTACCATAAAGTACAGGCATCAATTTACAGAAATTTTCTAAAAGCTTGTCAGCTTGCTGCAGCTTTTGCTGGCTGATTTGGTCGCTCACAAGAATTGCTATAGCTGTAACCAACATACAGTAGTGTAATGAAGGAAGTAATGGTTTGGAAGGACAACTTTCAAGACTGGTACAAAGAAGTGGAGAAGCCAATTCCTGTATTCTGTAGTTGAGCGCAAAAGAAAATAAGTAACAACAATCGCTTTCGTTCTCGGGGAACAGATCGTTAGCAACCTTAAGATTTGATGTGGAGTGCGGGTTTGGACTTTTGAGACAATTGTATCCCCTGAAATATAACTCTTTCCTGTTGCTCACTTAAACACATAAATAAACGTTGAGGATAAGATTTGTGTGATAAGTGATTACAGGAGGCACATGAATTTGGTTTGAAAACTCATACTCATACTCAATCTCGTAGTTGTAGTCCAATTTAAAGGCTGCTATTAACTTGTGCACAACAAGCCAGAGGGCAACACAGTGAAAATGGTTGTAGTTAGCAGTGTTAATAACTAAATCAATCAAGTACCTTTTCATGTACCACATTCTGCTAGACTTCTTGGACAACGAGTTATAATATCAGGAACTTTGATGGAGAGCAATCTTTTATTTAAAAAGGCAATCTAAAACAAAAAGGATGTTTGGATAATACATTTCTTGAAATGTGAAGTTGAAGAAACTGGCAATTTATAGTCACAATGTGTCCTAAAATGGAGCTGAGTCAGATGTTAGGTAGTTTTGGTTGCTGACCAGTAAATTTGCAGTGCTATTGTATGAAACAAATTGACCTGACCACATTATTTCATGCTCTGCACTCTAACAGACCATACAAATAATGTTATAACAAAGTCTTAAACCTTGCAGTGTAACCAATCACCTGTTCCACTTGAGTATTGAACATGTTAAGGCATTGTTCATTTTCTATGGTCAGTAAGAGAGTAAACCACGGGAAAATAATTGATTGGTTAAATAAAATACAAACATGTTCATAAAGTGCACCTTTGACCCAAGGAAGAATTCCTCTTTTCTGCATTCAACCACAGATTTATTAATGACTTGGTAACCCCAAGGCAAACTGAATGCATCCAGTCCATCACAAATCCCTTCACGAGGTCAAAAGGCTTAAACAGCAAGAACACAGAAGCACCTTTTATTCCATTGACCTGCAAAAAATATACATGAATTGGGAAAGTTGATATTATCGCCTATACACTCTGCAGATCTTCGCAGCAAAGTATAATTAAAATATTATAACACATTATTCTAAAAATTTAGTTTCCGAGAGGTCCACATCTTCCAAAACTTGGTTGGGTATTCAAATTTTGTTTTTGAACTATTGCTTGTATCCTTCAAACATACTTCTTCCTAATTAAGTGGCACAATTCAAGTAGTCCTACATCTGCAATGCTGTGTTGGAAGGCTATGGGGAAAAACATCTAATTCATATTCGTATAATGATACTTCATCATCATTTGTCTCACTGTCATCCTTTTCAAAGTCATCTTCAACACAGTCACTTGTTTCATCTTCATTCTCGCTTTCTGAGCTCGAGCTGCTAACTTCAATGTCACTTTCGGATTCCTCGCTTGTGTCTGAATCGCTCTCTGAGCTAGCTTCATCACTGAGAAGTGAAAGAAACTCGCCCATCGGGTCTTCAGTAAACTGTTCCTCAGTAACATTATCATTGTCCACAAAATTAATGAGGCCGTGGGCTGAGAAGAAAGATTACCTTCTTCTGAATCTTTTGAATTAATTTTGGTGAAAGTCTCGAATGTGGGAATTGAACATTCAGTAAAATCCTCAACATTGTAATCGATGAATCTGCAAGCGTACAGCGACCAACAAATTCCTTTTCTTTCTTTTTTCTTCTCCATGCTGTAGTTCGCAGAATCTTTGCTTCTTTAGAGGTAACCGACGCTTTTTTTTTATTCCACCGCTGGATCCGTTTGACGTGTTTGACGTTATCAAAGGTCTCTTAGAGCCAGCTCATTCATGAAATGGGTAATGATTTATTATAAAACATTTATATAATGGGCTATATTTACAATGCTTTTGGTTGAAATTTTGCAAATCCAGAACATTTAGTAGAGTAGAACTTATCAGAGATTAGAGGAGTGCGTTTGACCAGAAGGAACAATTTTATTGTTCTCAATCCAATCCCCACACTGAACAGAAAGAGCAACCATGTTTTTACTTTTGAGCATTTAATAATAAGCATGGAAATTATACAGATGTCCACTTGGGAGGTGTGGTGGGCTAATGGTTTGTGCACCTGACTCCAGATCAAGCAGTCCTGGGTGAAGTCCTGACAAGGGCACTGCCTTGTGTTCTTGGGCAAGACACTTTACTTTCACAGAGCCTCTCTCCACCCAGGTGTATAAATCAGTACTGGCAAATTTAATGCCGAGGGTATCCCTGCAATGGAGTAGCATCCCTTCTATTAAGGGAGAGCAGGAATATTTAAAGTTGCTTCATGCTAAGGATACTGCGATAAGCTCTGGCCTTATAGGGCACTTGGTTCATATGCAGACTTTACCATACCTTTTTTTACAGATGTCCAATAAAATAATAAGTTATCACATTAAATTGTGTTCCTGTAGAACAGCTGAGAGCCACTGAAAAAACCTATGTATAATACCTATGGAGACACTTTGAGCTGGGACCTCTTCAGTTTTATTATTTGTATCATTTATTTCTACTGTAATTAATTTTATTATATCTCTCAGTTAGTACGCGCGCTGTGATTGGTCAATTTAGCGGGCGGTACTTCACTGTACGGCCCGCTAAAGTTTGTTTTGGTCGCCAAAATGACTCCAGAGATATAATAAATATCTTATTAACCTCGTTTTCTCGGTCCGTACTGTAAAATACGGATCCTCGTTTTTTCCCGTCGATTGATGGCCCGCGCGCTTCGTGCTTGGGCCATAAATCGACGGGAAAAAACTCGGTCCGTATTTTACAGTACGGACCTCGAACTCGATTAATAAGAGGTATTTAATACTTTCAATATAAGTATGAATGTGAACAAAGAAGACTTTATTAATTTCCAACGTTCTCAATATCACAAGGAGTGAAGATGGACAAGCAGATTTCTGTTCAGTAACTAATAATAGTGTTCTTCCAGTAGTTTTTAAATGTGAACAACATTTACCACTAACTTCATGAACAATTGTGAACAAACGTTAACTTAAAATTTGCCCAGAACAAGTGTCAGTTCAGACTTGACGTACATGTTGTTTTCCAAAGCTGAAAAGTCCTTTGTTTTTATCGGTTTGTTCTTATTACCTCCGCCAAGGAGGTTATGTTTTCACGCCTGTCTGTTTGTTTGTTTGTCTGTTAATCGTTTTACGCAAAAACTAATCAACGGATTTGCACCAAATTTGGTGGAAAAGTTGCAAATATACCCAAGATCAATCGATTAAAATTTGGGATTTTTCCGGATTAAACTCCGGATCTCAGATCCAGATGAGTGTAATATCAGGTGTACATTTGACACAATCCAAACTCTTACGACAACAATATGTGGCGGGGCGGAGGTATGCGCTCTACCGAGTGCTCTTTTAGTTTAGAGTTTGAACCCATCTCTTCTACCTACTTAGATTCAATTGCTTCATCTTGTTTACAAGCTTTGAAGCTCATATTCTTTATCCAAGAAAGGTTTTTGGAATGATTTCCGCATAGGTCCCTACTTCATTATGCATGCTGTAACCATACTGCTTCATTCTGCAATAACAAGAAATGTTTACATGTGCATTAAATTAAACAATTCACCTTCTGCATACATAATGAAGTAGGGACCTGTGCGGAAATCTTGCCGGGGTATGTGCACGGTTGCCCAGAAACTGATATTGATCCAAAAATGTTCTAGCAAGACTATCTTGGCCGCTATTATTGATGTGTGGGTCGTATGTTGAAGAGCTCCAAAGCCACAATCATAAAGCAATGATTTTGCGTATACTCACCAGTACGAACGCAAATAAGAGTGTAGTTGTAGCGGTAAATTCCGACAAGCGACATGGCCTAGCTTGAAACGGCGACACGAAGGAGCTGAAATGACGACGAACGACAAGCCGCTTGCGCAAAATTACGACAGCGACCTGCGAACCTTCCGAAGTTGCGACGTGAAGAGGTTTGAAACAAAGTTTGAAACAAAGACGGGCCAAGACAGGCCTCAAATCAGCTCCATTCCAAAATATGGCTGCCTCGAAAGTCTGCGACTCTCACGCTGGTAGCGTGTGTAAAAAATACCGTGTAGGGTCCCCTACGCGAGAACATTTCCGCCTCTCAACCATATTGCGATTTCCAGCGGTTGTGAAATTCTAACTTGATGTTTTTAAAAATTTATTTATAGCAGCACACAAACATTCTTTATTCTTTGCACTTGCTTAACATGCAGCGACATCGAAGTTTATTTGGGCTTTTGTTAATCCGAAGCAGGGAGGGGTGGACCGTAGAAGACCGTACGGCAAGAGGCGTAGTTCCGAATCTAGCGCGGGAAACAGGGCCACCACAGGGGCTCTGAAGGCCTGGGTCGAGGCCTGTGATTGGAGGTTGAACGAACTTGCACGTGAAACACTGCGCCTTCATGCACAGAATACAACTTACCACAACTTCAGTGGAACAGACAGTGAAGGGGAAAGAAAACTCAACTTTGTTGACGTCATGCGATCTCAGAGAAAAGCATCTGCCCCGTCTTGGCTAAAAGAAAAGCCTTACATAAAAGTAAGGTTTACACAGGATGGTTATATCTCGAAAGAGACGGAATCGTGGAAATTAAAGCTGACGGAAGACGGTGAAACGTTGAAAGGCTCTCTCGCAAACTACAATTTTTGTATTGGTCAGAAAGTCTGGTGCTACTGGAAGACTACAGATGAAAAGGAAAAAGCCTATTTTGAAGGGGAGGTTATCGAGATGTGGGAGAATTCGACAATTGTCGAGGAGAACCTACCGAACAAAGTAGATGAGCCCGATGAGATCGTTGAAGGTTAGCTTGAAAAATATTTTACACCTTTGCTACGAACAGAACTATAATTTAGTGCACCAAGTTCACACTCCTTATAAAATGAAAAACGATATATCAATCATATTTTGGACTGGAAGACAAGATAAAAGGTATCTATATACGTATGATGAAACTGCTAGCCTGACGGCTTAGACTGTACTTCATAGTAGATCCCTGTATATTTGATAAATCGTGTTACAAGCGGCTTCGTTTTGATGTTACGTTTCAATGAGTGTTGATTTCAATGGATGTCGGTCGCATGACTTTTTCACTGTGGAATTTTGATCATAATACCAATTACGTATTATTTATATGTAATGTAAACCTTAAGTTGTTCTATGCAGCTAAATTCTGCTGTCTATAAATTGTTTTAATCTGTCAGATGATAAGGTCGAGGTCGAGGTCGAGGTCGAGGCCAAACGCCAGCTTGTAAAACCAACGATTGACAACGATGAAGAGGTAATATATATGCTATTAAGAATGCTTTTGTGAGCAAAAATATAAGATACTATTCCATCTTATCCTAGCTAGTACATAAATTTGGCATAGCATATGTTGGGAAACAGCTTTTCATTACTAATATGAACAGTTAGGTGAAAAGAAAAACATACCATTAATTCTCTGTGTTCGCTTGGGCAAAGGCAGCTAAACGGTTGGCCAACAGAGAGAAAGCTATGGCTGAAAAAGCTAAACAGGAGGATAACCTCACTCAGAGTAAGGAGTTGCTGGAAATCTCTGATGAATCAACAGTATGAATATATCAATTCATGGGTTCCTGCAGGTTACATGAACTTGAGATAAATGAAATACTTGAAGCAAAGTGCTCTGATTGTTTAAAGGAAACGTTAACTCACGCATGGTGGTACCTACTGCTGTTATGGAAAAAAATGAAAAAAAAAAATAAGTGCTTAGTTTTGAAATAGAAAAGCAACCCTCAAAATGATGGATTCAGGGGAAATAAATAATTTCTAGACCATGTATCAGTCTCCCAGTTTTAATATATTAGCACAACAAATTTTTCAGTTTTAATTATTCTGCATATGATTATATAGATATGTAATGTAATTGACATGGGATCATGCAAAATTAACAGTTGTCCAACAATTATTTGTAACTGGATATCTGTGATTAGACATCTGTGCTATTTATGCCTCAGTCACATACATTGAGATGAGTTCTTTCTTGCTGTTTTCCTGCTGTTTGCAAATTTGATTGATATTTTTTACTTCAAACAAAATGGTTTGTAAAATACTTCTCAATGTCAAAAATTATCTTCAGAGTTTACAGGTTAGAATAACGCCACATGTCGCATTCTTTAAATCTACAGGATATGCTGTTTGACTTCATGGGACAAGTTATGTCACGTCTGGAAAGCATCGAAAAAAAAGTAGACAAGCTTCTGCAAGATAAAAGAAAGGTACTCTCGATAATGTGGAAGATTTCTTTCAATAAATATTTTCAATATATTAGCACAACAAATTTTTCAGTTTTAATTATTCTGCATATGACTATATAGATATGTAATGTAATTGACATGGGATCATGCAAAATTTACAGTTGTCCAACAACTATTTGTAACTGGATATCTGTGATTAGACATCTGTGCTATTTATGCCTCAGTCACATACATTGAGATGAGTTCTTTCTTGCTGTTTTCCTACTGTTTGCAAATTTGATTGATATTTTTTACTTTTTCAAACAAAACGGTTTGTAAAAGACTTCTCAATGTCAAAAGTTATCTTCAGAGTTGATAGGTTAGAATAAGGCCACATGTCGCATTCTTTAAATCTACAGGATATGCTGTTTGACTTCATGGGACAAGTTATGTCACGTCTGGAAAGCATCGAAAAAAAAGTAGATGCAAATCAACAAAGCCTAGACAAACTTATGCACAAAATTGATAAGAGAAAGGTACTCTCGATAATGTGGAACA
Source organism: Ricordea florida (assembly GCA_949710005.1). Lineage (NCBI taxonomy): Eukaryota > Metazoa > Cnidaria > Anthozoa > Corallimorpharia > Ricordeidae > Ricordea > Ricordea florida. Next base: position 5,203,711 of record OX453283.1, on the reverse strand, counting down.
TTTCTTTCAATAACTTTTAACTACATTTTGAGTTTATTTATCAGTAATTCATTGCAGCTAATGGTTACTCGGTACAAAATAACACATTGCTGAAAAGCAGGCTCTTTATACTGGCATGGGACAGCCAAAACAAAGCAACCTGAACACCCAGTCAAACCTGGCATAATTTCTCTGCTTTGGATATGTCCTAACAGGTACACTGCAGATACACTGTAGCTTCACTGATTTTTTTTCTAATGAAAAAGTCTTACCAACATCTACTTTATAACTTGTATTTTCATTCAGGATCATTCTCTTCCTGTGCAAGTCTTTCTTGGCAAGTCTGGGGACAGTACAGCCAGCAGCAGCAACAGACCATCTTCACCCTGTTTCCTAAACAAAAGTGACACATACAACACCCCCAGCCCTGCAACCATATATTCCACTCCTAAGGCAAGTGTAACACTCGATAGCACCAGTATGGATGATGATAGCCTATCAGAAATCAGCTGTAGTCTATTAGATGATGTGGCTCCAGAAATCTCAACTGGAGACACTGCTGAATCCTCTTCAGAGGACCTGAATGACATGGGTAAGTTTTGCATATATTACATTGTAGAAGAGAACATCACTATTATATATTAGAAAACAATCCTAAGAAAATACGCGTGCTAATTGGTTAGAATTTGTGTTTCTATAACTCAATAGAAACACAGAACTAGCACGAGCTGTTGACGTAATGATGACGCGGCAAAGAGAATTTACATTTTGGTCATCAAAGTTAACAAGGTGTTTTCCTATTTTTCGTCGCGGTGTTTTCTAAAAGAAATAGAAAACATGTTCTTCGTGTTTCTTTTGAGTTATGGAAACACTCGAAAAATCTGTAGAAACACTCGCCTGCGGCTCGTGTTCCCACAGCATTTCTCGTTCTCCCAAACTTCCACTTGTGACGAAACTAATGTGGTTTATCTAGAAACCACAAGGGCTGACCGAAATAGTTTACGTGTCTGCGGTATCTATTACCGGAAATAGTTTAGATTTTTCACTAGCCACTCCTAGCACATGTATTACTTGCATTCGATCCGCTCTACATTATTATTAAACGTCGTTTGCTAAAGAAAGTCTCTCGCGTGTTGTTACATGGTGGCAGCGAGTGGAGAGCTATAGTGGTACTATATTACACATAGTTTCTCATCAACGCAAGAGTTAAAAGAATGGCATCGGGATACTCCCTACCACCTCCAGCGCACCTCGAGATTCATGACTCGAACGCTGCGGAAAAGTGGAAAAAGTTCCTGTTAGCATGGGAAAACTACGCTCTCGCCACAGAGCTCAGCGAGAAGTCCCAGCCAGTACAAGTAGCCACACTCTTGACAGTGATAGGCGAAGAAGCAAGAGAGGTGTACTCCACCTTTAACGACTGGGTAAACGAGGGAGACGACAAGAAAATCGGACCAGTACTAAAGAAACTAGGAGATTACTGCGAACCGCGCAAGAACATTCCCTTCGAAAGATATCGCTTCAACCGACGTATTCAAGGGCCAGGAGAGACTTACGACCAGTATCGCACGGCACTTCGAAAGTTAGCCGAGGGTTGCAACTTTGCAACAATAACTCCCGAAGAAATACTTCGCGACCGCCTGTTGTTTGGAATTCGTGAACCCAAACTCAGAGAGAGATTGTTAAGAGAGACAACATTAACACTCGCCAAAACAGACGAAATCTGCAGGGCATCCGAGAGCACGACTGCTCAGATGAAACTTATGGAAAAAGAAGAGAATCCATCAAGCACCGTAAATGCAGTCAGAGAAAAAAGCAAGAACCTTAAAGTGCCAAGAAAACGAAATCTCAAAGGCAAGGACTCCCAACACGGAAAGCCCAAAGAATGTGAGAGGTGTGGCTCTGTTCATGATCACGCAAAGAAAGAACAATGTCCGGCTTTCGGCAAGACGTGTTTGAAGTGTGGTAAACTATCGCATTTTGCAGCTAAATGTCGCAGTAAGAAACGAGACAACAACACTCGCACGTTTGTTAGAGCTGTCGACGACGATGTCAGCGAATCCGAGGTATTCTACGCCGACATGATATCAGCAGTAGATCTGGATGATTCCCAACTCGTGACACTAAAACTGGAGTCTGGCAATTATCTGCGGTTTCAACCGGACACTGGAGCACAGTGCAACGTAATTCCGGTGAGTCTCTACAAGAAAGCCACAAAAGACCACAAATTGGAGCGCGTGACACCACTGAACACTCAACTCTCAGCCTACGGTGGTTCGAAATTACAAGTTGTGGGCCAAGTTCGTATTACCGTGTGGCGTGACGACTACAGATGTCAGTTGGATTGTAAACTTGTTGACAACAACACAATCCGCCCCCTCCTTGGACGAAAAGCCTGTGTGGGCATGAAGATCATTACATACACTGACAATGATCAATTAAACAAACCACAAACAGGAAATGCCCCAGTGTACTCGCTCGAAACGGCAGCAAAAGTAACGCAAGCGCCCATTACCAAAATGGCCCTGATTAAGAAATACCCGCAAGTTTTCGGCGAAGGTGTCGGAAAGCTGGCCGGTGAACACCATATTAGAATTGACAGCACCGTTAACCCTGTACAGCACGCACCGCGTCGCGTACCTGTGGCACTCAGAGCTAAAGTAAAAGAAACCTTAGAAGACTTGGAGAAACAGGAAATCATTGCACCCGTGACCTGTCCCACAGCATGGATAAGCTCCATGGTAACTGTACCGAAGAAAAACGGAAAACTACGCGTATGCCTGGACCCCAGGGACCTCAACCGTGCCGTCCAACGCGAGCACTACCCTCTCCCAACAATTGAAGACATTGCTACTCGACTCCATGGCGCGAAAGTCTTCACAAAGCTCGATGTACGAAACGGATTCTGGCATGTGGTCCTTGATGCAGAGTCGTCCTACCTGACAACCTTTCACACCCCGTTTGGACGTTACCGTTGGCGACGCCTGCCTTTCGGTATCAGCTCAGCTCCTGAAGTCTTCCAACGCAAAATGCACGAGCTCATTGAAGGACTTTCAGGCATCGAAGTCGTGGCAGATGATTTTATCGCAATTGGTTGCGGAAACACAGTTGAAGAGGCCATTGATGACCACGACACAGTCCTGATTAGATTCCTGGAACGCTGCAAAGAGCGAGGCGTTAAGCTCAACACGGACAAGCTCAACCTCCGTCTAACGGAAGTCCCGTTCATCGGACACGTCGCCACAGACAAAGGTCTATGTGTAGACCCCGCCAAAGTCCGGGCGATCAGCGAAATGCCCGCACCCACAGACAAAGCCGGAGTTCAGAGATTGCTGGGACTCGCACAGTATCTCAGCAAGTTCCTACCACGTCTGTCTGACATCACAAAGCCATTAAGAGAACTCACCCAGAAAGACGTACAGTGGACCTGGGAAACTGCCCAAGAAGAGGCATTGGTGGCGCTAAAGAATGCTGTCATGACTACCCCAGTCTTGCGCTACTACAACCTAGAGGAAGAAGTCACGCTCCAGTGTGACGCCTCTCAGTTTGGGTTAGGCGCCGCCCTATTACAAAACGGACAGCCGGTGGCCTACGCATCGCGTGCTCTTACAGATGCAGAAACTCGCTATGCCCAAATAGAAAAGGAACTGCTCGCAATCGTTTTTGCGTGCGAACGTTTTGAGCCGTATGTGTACGGCCGTGACGAAGTCCATGTGGAAAGCGACCACCAGCCCTTAGAGTCAATCTTTCTAAAGCCACTCCACTCAGCACCTAAGCGACTCCAGCGAATGTTGCTGAGACTCCAAAAGTACAGCCTTCGAGTGACTTACAAGAAAGGTCACGACATGTTTCTGGCCGACACCCTGAGCAGAGCTTTCCTCCCAGAGGTCAACGCCTGTGAGTTCACGCAAGAGCTCGAGGAAGTGGATCACACAGCCTCACTACCAGTCAGTGACGAGCGTTGGCAGCAGATCAGACATGCATCGGCAGATGATCCTGTGTTACAGCAGCTACGTGCTACTATACGCCGGGGATGGCCAGAAACCAGATCCGAAATTCCGGAATGTCTCTACCCCTACTTCGACATGAGAGATGTGCTGACTGTCCAGAACGAACTCGTCTTCAAAGGACAACTTCTCGTAGTACCAGCCTCCCTACGTAAGGAGCTTATGGCAGTGGTACACAGCTCGCATATTGGCGTTGAAGGGTGTATACGCAGAGCACGTGATACCCTCTACTGGCCCCGCATGGCAACCGAGCTACGAGAGTACATCTCGAAGTGTGACGTATGCCTAGCCCACCGCACCGGACAAGCCAAGGAAACACTCGTACAGCACGAAGTGGTGGCCCGTCCCTGGTCCAAAGTCGCCGCTGATCTTTGTGAGCTAGACAACCGCACACTCCTAGTCATCACTGACTACTACAGTAACTTCATAGAAGTTGCTCGACTCAACACCGCGACGTCACGCAACGTCATCAAAGAAATGAAAGCCGTATTTGCCAGGTATGGCATTCCAGACGTCCTCGTGACGGATAACGGTCCCCAGTTTGCATCCGCTGAATTCGCTGTCTTCGCGAAAACCTGGATGTTCAAACACAGTACATCATCACCCTACCATCCACAGTCAAATGGAAAGGCTGAGAACGCCGTGAAAACTGTGAAACGCCTGTTTACCAAGTGTAAAGAGTCTGGCCAATCAGAGTTCCTAGCACTGTTAGATTGGCGGAACACCCCGACTGAAGGAATTGGCACCAGCCCCGCCCAGCGTCTAATGGGACGTCGCTGCAAGACCCTCCTTCCTGTCGCCGGTACCCTGTTACAGCCTCGTTACTCAACAGAAGAGGAGACACGCGCGCTTATTGGCAACAAACAGCGGCAGCAGCACTACTACAACAAGCATGCAAGGCCGGCACTGCGACCAATCGGACAAGGTGAAACCGTGCGCATGAAACTACCTGGTCAGAAAACCTGGAGCGCTGGTACCTGCATGGCACAAGCTGGTCCGCGTAGCTACGATGTGAAAGTCGGCGAGACTGTATACCGTCGCAACCGCCGCCAGCTGATTCAGTCCAAAGAATCTCCCATTGTAGACTCCAGCGAGCCAGAACCTTCTACATCATGTGCAGAGACAAAACCTCAACAGATTGAACTAGCCAATCAGCCGCCGACCCAAGCATCCAGCACCCCTGACTCACAACCTGTTAGTATACGCAAATCACAACGTACCCGCAGACCACCTGCTCACCTAAAGGACTTTGTCACCAAATGAACTATTAGTTCCTCTAAATACTTGTTGATTCGGTCTTGATTTATTAGGAAACACATGTAGCTTACTTTCTTTATAGGAGGAAAGATGTGACGAAACTAATGTGGTTTATCTAGAAACCACAAGGGCTGACCGAAATAGTTTACGTGTCTGCGGTATCTATTACCGGAAATAGTTTAGATTTTTCACTAGCCACTCCTAGCACATGTATTACTTGCATTCGATCCGCTCTACATTATTATTAAACGTCGTTTGCTAAAGAAAGTCTCTCGCGTGTTGTTACACACTAGTGTTTCTATTAAACAATTAGATTATGAGCTCGAGATTTCTATCGCGCGATAGTTGACGAGGGCGCAGCCCGAGTCAACTATCACGCATAGAAATCGAGAGCGAATAATCTAATTGTTTTAGTATAAATCTACTAGTCCTTCAAAATTTTGTCTTTTCTGGAACAGCCTCGACCAGTAAACTGCCTAAATCTTCTACACGGACACTTCGAAAACGTGAAGAAGCGGCCGCCATTACGCTACTCACTGCTACTCACTATCTATCACAGAATAGCTGGTGAGTAACGTAGCCAATCAGAGCGCGGCATTTGTGATAGAACACTAGTAGATTTCTACTAAAACTCGATAGAAACACGGTACATGTTTTCTATTTCTTAAATGCAAACTTATGAAGAATTAATGAACATAAATGTATATATAACCAGACTGAAGAAACTGAAAGGCCAACAGAAGACCACAAAGGTATAATGACAAGTTACAGGCTTTTTAGTTAAAATAGTATCAATCAATATTGTATCTCAAGTACCAAATTCATTTCTTCTATGATTTTCTATTATTATCTATTCTATGTTATTGATGGTATTTGGTTCAGGGTAAAACTACAAAGGATGACACAGCTCAATTGCCTATTTATGTATATTAGCAAGGTTTTATTTTTTGAGAACTAATGAACTCTTGATAACTCAATTTTTCATACTTCATTTACATACTGATGAGAATTAAATTGTAATATCCCTGGTGAAAATCTTTGAAGGATCTTTGAAGATCCTTGAAGATCTGCATGAAGATCCCAGGGCATATCTTTGAAGACTGTAATAAAAAATCCTCACAGAACCTCAAAATTCTTGGTAAGATCGCCAAGGACCTCGCCCAGATCCTTGAGTATCCTTGAAGGTCCTTGAATGTATCTTGAAGATCTTTGTCCTTCAAAGATCCTTGAGGATCTAGGCAAGGTCCTAGCAATTATATCCTTAAGGATCCTGACAAAGATCGATCTTTACAAGGATCTTTGCCAGGTTCTTCAGAAGATCTTGAGATGATCCTCATGAAATCTTCGAGGAAACTTTTAAGATCCTTGTCTTTGAGGATCTTTGAAGATCTGTGTGGGTCTTTGCAGATCTTTTAAGATCCTAAAAGATCCTGCAAAGATTTTCACCAGGGATGCCCAGTTCTTCAACAGCCTTCAACACATGTAAATGAAGTAGCCAGCAGCCATTCTGTAATCATTCCCATTTTTTCAATTTGTGTAGTTCCAGTCATGTGGAACAAAAAAGGAGAAAAATAAAGAAACAAAAAAAAAAAAGGCAAACAGAAAAATGTGATGTAGTGTCAAAGTAGGCCTCCTGTTATGATAGCCAGTCAGAGTAATTAGTAAAGGTAATCATACGGTTTCGAGTTCAATTTGGAATTTATTTGCACGAGTGAGTTTTTCAAAAAGCTGAAATTGCACGAGCCGCTTCGGCGAGTGCAATTTCAGCTTTTTGAAAAACTCACAGTACAAATTAATTCCAAATTGAACGAGAAAAGCCGTATGATTACTTATTAATAATATAAACATGAACAAATTCGCCTGGAGGAAGTGCCGGAAGATCTCATTGCGGACGGACAGGAAGTAAGCATTTGACGCGGATTTGACACTTTATTTACTGATTGGCTGATCAAGATCAGCTGATAACGCTACGAACTCGAAGCGGTTCGTTTAAAAATAAAGAATATCATAATCCAGAAAATCGATGTGTAATTTGCACTGGTGTTACACTTTTTGCACTGGTATTACACTTTTTGCACTGGTGTTACACTTGAACTGCACTGCTTTCAGCCAATCAGAATCGAGTAATTTTTTCATGTATATTATTAAGCTAGAAATAGCTCCTGTTTATTACTGGTAATAGTCATTTTAACCAATATAGAGTACAAGCTTAGCTCTATAGTACCCTATTTACAAACTAAAAGGTAATCTTTGTTTTAAGTCAACTGTATATATTGCTGAGCAAGATGTCAATGAGAAATGGTTTTGTTTCAAGATGATGACATTCTTTTGAATCCTCTTTGCTTATTAGTGTCTAGGGAATCAGTTGATCCAGAAGATCTTGGTTCACTGGAAGAGAAAATGGGAAGTTTGACAGTCAGCCCATCTCACGAAACAGCAGCTGCAGCTAGTTCATATTCAGTGCCGGGAGACACTAGCAATGGAAAATCTGATATAGGTACAGTATATAGTATATAATAACAATTGAAGTGAATCTATGATTAGAAAACAGTCCTAAGAAAATATGCATGCTGATTGGTTAGAATTCATGTTTCTATGACTTGATAGAAACACAGCACTAGCATGAGCTGTATGTTGATGTAATGATGATGCGACCAAAGAGAATTTACATTTTGGTCATCAGAGTTAACAAGTATTTTTTAGTCGCTCTGTTTTCTAAAAGAGATAGGAAACATGTTCTCCATGTTTCTATCGGGTTACAGAAACACTCATGAAAGTTTGGGATAACTCTAAAAAGCCTAATTGGGCTTGTGTTCCCACAGTATATTTTCTCTTTCTCCCAAACTTCCACGTGTGTTTCTATAACTTGATATAGAAACACAGTACACATTTTTTGTATTTCTTAAATTAAAGTCTGAAATTGAAACTTCAGTCATGATTTTTTCTAAATTAGGGTTAGGAATTCAACTGACTGAGCTCATAAAAAAAAAGAATGTTCATGTGGGTTCTTACTAATTTCTGCCACTTTTCAAATAGGAAACCAGTGTGCCCTGTGTTTGTTTCTTTTTTCATTCTGGCATATTACACTTTGGATGAATAAGATATATGTTGTGGTTCAATTTTTCCTTGGTTTAAATTAAATTTTATTTTCCTTTGTGTTTTGCTATGTTAATGATTGATAATAGGTGTGAAACAAAGTAATTAAAATAAAATTTAGACCAAGGATAAAATATTGAGCCACAACATATCCAAAAAAAGAATTTCATGGCTCCAACAAGACATAGTTATAATATTTAGATTAGCCACTTGAGGTGGACAGGTCAAAATGGTAGGCTTTTTTCAGGACTAATATCTAAGAAATTAAAAGCTAAAACTCCTATTAAATTAGGAACTCTGCGTAACAATTTACCTGATTGCAATAAGTTTCATTTTTCTTTTATCCAAACTGTCACTCATAATAGAACTTTTGGATCAATGTAAGTATCTGGCCAACTGTACACCTACCCCTCCCTTAACCCCAAAAGTTGTATTTAATAAGTTAAAAAGTTAGCATTAATGTTGGTAACAGGGGAGGGGTAGGTGCACAGTTGTCCAGATACTTACATTGATCCAAACTTTTCGCTTTGAAGTCTTCAATTGAACTAAAGAACTTAAGTTATTTCAGTTCAACAGAATGCAAGATGTATGCCGGAGGACTGTGTGAAGAAGAAGCTGGTATCTGATTTACCATTTGCAGTGCTTAAAGCATTTAAAATTAAGCTAGATCCAGAGCGTGAGGGAGGGGATTACCGGGATCTTGCTGAAAAATGTGGATGTAGCATGGACGAAATCAGGTATTTTGGTTCCAAGGAAAGCCCTACAGAAGCGTTACTCAAAGACATTTCACCTCGGTTCTCTATTGGGAAACTCTTTAAAAACCTTGAGCTTATAGGGCGGAGTGATGCACTAGCAGTAGTTGAAAGAAAACTAGCTTGTGCATGTGTGTGCTGTGCTGGAAGCTGATGCAACCATGATAATTAACAATAATTGTTTATAAACAACAGTTAGTTAATAATTAATATTGTGGGGATAGTTTCTAAAGAAACTGGTGCTGCGTCGGTGGGAAATTGAAACACAAGAAATTGGGTAAATCAAACAAGTTGATTAAGTGAGTTATACCACCGTAAGGTAAAAGGGAGGTGCTGACGTTTCGAGCGTTAGCCCTTCTTCGGAGCGAAGTTACTAATTAACTTTTTTAACAGTATTAGTTTTTAAACAATTGAAGGGCTAGGGGTATGACTGACCCAAATGACTTTTAGGGTTTTATTCTCAGACTGTTTTTGATCCAAACCATTTTAAATTTTGCACGTCAGCTTATTTGGAGTAAATCGCCCAATTAAAGCCCTAAAAATAGTTTGTGTTGGTTAGTCCCTCAGACCTTCAATTAAAATAAACAGGAGCAAATCATTTGCTCCTGAATTATTGCTGTTGCATCAGCCATCACCATAGCAATGACTATTTTATTATTATTATTATCATGAAAAAATTATAATAAAAACCATTATTATTATTTATTTATTTACTAACAATATTTCAAGCTGCCTAACACTTAACACACACTTTTAATTATTATTTCAAACAATTGTATACAGGTAATTTACAAAACCCACGTATAGCAACAGCTAATCTTGGCGGGTATTAGTAATGACAAAAATTGAAATTAATTAAAAATTTACAATATTACTACAACATCGGCACTACAATGTAAGACTGTGACGTGCAGTTGGAAACAAAAACACATAGCATTAAGGCACAATAATTAGCAGTAAACAAAAATTAAGTATTAGAGCTAAAAGACTACAATATTGCTACAATTACACTACAATATAAGACGAAGACATACAATATGAAACGAAACACGTACAGCGAAACATAAAGCTTTAGGGTACAATAATTATTGGCATTAATTTTTAATATTAAAGAATGGGCATCAACATAAAAGTCCTCAATCCCAAGTACGGTTAAAAGTAATTTATGAAGTTTTCTTTTAAAAGCTTTTTTCGTTAGCTTACGCCAGTCGGGGTGTAGACAGTTCCACAATCTCGCACCAAACGCAGAAAAAGATTTTAGTTTCACATGCAATCTAGATTTTGGAATAAAAAAATTCCTTGTGGAAGAGGAACGCGTATTATGTGTATGAACATCGGATGAATGAATGAAAAGCTGACGAATGTTGCAAGGTGTAGAATTAGTAGAAACATCATGCATTATGGTGGAAATCGTTTCAAAATAAAGCATATTAACGGGTAAAATGTTCGAAGTTATAAAAAGAGGGATAGCACAAGTTCTGTTGTTGGAAAAGAAGATCAGACGAAGTGCACGTTTTTGCAGGATAAGAATCTTTTCCAAATCACGCTGAGCTGCCTGCCCCCAAACAGGTATACTGTAAAGCGTGTAGGGAAATATTAACGAGCGGTTAATTTGAAGAAGGATATTGAAAGGTTAACATGATGTCTTATTCTTGCAAGAATACCAACTATTTTGCTATTGTAACTATTATATCTCTCAGTTAGTACATTTGACTGGTCACTTTAGCGGGCTGTACTTCACTGTACTGCCTGCTAAATTCAAAAGTTTATTTTGATATATAATAAATATCTTACAAACCTTGTTTTCTCGGTCTGTACAGTAAGTTATGGATCCTCGTTTTTTCTGTTTGGATTTATAGGTTGCATTATTTTCATATTTTAGGTTACAATGCCAACAAGAAACTTTCTATTACAATAAAATTATCTTTATCATTGTTATTGTCATTACTGGTGTGAACTAAATGACAGTATTTTACTACTTAACAAGCTATTTACCTGGGGTAGTTTTTAGGTTTGTATGAATTTTTAAATCAGAGGAGATGGAGAGGAATATATCGAAGCTGACAAATAGAAGAAACTTGTATTGTTGTGTGCAATCATAATTATAAAGAAATGCCATATTGCAAACATTATAAATAACACTGTTGTTTAATGCAGTTCACAATGCACAAGTATAGACTGCTTTACAAACATGTCAAAACCTACACAGGTGCTGTGACAGTATTTTCCTGAGAAAACGTAGTTTTGTGATTAATGTACTTTCTGATGAAAATGCAAATGTTTCTCAATTTTTAAATTGATCTTATCCATAAATGGTTGCCCATTGATTTCTTGCTTCATGATGTTTGAGACATTAAAGCTTGGGGTAAACTCCTAAGTAATGGAAACTTGAGGGCTATGGGCTCAACAGCGACAAACTTGTGGTTCATTCAGTTTTAAGCAATTTGTATGGCCTAATTACTAGCAACGTTTTTACCAATACCAAAATGCATATAAGTCTTGTTAACATTAAAGGAAGGCCTTTAAAATAATCCCAGTAAAGTTCTGACATCTTAAATCTCTCACTTAATTGATTAATGAGTAAAATTATGGGTAACCATTTATGCAGAAAGTCGATAAAACTTTTCCAAATTCCTTCTAAGCAAAATACTGCCAGTGGTACACAAATGATTTCACAATGACAAAAATTATCTTTTTTTTTTTTGGAAAATGAATGTCCTCCAAAAAAGGAAGGAAAAACATGCATTGATGCAACCATTTGTGAGTAAATTTTGTTGACAACAAAGGAATAATTATGCTCATCAAAAGCACACGAACGACTCGCAGCCATTTTGTTCGTTGAGGTGATTATCGGCTGATAATCCGAGATAGCGAACCAATCAGAGTGCACGATTTTGTATAATCACTGAGAATTTATACTAAAGATATATAGATATATATACCTTCTCTCTGAGAATGAGTTAAGTGTTTAACAAAATTGAGGCTGAATGGCCTAACTGAACTTAAACCAACTGAGAATAAAATCAAGATCAGTTTTTTGATCATTGGGTTTCTATTAACATAATGGGTTGCTGTCACTGAAGTAAGGCTGTTGTAGGGCCTCAGATACTGTCAGCCTGCTAGGTGATCGGTGTCAAGCAGCTTACCGAGAATTGCCAGTAGGTTACTATCCTGTCAGAGAACAGATTGCTGATAAATGTGAGGTTGGCATTTTAAGCAAATGGTACATGCCCAGAATAAAGCCACGTGTAGTGACTACTGATGAACGAGTCAATTCTCCTGCAAATTTATCCTGAATTTGCTCGGAAATTGAAGGGTGAATTTGATACTGGATCAGAAATCACTTGGGTGTTTTATTCCACATCCCCCTTACATTTATAGAAGTGACACTGGATGTTCAGCTCAGGTGCTGTAAACTATTAAGTAGGAGTAACCTCTGACACTATATAGCAACGTTAGTTTTAGGACTTCTGCCCAATGGATTTTGTCATAGCAACAGGTCTCAGGATACCTCACCATGACAGTCGAAATCTCAATTATACAGACTTGTTGGGCCTTGTGCAAAATGTCTGGATAATCAAGGGTTCGGATAATTGAAAATGTGAATATTAATGAGACAGAAATGAAAACAATGGAGATAAAGAAAACCACGAATAGAGCATACTGGAATAGAGAGGTGTTAGGCTGTGATGATTTTTAAACTTGTCTAACAAACCAGTTGATACTTCAAAGCTTTTGTGTTCATCCAACTCAACAGTTCTAAGAAAGGCCGCCTTGTTTTGTCTTACCAATATTACATTCATGTGGATGATAACTATTTCACTCCCAAAGAGTGACTTTATAGATTTTACTTTGGCTAATGGCATACGATTTTACTCGCCAAGTTGCTAAAGCCAATAAACTTAATTAGAAAACAGTCCCAAGAAAGTACGCGCGCTGATTGGTTAGAAATCGTGTTTCTATAACTCGATAGAAACACAGAACTGGCACGAGCTGTTGACGTAATGATGACGCGAGCAAAGAGAATTTACATTTTGATATTCACAGTTAACAAGTTGCTTTTCTTTTTTTCGTCGCGGTGTTTTTTAAAAGAAATAGAAAACATATTCTTCGTGTTTCTATCGAGTTATAGAAACACTCGTGAAAGTTTGGGAGAACTCGAAAAAGCTGTGGAAACACTTGCCTGCGGCTCGTGTTCCCACAGCATTTCTCTTTCTCCCAAACTTCCACTCGTGTTTCTATAACTCGATAGAAACACGGTACATGTTTTCTATTTCTTAATTAGCAGTCACTTTTTTACATTAACCCTCAATAACTATCAAATTGCTACCAATGAAAGTAACAACAATGATAATAATGTGAACTCTATAATCTACACTGAGTCTTATACATGTACATACCTTTGCAATCAATTCCCCAAAAGACTTCAATTATCACTGGCTTTACTACATTGCTGACAAAAAATACAAGAATTGCACAGGGTTAGTCTGTGAAATCAGTGTACTAATTCAGAGTCACATACTGTGGGACAAAACAAGATGAAAACTTTTCACAGATGCTGTGCAGCCATCGAGCATCCTACTCACAGTTGCCTCCATTACTTAATGCTTTTACTTCCAAGATCTTAAATGAAATCTCATTATCTTTGAGTTGATCATTTTGTTCAGTTCTCATAGTCAGTTTGCTTTACAGTGTTGTGTTGTGGAAAGGAAAAGTTCTGTGTTGATCACTTCTTGGAGTGAAAGGGTTAATCAAACCTACCTGGCTGTTAAAAGGAGCAAAGTCCAGTTGTCCTCTGTACTGGCAGGGTCCATCAACTTTTTCAACCAATGCGCTTTGAGCGTGAACACAGCTGTGGCACATATCAACAGAATGAAAAGCTTGTAAACCTTTACGAATGTCTTTTAAAACTCTGGTAACTTCCTGAAAGCAGAATTTAACACATATTTAATTATTTACTTTGAACTTCTTATCTCTTTCACACCCATAAGTAATCAATATGCAACTTCTCTTCACAAAAATTAATTCATACTTTGTCAAGCAAACAGGTAACGAGAGAAATCAGTGATCCCAGAAGTGATCAATATCAACTTTTCCTATCACTCCAAAGATCTGAGTCGCAATTCTCTTAAGTGCTGCCATACATTTGTTTTTAACATTATTATAATAATTAGATTAGAGAATTTGGTGTCAGGTCAATTCATGTCTGAACTGTTAACAATTTTTGTATGATTCTAATTTAATAATAGTTAGCCATACATTGCACTCTTCTTGTATGGAGAAGTTCCATGCTGATCAATCTCATCTGAGAGTGAAAGGGTGAAAAGTGAAAGGGAGAGTTTTTGAAACAGTGTTACTGTTTGACTGAGAAGGAAAGTGGTTCTTTACAAGGTGTTCGCTTCATTAAAAGAAGTGGTCACTAACTAGAGTGGTCACTAACTAGAGTGGTCACTAACTAGAGTGGTCACTAACTAGAGTGGTCACTAACTAGAGTGGTCACTAACTAGAGTGGTCACTAACTAGAGTGGTCACTAACTAGAGTGGTCACTAACTAGAGTGGTCACTAACTAGAGTGGTCACTAACTAGAGTGGTCACTAACTAGAGTGGTCACTAACTAGAGTGGTCACTAACTAGAGTGGTCACTAACTAGAGTGGTCACTAACTAGAGTGGTCACTAACTAGAGTGGTCGTTAAAGGACAGTTGACAGTATTAGATCTCGGGAGAGAAAAGGTTTTAAATCATACATACCATGGCAACAGAAGGAAAAGCATACTGCGAGGCTACATAGCCAAATACAAATGTTGCTACCACACCATTGGGAGTGAAAGGGTTAAAAACTATCTCCCTTAATGCAACATCAATTCACTGTCAAGCACAGCATTTAAGAGTGTTGAAGATCATCTTAGGGGTAATGATTTTATCAAGAAGCAAATTCCCTAAACAAAGAGAGTAATTGTTTAAGTAAACTATACAGGTACATTGTACCAATAAAGGAATTAACCCTAGTCACAGACTCAGAAACAGCTATAAAGTGAGAATTGTTTGTTCTTTAACCCTTTCACTCCCAGAAATAACGTGCAAACAGTTGGAAATGCTCTCAGTCCTTCAATCATACACTATAATCACCTTCATGGCTAAACTGAAAACTGCTGCTTTGGTTCCACTAAGGAGAAAAAAATTCAAAACATTATTACTAACTGCATCTTTACCTGCCTTATTACAGTACATTAATGTAAAAGTGAATACAGGTAAGTCATGTTAAGACCAATATGGTCAGAGCTCCTCAAAGAAAATAAATAAAATAAATAATAAACTTTATTGGAGTGTCAACTTTATCTAGCACTGACATACTATTAATTGGGGACACTGTAAAACATGAATCAATTCAAATCAAATCATATTTCATTTAATCAAATCAAATCAAATCAAATTTTTGTGGAGAGGGTAAAACCAGAGTACCTGGAGAAAAACCTCTCAGAGAAGAGTAGAGAACCAACAAACTCAGCCCACATATGATGCCAGGGCTGGGAATAAAACCTGAGCCACATTGGTGGAAGGCAAGTGCTCTCACCACTGCGCCAACCCTGCTCCCCTGGACTGAAACATCTATTAATAAAAATAATTGTTATCTCCTCAGCCCCACCCCCTGAAAGAATACCAATATCACCTTATAATCACCAGGACCTACTAAAATAATACACCTGGGTGGAGAGAGACAGTGTACATATAGAGTTAAGATTTTGTCCAGGGAAGCAATGCAGAGGCAGGTCTGGAAACTAAGTATATTATTTAACAATTATTTGCCAAAGGCGAAGTGATTATTGGTGAATATTCACTGAGACGAAGTCAAGGTGAATATTCACCGATAATCACTGAGCCTGAGGCGAATAATTGTTTTAGTATAAATACACAGGTGATTACTTCAAAAAATGGAAAGAAAAAGCATTCTACAACACAAAATAATTTTATGTTATCAAAAGCGCGCGAACGACTGGCAGCCATTTTGTTCGTCAAGGTGATTATCGTCTGATAATCAGAGATAGCGAACCAATCAGAGCGTGCGATTTTGTAAAATCCCCTGAGTATTTATACTGAAAATTATTTAGTCAAGAGAGAATAAAAGACAGGAGATACATTCCTAGTCTTGATATCAAAACTACACAAAAAGTTATTTTTTGGACATGAAAGTCTGTCTTGGAGAGGTCTGCATGCCTTATTGTGATGCTCATGGTATATCAAGTAGGACTCTTGTTGTAAATTCTGCCTGAATAATCCATAATAGAGAAACTCATACACATTTAAAAGCCATGAGTGGCTCTCTTAAATACAGATGAATAAAAGGATTTGCTTTGTAACAGTGGAGTCATACAGAAAACATACTTCCGTTTCTATAAATGTAACTTTTCTGTAGTTTTCATATCTCAGCTGACTCCCCGAGTGTCCCTCTTCAGCAGTTTTCAATATGAATTGTAGCAGCAAGAGAATTGTGTAAAGTAACAGGAGAATATTCTGAAAGCGCTCCACATCTAAATTTAAATCTAGCTCCCCTGGTAGAAATCCTACATAGGATCCTGCAGGATCCTCTAGGATTCCATAGGATCCTGTAGGATCTTGAATAGGATTAGGATCCTTTCCAGGATTTCAAACTAGGAAAGGATCCTAATCAGGATCCTGAACAAGATAACGATCCTGATCAGGATCCTGAATAGGATAAGGATCCTAATCAGGATCCTGAACATGATAAACATCCTGATCAGGATCCTGAATAGGATAAAGAACCTAATCAGAATCCTTAATGGGGTAAGGATCCTAATGCACACTCTTGATATAATCCATAGGATCTTGATAAGATCCTATAAGATCTCGATAAAATCCTATAGGATCTTGCTGAAGAATCTTGATAAGATCCTATAGGATCCAGCTAAAAAATCTTGATAAGATCCTATAGGATCTTGATAAAGAAATCTTGATAAGATCCTATAAGATCTCGATAAAATCCTATAGGCTCGTACTAAAGAATCTTGATAAGATTCTATAGGATCTTGCTAAAGGATCTTGCTAAAGGTTCTTGATAAGATCCTGTAGGATCTTGATAAAATCCTATAGGATCTTGCTAGAGGATCTTGATAAAATCCTATAGAAGCATTTCCACCTTTCCTCTGATCGTGATGTAGCTGTTAGTTTTAATACCAGTTTCATGGTTCACTGACAGAGGGAGGGGATAAAGGGGGCAAAACTTTATTGTCAGGTACAATGAAATCAGTTCAAATAACTTTGAAATTGCAAATGCATTTTTATTAAATTGACCTTACCAAATTCAAATATATGCTACCTGTGTTCCTCAAACACAAGTTTCTAAAGTCATGTTTTAATAAATTGACCAAGAGAGGCATTATGTCAATTTATTGGGTCGTGCATTTCTCATTTATGCACTGTAGGTGTAAGACACTTATAGTTGTAAGACTCTGTAGTTTCAGGTAGCATAATTATTAGGTCATTTTTGAGGTTGTGGCTCATTGTATACCATTCCTATCGTTAGGAACTTGCGACATAATGCATCAGAGGATGTACTGTACAATAAAATGTCTAAGTGTATTTTTCCTTTACGTTGCCTTTCTCCTGTGTACATGTATTGCTGTAGTCCGGTCAGCTGCGACTGGAGTTCATAAGCTATCTCCAATCATCACTTTCACGTCGATCGCCAACAAAATACCGCACCGCGCAACTCGAAGCTGATATTCTAAACAGGTCTTTTGTATTCGCTTTCTGAGCTTGGAAGACCAATAGAACACTTAAAAGAACCTCGTCTTTCTGTAATTCCCATAAATTGCTTCTGAAGCAAGAGCTAATAAACACACCGAAACACACCTCAATAATGGTCCGCCATATTGAGACAAGACTGCCGTCAAGGCCCTGGATCGAGATGCTTTGCTGCTGAACCAATCAGAGCATGCATATTTTCATGGCGGTAAACGCTCCTGGTCGTGCAGCGAGCTCAAGCGGTGAATGAAAATCGATATAAACTTCCAGGTGTGGTACAGTACGTCGATTGAATCAAACGTTTTCGATGGCTTGGTAAGAAGCAAGGCCGTATAAATTAAAAAAGTTTTTATTTTGGAAGTCACAATCAAGATTCGTTTGGGAACCATTCAAAAGCGCGCAGTTCGTGGTGAGTAAAACAACGACTTCCTTTGTTCACACATACTTTACGGTGCAGCTTAAATTTAACTTAAAAGACAATTGAAAAAGGGCTGTGTGTTTATTTTGATGAACTTAAAAATTTTTCTGTGGAAAGGTCGTCATTAATATCACGACATAGTACAAAGTAAAATCAACTCGGGCGCTGCTTTATAGCTTGGTTTACGAACTTCATGCGAAATGCTGGCTTACATTTGGCTTGCAAATCAAGCAGTCCCTCCTAGATTTTCCTTTAGTTTTTCAATGGATTCGGGTTTGAAAACTAGCAGAAACTGGAGCAAAAGGGAACACACGTAAGGAATAGTATAAATTTTTCATTTTTGTATCAGGACATTTTTGAGTCAGAATTTCCGTGTTGATTTTGATTTGGTTTTGAGTGCATGTATATAGCTAGATGCCCTCCCAGCTGTTCGTCTATTGTTTGGCATAATATATTTTGCGGAATTGGACCTAGAACAATTACCAATATAGACCTAGCCCTTTTTCTGCAAAGATTTCAACCTTGCTATATAAACTACATATACATCTCACTGGGTATTTTTATATTACAGATGCTGTGCAAGAGAAACCAAAATCAAGAGATAGCTAGATCAAAAGCAGCTAAGTCTTGATCATCATTGTTATTATGAAACAATATCTCGTCAGTCAGATCTTATTTTCTAAGTTTTGTTTCATGAAAATGAAGCTAACTACCACAATAACTACAAGGAGACTCATGACTTCATTGTTAATTTTTTTGAATAAATAGTATAAGGTGCAGATTCAAAATACCTGTAGTATTTGCTGTCTGAGGGTTACTGTCAGTGTGCATTACAAAAGAGACCCATATTAGTATATACAACTTACCAAGATGTCCTGCACTTTTGATATTAATGATTATATCAAAAGTAGAATGCCTGCATGTTGCATAGTATACTTTATTATAATTATAAACTACATACTTAATAAGAAGTATACTTTTAAGTAACCGAGAGTACTGTAATTTAAGTATACCTCTATTAGTACAGTTTAAGTCTACTTTAAGTGTAAGTGAAATATACTTTTTGGTTCTTAAAAGGTGTTCTGAATTCCAGCAAGATATTGACATCAATGAACCAAAAATGTTAAGATAAATTAAAACAGCATAGGCATACTTCTACTGCTGATTAACTGCAGAATTCTTGTAAGAAAATTTTAATCTGTGTGCCTGGAATGTTCATCTATTGTACCAAGAAGAAATTTTAATAGGCTGATGAAAACCCATTTCCTCATACTTGTCCAATACTCTGACAAATTTATGCACAGCTTTGTATTGAAATGCACTGCGTTGTATTGCATCGTTCTAGAATGCATTGTTGAACTCTTGTTATGGCCATATAATACAGTACAATGCTACCCATAAAATTTGTTGGAGTATTGGACAACCCTCCATTTCATGAGCAGTCTTTATGCTCAATGCAGTTTCAGACTATAAATACAATACAATGAATTGGCATTCCAAGTACAGTCATTTTGAATACAAGGGTTTTTTTTAGCAAACATTGACCTGTACAATAAATCCTTGCAGATGTTGATAAACAAACTAATCTTTGTTGTTAGCTACATATAATGTTAATTAACCCTTTAACTCCCATGCTCTGAGAAGCAATTCTCTTAGCAACTGCCATATATTTGGTTTTAAGTTAGTTGGGAGAATTTGGTATCAGAAGAATTTATGTCTGAGTTGATCATTTCTGTGATTCTCATTAACAGTTAGCCATACTGATAGTACATTGCACTGTTCTTGTCTGGAGAAGTTCCATGCCGTTCACTTCTGGGAGGTAAAGGGTTAATAGAAATTAGAACTGTCAATTCCTTGTGGTTAGTGTATTATTTTAAGTGCAAAATCAGATCTGTGTAGTTTAAGCCTTTGTAAACAACAGTTACGTGCTCTTTGAAAAGTTAATATTTGTCATAACTTGTATTATAAGGGTTGAATAAAATAATGTGTTATCAAGTTAGGTGCTTTTTCAAATGGATGCTTAATATACTGAAAGGGAACATGACATCAGAGGGATTTGTAGAGATAAGAACCAATCAGAATACTTATACGAATTTCCTAGGATCCTGTACAAGATCCTACACATTTGCTAGGATCTGCACAAGATCCTACACATTTACTAGGATCCTGTGCAAGATCCTACACATTTGCTAGGATCCTGTACAAGATCCTACACATTTGTAAGGATCCTGTACAAGATCCTACTCCTGTACAAGATCCTACACATTTGCTAGGATCCTTTACAAGATCCTACACATTTGCTAGGATCTTGTACAAGATCCTACACATTTGCTAGGATCCTGTACAAGATCCTACACATTTGCTAGGATCCTGTGCAAGATCCTACACATTTGCTATGATCCTGTGCAAGATCCTACACATTTGCTAGGATCCTGTGCAAGATCCCACACATTTGCTAGGATCCTGTACAAGATCCTACACATTTGTAAGGATCCTGTACAAGATCCTACTCCTGTACAAGATCCTACACATTTGCTAGGATCCTTTACAAGATCCTACACATTTGCTAGGATCTTGTACAAGATCCTACACATTTCCTAGGATCCTGCGCAAGATCCTATACATTTCCTAGGATCCTGTACAAGATCCTACGCATTTCCTAGGATCCTGTGCAAGATCCTTCGCATTTCCTAGGATCCTGTACAAGATCCTACTCATTTGCTAGGATCCTGGATAGGAACAGGATCTTGAACAGGATCTTGAACAGGATCCTGTAGGATCTTGTAGGATCCTACAGGATCCTACAGGATCTTACAAGATCCTAAGTAGGATCCTATAGGATCCTGTAGGATCCTACAAGATCCTAACAGAAAGACCTGTAGGATCCTGAAAGGATCTTAATCAAGATCCTATCAGGATCTTATTAGGATCCTATTTAGGATCCTAGGTAGGATTTCTACCAGGGTCAGGCCATGCATCTAAATTTGACTGGAGAATTCTTCGTAGTAGCCGGAGAATTCTCCGATCTCAGATGCCTAATGAACACCATGCCCTCTCTGTCCCTTACATTCTCTTGATTAAACAGTATACCAAGAGATAGCAAATTAATAAACATAATATCACACCTAATTTGCTATCCTACACGTGTGATATCACTAGTGAGATAGGATGTTATCGATATGCTACTACTGAACTTGGTATGCCACCATAAAATTTTCTATAACAAAAAGAAAATCCATAGTTGGTTGGAGAAGCAAATTTTTTACCCTCATGCCAAGATATGTTTCAGTCTCTTGCTGCGTCCACTCGTGAAGTAAGTGTCAACACTCAAAGATAAATTTTCTGTCTGCTCTAATCATATATCTTTTGTCTAATGCTTATTAAAGTCAAAACGAAAGTTATTGTACATACTGTAGAAAATGTTGGCATACAGTAGAATTATTTAAGGAGAAAAAAGACATACTTGTCCAATACTCTGACAAATTTATGCACAGCATTGTATTGAAATGCATTGTGTTGTATTGTTTCATTCTAGATTGCATTGTTGAACTATTGTTATGGCCATATAATACAATACAATACTATGAAAATTATTTGGTTGGAGTATTGGACAACCATAAAAAAAGACTGCAGGGTAACCAAAAATGGCACCATATCTGAAATTAAAACAAAGTTAAACTTACAATACCTTCTTGTCAACACTTGCAACCATTCTGTTATACTCTGTTTCCTCCTGCTCTGCCCTCAGTTTATTTAGCCGAGCAACAAGTTCTGGACTCTGATGTATATTAAACAAAACCGATTTAATTGAGATTTCTCCTTTGCATTCTTATGCCAACATTTTCTTCCCTTACAAAATGCATCATGACTGTTTTTCACATAAATGAATAAAATCATGCTTTAAAAGTAGTTAGTATAAATACTCAAAATTGCGCGCTCTGATTGGTTCGCTATCTCAGATTATCAGCCGATAATCACCTCGACAAACAAATTGGCTGCCAGTCATAAGCGTGCTTTTGATGAAATAAACTTTTTTTGTGTCGTAAAATGCTTTTCCCTGTCTTGTTTTGATATAATCAGCTGTGCATTTATACTAAAACAATTATTTTTCGCCTCTATCAGGCTCAGTGATTATTGGTGAATATATTCACCTTGACTTCATCTCGTCTCAGTGACTATCGGTGAATATTCACTGATAATCACTGCACCTTCGGCGAATAATTGTTACTTACTATTAATAGCAAATGAAATTTTGCGAAAGCATTTAAAACACCCTACCTTTTTACTGGTTTCAAGGGCGTGGAACATATTTCGCTTCCTGAAATCAGCTCGTGCAAATAAATCTTTGAATTTTGATCTGAAATAAAAAAACATAAACTACAAGCTTGAGCGATAGATTAATGGATATTACTTTATTATATTATTTTATGGATGATATTAAAAGAAAATAACGGAGATTTTGACGAATCATAGACATTGTTTTCATTCGAGTCATTTAAGCCTCTGAGGACCCCTACAAACTAAGGTGCCCAAATCACATGATTTATTGACTCATGACTTTACTAGCATTTACAACCCCAGGGAGAGAGGGTTATACTGCCATATATCGCCTATATATTCATGAGGGGAATGTAATGGCAGTGTAAATGGTGCAATACCGCATGAACAAAAGTAAAAATATCTCAACACTGCATCAAGATTTACCAAAATATTGAGACTGCTTGGTCTTGCAATACCGTAATATTGTACTTTCAAATACAAACTACCACAATACTGCAACAAAAATAATGCAACACCACATTACTGCAAACTCTTATATAGTTATGCGTCACTGTTAGCAATGTTGCCAAAATTACATACATACTTTATTGGCTCGTCCCCACAGGGCTTTTCAGAGTTAATTTAACATAAACTTTTCGCTAAGAATCCCAACTGGCAGAAGGCAGACCAATTGGCTGTTTACAAGCGTGGCCGATGATATGAAGGATATGAAACTCAGGATTACCACATTACATATCCAGGTAGTGATCAGGACAGGAATTGAACCTGGGACCGGGACCAGATTACAAGTCTGGCACCCTAACCACTCGGCCACGCTGCCTCCAAGCAACTGGCAATTTCATGCTTGTGCTTGCTGCTGTTTACCAGATTTGCAACTTTCCCAAACAAAAAGAGACAAGGCAATAAGAATGACGGCACCTGCTGTGCCACCTACTCTTACATACAATCTCCTTCTATGGAAAATCTTTTTGACAACCCTGGTGAAGGCTCTGGTTTTCAAGCAGCTTAATCTGGGTAGGGTATCGAAACCAGTGAGATTGGTTTATAATCTCATATCATTTTCCAGGAAATTGATCAACCAGTGTCTCGCTTCTTCTTGCTCCAGGGAAGCAGGAAAAAGAGAAACCGTAGGAACAAGGTGGAGCACTGATCATGTTGAAGGTTTTACTTTAGTCTAGACTAGGGAACATTTTGGAAGTTAAGTCTAGTATAGGGTAGGGAAATTCTGGTGAACCACATGTAGGTCTGATATAAGGGTAAGATTTCCGCACAGGTCCCTACTTCATTATGCATGCTGTAGATATACTATTTCGTTCCTCCAAAATATGTAAAGTTTGCGCATACAATGCTCAAGACAATAAAGCTACAGCATACATAATGAAGTAGGGACCTGTGCGGAAATCTTACCGGTATAAGCTTCAAGGATTCAAGAGGCACATCCCAGTTCTGTCCTCGTATACCGGTACACAAGAGCCAATACAAAAGACCAAACAATACACAACAGCTAAACAATGACTCCTAAACAAAGAAAACACAACGGTTATTCCCTCGTGTACCGGTATACGAGGGTCTCAATGGGGTTAACCGTTAGCCGTAAAACGGGCAAAAAATATTAGCCGTTAGGCGTAAATATTGAAAAATTTTAGCCGTTAGCCGTAAAAAATATTAACCGTAAAACAGCCAAGAATATTAACTGTTAGCCATAAAACAGTCAAAAATATTAACTGTTAGCCGCAAAAGTCATCACCCCAAATTGAGACCTTCGTATACGAGGACAGAACTCACATCCCCAAGGGGGTACAAACTTGTTGGGTTTTCTTGTTTTCGCTACTGTTGGTGTAGTCCCCAAGCTATGTGTTCTCAACGTTTTGAATGTTTCCTCCATGGTATTATGTTACAATTCATCCGTGGTGATGGCGTTCGTTTTTTACCTGAGTGTAAACGGAGCCATACCCAAAGTTGCTTCACTAAACAAAAAGGAATGGCCTCTTTTCCAGTGCCATCGCATTTGCCTTCTTCCTCTTGACTCAGTGTCTCTCTCGCGAAGGGTGATAATTTTTTTCGCCAGTTCCTTGGGGATTTTGCCTGACTTTAACGCTTCTAAAGTGGTGTGTTGAATTCGTTTGGTCAAGACAATATCAGCCGCCATTTTGTTTTCTTTTCTATTTATAACACCGCTGTCTCGGTTGACGGGCGGCTCAAAAGAAGGGTAGATCCCTTCTGCAGGTAAGAACTGCATGCTAGCATACATATAGAGCACTTTATATGTTAATTAACAATTATTCGCCGAAGGCGAAGTGATTCTCGGTGAATATTCGCCGAGACGAAGTCGAGGTGAATATTCACCGAGAATCACTGAGCCTGAGGCGAATAATTGTTTTAGTATAAATACACAGATGATTATTTCAAAAAAGGAAAGAAAAGCATTGAACAACACGAAAAAAATTATTTCATCACAAGCGCGCGAACGACTGGCAGCCATTTTGTTCGTCGAGGTGATTATCGGCTGATAATCCGAGATAGCGAACCAATCAGAGCGCGCGATTTTGTATAATCACCTGAGTATTTATACTAACACCATTTATAAAATAACTCAGATACTACGTGCGCACTGATTGGCTGAAAACCTATGGGTTATTGTGCCGGTAAACCCATAGAAAAAGGCATCCGGACCACGAGCCATAAACAAAACCCGCTATTGATCTGCAAACAACGATTTTAGAAAGGCTAAAAAACAGAACAAGTTACTTACCCAGCCCTTCTTAATCTTAAAAGCGTTGGTTTCCACATTTTATTACTGAGGGTCACAATTCGCGACTGCCATAGCTTTAGAAGTTATAAAGTACAAAGCTGGAAAGCAGTTTACATTTCACGACGATGCCAAATCGCAGAGAAAGACAACAACTGTGTGAATTTCTGGTGTAGAAAGTCTCTAGGAAAACTTAACCAAGTGCCAACCAGCAACAAAACGGATAGTTTTAGCATTCTTGATTTATGTTATGTCAAAATTAAATTCCTTAATGAAAGAAATTGTTCCAAAAAGAGATCTCTGATCAAGATATGGTTCAAAATCGGCCGCTGTAGGTTGTAAACAAGCTGCCAACGATGATGAAAGATGTCAGAGTTTCGGGCTGGTTTTTTCCAACATTTACACAAATTATTCCGCGATATTGATGTCACAACCTACCTCAAACCACCTGACTTCACAAATCGACAAATATTAACGCCAATATGTGGCTACGGCAAAGAAACCTTTCTTCGACATATTTACATCGGTCGCTGTACGAGCATATAAAGTTACATGCGACAACTTCGCAAATGCAGCCACGTCGTTACCGCAGCATTTCTTGATCACAATAAAGTCCAGAAAACAGATCTTAAACCACTGCGGCTTGTTAAAAGTGAATGAAGTCCTCCATTACAATAGCTGCCAGTTCCGTCCGTAAGCACGAAATTCTTACGGATCGACTCAACAAAATACAGCTGCGAGGTACAATAAATTTCTACTGACTCAGTCTGTAGTAAACAAACCACGAACGTATTCTTTCATTGTACGTTCGCATGAATATGTGTTGACTTTTCCTGTCAAACAGCTTTCATAAGTCATCATGAAATGAGTGCAAAAACCCGTGTTTTGAAGTGCTGCTGTTTGTTGTTTGACTGAACTGAGTTTTGAGAAAGTTCAGCGCTATTAAATCGTGAGTCATGATTGGCTTATGATGACTTTAGAGAGAAGACATGACTTGATCACGGTACTTAAAGCATACTTTTTACCTCAAAGACTCCATTCTACTAAAAGTTATTTTATAAAAGCAATAGATCACACTTTCTATAGGTTCAACGGCGTGATAACCCACTTGGTATGTTGGGAGAACACTCGAAAAGCTTGTAAATCACTCGCCTTCGGCTCGTGATTTACAAGCTCTTCTCGTGTTCTCCCAACATCCCGCGTGGGTTATCACGCCGGTAAACCCATAGAAAGTGTGATCTATTGCTTAAATATGGTATATCCTAATATGGTATCACATCCACTCAACTACAATCGCATGCACTTATATGCACTCACCTTCACTTGTATGCACTCACCTTCACTTGTATACACTCACCTTCACTTGTATGCACTCACCTTCACTTGTCAGGAGTGCTCAACGAATGTTTTTTTCTAGAAAGGTGTTTTATTGCATGTTACGATGTTTTGCAATCTGCGGAGTCGTTTTTGGTTAATAATTAACTAGCGTGGGAAAAAAAGAGCCGCTCCTCACTGCCAGCAAGCAACGGTTATTCAATTATTTTAGCCAGCAAGCAAAGGCCTATTTACTCAGTTGTTGCCAGAAAGCTTTCAATTCCAAGGAAAAACTCCCAGCCAGGATTTTTATTGCGTTGTTTTGCCAGCGGCTTATTTTGACTTTTCAGATCTGCCAGCCAGGAAATTTATTTAGAAGTTGCTTTTTGCCAACATCTAATTTGAGTTTTTGTTATCTGTAGCCTGGATTTGTCATATTGGTGTGTGACATGACTCCTAAATTACATGATTAGAGATCTCTAGCTAGAGAGCACTGCAAAAGGCTGCAGGTCAGCTAGAAATAAAGCATACCATTCTTTTCCCAGCAAGTTTTTATCCAATATGCGAGCAATATGCGAGCAAGTTTATCGGTATTTCAGAAAAAAGCTAGCAAGGTTCTGGCTCAAACGGAAATTAATTTCCCAGCCAGCTCAGTACGGTCTGCGGAGCGGGTATTTGGAGGAGCGGCTCCGCTAGGTACTCTTGACTTGTATTCACTCACTTTCACTTGTATGCACTCACCTTCACTTGTATGCACTCACCTTCACTTGTACGCACTCACCTTCACTTGTCAGGGGCGGATCCAGGATTTTACATGAGTGATTTGCGGCATGAGTGATTTTCAACTAGGGGGGTTTGGGGGCATGCTCCCCCAAGAAAATTTGAAATTTAGTGCTCCCAGAATGCAATTTTCCTGCATTCTGAGAGCACTTTAAGCCATTCAGACACATTAACAGTACCTCCTCAGAAAGGCATAATTCTGTACAAAAAAGTCAATTCTGTGTATTTACACAGACAAACCAGAATAACATTAATTTTTTTTTTGTCCAGAAATTTGCCTTTCTGTGTCTAAGGAGTCTAGCATGTGTATTCTGTGTATTTACACAGACAAACCAGAATTTGAAATTTAGTGCTCTCAGAATGCAATTTTCCTGCATTCTGAGAGCACTTTAAGCCATTCAGACACATTAACAGTTCCTCCTCAGAAAGGCATAATTCTGTACAAAAAAATCAATTCTGTGTATTTACACAGACAAACCAGAATAACATTAATTTTTTTTGTCCAGAAATTTGCCTTTCTGTGTATAAGGAGTCTAGCATGTGAATTAAGATTGAGGGCTACTTTTGAAAATGTAGTAGATCTGCTGCCTGGATTGCTGTCTTGGATGCTTGTGGGGGTGCCAATAACTTTCCAATGAGAATCAGGTCAGTTAGCTCAAAGTGGGAATGTTTCTTTAAGAAACATTGTTGTGGAAAGTATCAGGAAAACTGAAAAGTTGGAATCATGCTTGCCTTTTTCAGCCTTTCAGATCAGTGTATAAATTGATGTGGTCCAATGAGCTCAGACTGAGAGAATATGTGAAAACCATTTAAGCTTATCAAGTGTCAGTGGAAAAATAACTCTAAAAACTATTGAAGAATGACTTTTTTGTCCAGATATAAGTATTAATACAATAGACCCTTCTCCAAAATGGCGCCGGCCGAGAGAGGTCTGGAAACTGGGGGTATAGTTTGTTGACATCTGGAGTCGCAGAGATCGATTTCCGGCATTTTTTGTAGGAAGATTTACAAAAATTGAAAATGCCACATAACTGTTGTGTCCCCTTTTGTAATACTACATCAAAGAAGAATAAGAACCTTCGATTTCACCGTTTTCCCAAGAAACGAGAGCTTAAAGACCAGTGGATTGCTAAAATTCGCCGCGACGAGGGAGATCATTTCGCTGTTACAGAGAACACACGCGTCTGCTCGAAGCACTTCTGCGAGGAAGATTACACAGTTAGCGAAGAAGGAAAAGGAAAGAAAACTGTTCTGAAGAAAGGTTCTGTTCCAACTATTTTTAAATGGTCTATTGAAAAACGATCTCGGAGTACTTTTGTGAGCAAAGGAAAGCGTAAAGGTGAAGCTTTGAAGGCGCCACGAAAGAAACGGCAACGAAAGATCTGCCCGCACTGCGAAAGAAAACA
Source organism: Ricordea florida (assembly GCA_949710005.1). Classification (NCBI taxonomy): domain Eukaryota; kingdom Metazoa; phylum Cnidaria; class Anthozoa; order Corallimorpharia; family Ricordeidae; genus Ricordea; species Ricordea florida. The sequence continues at coordinate 5,174,910 of OX453283.1, read as the reverse complement.
AGCTGCTATTGACAGACTGCAAAGTGATCTGGAAGGAACTAATGCACAGTTGAAAGAACTTAGTGAAAGGTTTGAGCATTTCAAAAAGGAAAAGGGAGAGCAAGAGGTTGCCGGCGCCTTAAAGGAGGACAAACACGTGTGTTTTTCTGCTGAAAACTTCCGTAAACAGGACCAGTTAATTCGATTTTACACAGGTATTGTAAACTGGACTGTGTTTTTTCAGTTGTTTAACTTTATTGTCAGTAGATGTAAGGGTATGAAATACTGGAGATCTGACATTAATGCAGATGAAAATCACCGGCATGAGCCTGATCAGCTACGTCAAGGAAGACCTCGAAGTTTGTCGATGCTTGATGAGTATTTTCTAACTCTTGTCAGATTAAGACATGCCTTCCCAGAGGAGCATCTAGCTTACCTTTTTAAAATATCAAGGGCAACAGTTTCAAGAATATTCCTTTCTTGGATTAACTTGTTGTACTTTGAATTGGGATCCATTCCCATCTGGCAAAGCAGAGACCTGATTGAGGAAACTATGCCCATTCCTTTTAAAGAAAGGTACCCAGCCACCAGATGCATTTTGGACTGTACAGAAATCAAGATTTACAAACCATCATCCTTGCGAGCTCAAAGTCAGTGTTTTTCCTCTTACAAAAACACTACAACTGCAAAGGGATTGTTAGGAATTGCACCCTCTGGTGCTCCTGTATTTATTTCTGATCTTTACACTGGTAGTATTTCAGATAAGGACATCACAAAACAAAGTGGAATTCTAGAGCTGTTGGAAAAGGGTGATGACTGCATGGCAGATAAAGGATTTAACATTAAAGATCTACTGGAACCAATTGGAGTGACTTTGAATATACCTCCCTTTCTTTTGGATAAGGCCCAGTTTAACGAGGAAGAAGTTGAAAATACACAGTCAGTAGCTAGTGTTCACATCCATGTGGAAAGGGCTATAAGTAGAATCAAAATGTACAAAATCATTACTAATGTTGTGCCCCTGTCTCTGGCAGGAGCGTTAAATCAGATTTGGACAGTCTGTTGCATGCTGTTATTATTTCAGTCCCCAATTATTGACCAGGAAAAGTATGAAGACTGATCATTCTGGTCAATAAAGTGCCTGGATTTATTGTAAAAAAATTAAACACCTTCTATTATGTAAAATCACAACAGTTAAGAGATCCAGAAGTCTGTTTCTTTCCCTTGTATTTTGCACAAAAACATGCATGTACAAAACACAAATTTACACTTTGCATGCTGTTGGTCATCAGTTATCTGCTTATTGCCTCAAAAAATAAGGCAAGCAGTGAGAAAAATAAAGTTCATGAACTTTGGAAGTGACTTTGTGAAAAACTCCAGGATCAAACTCAATTTTTTGTACAAAAAGATTTTCTGACCCCTCCTTCGAATGGATACAAAATTTGCTCCACAACAACCCTGATATTCCCATTAGGCCTTGTAGCTGAAAGTAATACTTATGGTTATGCTTGAGTCTTATTTCTCCATTGTTATCTCGATGAATACAAATGTCCCTTTTAAGTTCTAAACATTCCTCAATTGACTTTCCCTTCATTGAAAACAAGCTCTTAATTTCCAGAATTCCAACCGATGGATTCTCATTAGGATCATAAATAATACCATCAGGCGAACAACCCATCCAGTAAATGTCAGGATGAATCAACAACCCACATTTGAAAACTTCTACTTGAGGGCCTGATAATTCCTTGAACTCTTTGACAACCATTGGTTCCATGTCTAGACCATATTTCATGGCCTCAGTCTGCACCTTTGTTGATGAAAATAAAGTATGTAAGAACCTATCATTAACTGGTGCTTTTCTAGAAACAACTTCACCGAATCTTGAAGAAGTTATTCTGAATGCTCGCTCTTGGTACCAAGTTGAGCAACTGGACTGACTTCTCGTATTCTTCTCAATTTCCAACGCTTTTTCTCGAGATAACATGACATTTGATAGGAAGGGTTTTTCTTCTTCTGGCACTGTTGGTGGTGGCCCTTTCCTAACGAGTTCAGGTAAAGTAATTTCTACGGGAAAGTCAAACACTGCCTCAAGGTCCTCACTGTAAACAGTATCTACAAAGCCCGGTGGATATATATCCCTTAACTGATTTGCTAAAGGACACCCTTCCAAGAAATTCCCCCATGGAAGGGACTTGTGTGTTGCTGAGTTAGAGTATTGAAGCCAAGAAGCATAAGTGGTAGGACTCTCAACTGAGATGTTTTCTCCAAGTTGTTGAACGTGTCTTTCGGTAATCAGCCGTTGTTCGATAGGTCTGGGATCGTATAAATACTCCTGTACAGTCTTAGGTGCTATTTCGCGAGGCTTTCGATCTATTCGTGGTTTCACAAACTCGGAAGCAAACCATCTTTGTGGCTCTAGCGAAGGACCTCGAGGTTTATGCCACTGTTGTAGATGGGAGGTTGGAGAGTCGTCATCGTGTAATTTTACCGTTACATGTGTAAACAAAGCAGCTAAATGCTGGCATTTCCCAGTTCCAGCTTTACATGAACATTGAGTGGTAACTTCGATGCCGTCTTCTTCCAAACTATCAAATACAATTCTTAGTTTATGTGGTGCTTCGGTTTTCCTCATCGAGCGATAACATCTTGCTTTTACGACGCAGCAATCCTCAGAAAACAATATCTTGACATTCTCAAGGTACGTTTCCAGGTAGTACTTGTCTCCTTTTTTCCTTCCCTTCTTGCTTTCGAGCCACTTATTCGAACACTCTAAAATAGATCTCTCGAAGTTTCCATTCTGCGTCACATTTCTCTCTACGCTTTCCGCCATAATGAAACTTCATACCCCAAGTTTCCAGTCCTCTCTCGGCCGGCGCCATTTTGGAGAAGGGTCTATTGTACCACAGACACCAGTTATGTATCTGTATTGTTCTCCATCAGTTTAAGGATTACATCAATCCAGATGGAACATAACTCACAAGTACTCTAGAAACACTAGTGACTGCCTGGTACAAAATTATTCATTTAAAATATTTTCCATTCTCACTCTTCTGGGATGTAAATTAGCAAATAAATCTATAATTTGTTCAAGATCTAATTCCATTTCCCTATGGGCATGCATCAGTGCTAATCCATTCAGTCTATATCCTGGACCATTGTACTTCTCAAATAAGTCTTCAGATTTCGGAGGGTTGAAATGGACCTTTCGCAAGATGCCGATGAAATAGGAATAGTGATCAGGATTTGAAGTATGGTATATCCTCACAAAGGTAGAATCCTACAAACTCTTCTCTGACTGTTTTGGTCGAATCGAGAAATCTGATCACCACTGAAAGGTTTTTTTTTATTTGATATGTCAGCTGCTTCGTCAGACATAATAGAAAAATATTTGCTGTCCCTGCTTTTCCTGTGACAAATTATTCACTATGATAGCACCCACAGTTGTAATCATCTCATTTTGAATGGTTTTAGAAATATAAGTCGCATTTCTGGGAGCGGTTTCCAGGTGATGTTTTAGTGTTTGGTCGCCGCTGTCAATTCGAAATTCTAACAGTGCATGGAAATTACCGGAAAGACTGCCATTTCCTCGATCATCATCTCGTGTACCTGTGAAGGCTATGTTGTTTTTTCCGCAGAAAATTATTGTTTTAAAAAGGGATTTCAGAATTTCGCGATTTCTATTGATTTGCTGTTGAAGTAAATTGTTGATCTGCTGATCAATTGGAACCGCTTCTCTTCTCATGTTTCTCAGAAAATTCTCCATTGCGATCACTGCAAAATTATGCATCTCACATTTCCCGCTGGCGTGTTTGGTAAAACGTGAAACGGCGGACGTCCAAAGTGTGAGTGGAGACTTGAACAATTTGTCTAGTTTATTCGTATTTCGCCCCCACTGGACTCCAAAACAAACAAACGGTAAACAAAATGCACCATCGACATATTTAGAGTATGCTAGCCAGGGAAATCTTTTCAGCCAGCTCCACACAAAATGACGGCTAGAATTAGAACATTCCACGGAAATCAAATAGCTCACCTGGTTTCCACACATTCTCTATGAACTTGAACTTGTCCTGGTCCGAATATGAGTTGACTTCCTTGAAAACCAAGCCAACATCATACTGTGAACAGTCCTCCTTCCGACAAACTGGATCGCCTCGAACCATCATTTATAATTAAAATTTCCCTTGTCTTCCTCCGTAGCAAGTTACTTTAACAATGAACTCTGATCGGAGCAAGAACAAACGAGGGACTTTCGGGGAGAGGCTTCCCTTTATATACGATTGTCAGTAGTTTGCACGGTAGTTTCCGTCCTGGATAGCCAATCACAACCGAGTTTGAGTGGTTCGCAAGACAATGCGAGTGATTCTGGCCAATAGAGGAGGGTTTTGAGTGATTTGTGGAAAGATCGATAAACTAACCACTCCCACCCACTGCGTACAAATTTTGTCCGGTCGTGCCTACGATTTTTTTCGTGTTGTTCTCCGAAGTCTCGACAAAGGACGAAAGCGCGCGAACGGAGATTCGTCAAATTCGTTCGGAATGGACTGGGTTTGCTGTGTAATCGACGGTAAAACGAGATTCGACGATTTTTTTCTTTGTTTTATTTCATAATAAACACTCTAACAAGAAGGATAATTGATTTCTTGAGCTTCAAGAAACAACCTGAGAAATAACAAACCCAGGTTTGGAAACATTTGAGTGATTTCTGGAAATCACTTGAACTACTCTGGATCCGCCCCTGCTTGTATTCACTCACCTTCACTTGTATTCACTCACCTTCACTTGTATTCACTCACCTTCACTTGTATGCACTCACCTTCACTTGTATTCACTCACATTCACTTGTATGCACTCACCTTCACTTGTATTCACTCACCTTCACTTGTATTCACTCACCTTCACTTGTATGCACTCACCTTCACTTGTATTCACTAACCTTCACTTATATTCACTCACCTTCACTTGTATTCACTCACCTTCACTTGGATGCACTCACCTTCACTCGTATTCACTTGCCTTCACTTGTATTCACTCACCTTCACTTGTATTCACTCACCTTCACTTGTATTCACTCACCGTCACTGGTATTCACTAACCTTCACCTAAGTTCACTCACCTTCACTTGTACGCATTCACCTTCACTTGTATACACTCACCCTCACTTCTATGCACTCACCTTCACTTGTATTCACTCACTTTCACTTGTATGCACTCACCTTCACTTGGATGCACTCACCTTCACTTGTACGCACTCACCTTCACCTGTACGCACTCACCTTCACTTGTATGCACTCACCTTCACTTGTATTCACTCACCTTCACTTCTTTCACTTGTATTCACTGACCTTCACTTGTATTCACTCACCTTCACTTGTACGCACTCACCTTCACTTGTATGCACTCACCTTCACTTGTATTCACTCACCTTTACTTGTATTCACTAACCTTCACTTGTATTCAGTCACCTTCACTTGTATTCTCTAACGTTTACTTATATTCACTCACCTTCATTTGTATTTATTCACCTTCACTTGTACGCACTCAGCTTCACTTGTATTCACTAGCCTTCACTTGTATGCACTCACCTTAGCTTGTATTCACTAACCTTCACTTGGATGCACTCACCTTCACTTATACGCACTCACCTTCACTTATACGCACTCACCTTAAGTTATATTCACTCACCTTCACTTGGATGCACTCACCTTGACTTGTATGCACTAACCTTCACTTGTACGCACTCACCTTCACTTGGATGCACTCACCTTCACTTGTCAGTATCCACTAACCTTTACTTGTACGCACTCACCTTCACTTATACGCACTCACCTTTAGTTATACGCACTCAACTTCACTTGTATTCACTCACCTTCACTTGTATTCACTCACCTTCACCTGTATTCATTCACCTTCACTTATATGCACTCACCTTCACTTGTATTCACTCACCATCACTTGTATTCACTTACCTGCAATTCACCTCTACGCACTCACCTTTACCTATATGCACTCACCTTGACTTGTATTTACTCACCTTCAGTTAAACGCACTTATATTCACCTCTATGCACTTACTTTTACGAACAAAGTAAGTGTAATATGAACACTATTTAAGCCATTAGTTTCCCTGGGTGTGGCTAAAACGATTTACAATTCTTTTTGTCAGCCACATTATTATTATTACTGCCCAGTTTGGGGTGGTAGAAATATTCCATTAATTGAAAAACGTTAAAAAACACCAAAGTCGGGATGCTAGGGTCATAACAACATTTAGTTATGAATACAGTTCTTCTCATCTTTTTCTCCACTTAGGTGAGCCAATTTGATCTCCAATCGAAATAAAGAGCAACATTTTAAAATTTGAAAAAACGAGCACTTTTTTAGCATAATTTGGCCAAAAAAGGAGCAGTGCTACAAGCATAATTTGCTACTTTTACTAGCGCAATCTATAAAAGGCTAAAGCAGGGGCATAGCCAGGGTGGTGAGGGGAGAAGGGGGGTTGGCTATGGTACAGGTCCTCTGGAATAAGCGCCTATATTTATTGCGAGAGTCAGCATTAAATCTTCAAGTTGCGATAAACCTCCCTCCTAGTAGCAGATTGGATGCTATTCAAAACTGTGATGCCGTATGCAGCTATCACAGTTAACATTGTCGGATTTTAAAGCTTTGAGCCTACGTGACAAAACCGAAAGGTAACATGGATAGCTGTAAATCCTTTGTAACTTTGCTGTAATTTCGCCATAGTACTAGAGAAAACATTTCTAATATACATTTGCCTCTTTGATGTAATCACTTTACTGGTGCGTCATAGCTGATGGTGGTGTGAGAGAGGGGGAGGTAATAGACCAGTTTCGTATTCTCAGTATTGGACTGGAACTAGCTTGCAGTGGAAGCTAATGGGGGTTCAATTCATTATGATGATAAAAATAACAATCAACGTTATTTATTTTTCCAGGGCGGCACTTTACAGTATAAAATATTGATGAGCTCTTGGCCTTAAAAACTATTTGCATGTGAAAAGATTGACCAGCATTAGCCTCAATTGCAAGCTGGTTCCAATCCAATACCGAGAATACGAAACTGTTCTAATCTGAGGCCCCATTAGGGGTTTTAGGGCTACGGTATATTTGCGAAAAAAGTTATAGGGATACGGGATATTTAGAAAAGAGATAGTGGGATATCGAACGTCAAAGTTTTCTTTTTTGAAAGAATAAAACAGGTTAATTGATCAATATGAAAGACACGAAAAGTAAAAAAAGTGCTTGAAAATACGAATGAATGTATTTCCCCATGAAATATTGACAGTGAAATAAAGCTCTTAAAAGTACAAATCAATGAGCAACTGAATTTTACCAGACATATAAGTAATCTATGCACCAAGGCCAGTTAAAAGAGAGGGGTCTTGTGAGTAGCGTATAAGTGAAGGTGAGTGAACACAAGTGAAGGTGATTGCGTAAAAGTGAAGGTGATTGCGTACAAGTGAAGGTGACTGCATACAAGTGAAGGTGAGTAAATACAAGTGAAGATCAGTGAATACAAGTAAAGGTGAGTGCGTATAAGTGATGGTGAGTGCATACAAGTGAAGGTGAGTGCATACAAGTGAAGGTGAGTGAATATAAGTGAAGGTGAGTGAATATAAGTGAAGGTGAGTGCATACAAGTGAATCTGAGTTCATACAAGTGAAGCTGAGTGAATATAAGTGAAGGTGAGTGAATATAAGTGAAGGTGAGTGCGTATAAGTGAAGGTGAGTGAATACAAGTGAAGGTGAGTGAATACAAGTGAAAGGGTTAGCATACAAGTTAAGGTGAGTGCGTATAGGTGAAGGTTAGTGAATACAAGTGAAGGTTAGTGAATACAAGTGAAGGTGAGTGAATACAAGTGAAGGTGAGTGCATACAAGTGAAGATGAGTGCGTACAAGTGAAGGTGAGTGCGTACAAGTGAAGGTGAGTGCATCCAAGTGAAGGTGAGTGCATCCAAGTGAAGGTGAGTGAATCCAAGTGAAGGTGAGTGAATATAAGTGAAGGTGAGTGAATACAAGTGAAGGTGAGTGCGTACAGATGAAGGTAAGTGCGTACAAGGGAAGGTGAGTGCATCCAAGTGAAGGTGAGTGAATATGAGTGAATACAAGTGAAGGTGAGCGCGTACAAGTGAAGGTGAGTGCATCCAAGTGAAGGTGAGTGCATCGAAGTGAAGGTGAGTGAATCCAAGTGAAGGTGAGTGAATATAAGTGAAGGTGAGTGAATACAAGTGAAGGTGAGTGAATACAAGTGAAGGTTAGTGAATACAAGTGAAGGTGAGTGAATACAAGTGAAGGTGAGTGCATACAAGTGAAGATGAGTGCGTACAAGTGAAGGTGAGTGCGTACAAGTGAAGGTGAGTGCATCCAAGTGAAAGTGAGTGCATCGAAGTGAAGGTGAGTGAATCCAAGTGAAGGTGAGTGAATATAAGTGAAGGTGAGTGAATACAAGTGAAGGTGAGTGCGTACAGGTGAAGGTAAGTGCGTACAAGGGAAGGTGAGTGCATACAAGTGAAGGTGAGTGTATAGAAGTGAAGGTGAGTGAATACAAGTGAAGGTGAGCGCGTACAAGTGAAGGTGAGTGCATACAAGTGAATCTGAGTTCTTACAAGTCAAGCTGAGTGAATATAAGTGAAGGTGAGTGAATATAAGTGAAGGTGAGTGCGTACAGGTGAAAGTGAGTGAATACAAGTGAAGGTGAGTGCATACAAGTGAAAGTGAGTGAATACAAGTGAAGGTGAGTGCATACAAGTGAAGGTGAGTGCATACAAGTGAAGGTGAGTGTATACAAGTGAAGGTGAGTGCATACAAGTGAAGGTGAGTGCATATAAGTGCATGCGATTGTAGTTGAGTGGATGTGATACCATATTAGGATATACCATATATGGTATTAACATATAAAGTGCTCTATATGTATGCTAACATGCTTTTCTTACCCTTCTGGGTACCTCCTCTTCCCTCACATGAGTGCTGTCGCGAAAAAACGTATTTTTACAAGCACTAACTAACAAAAAATTAGGACTATGGTACACATGAAGAGTGGAAGGTACTTTTGTTTTGTGTAGAAGGCTCTACTTGGTTTCTCACTGTACAGTAATTTTCAGATTGATTCGTAACAGTTTTCTACACTAGACTGTTTACTTCCGGGTATTCTATCGATCGCCAGTTCCAAACTTTTTCAACTTGGCTGTCTGATCATGGAGCAGCCTGTTGCAGTGAATGTACTGATCTTAGTCGCTTTTTCCTTGAACGGCGATTGGAAAAAGCTGGCTAGAAAGCTTGGGCTTTCCGAAGAGGTCGGAACGATAGAGGCGGATTACATGGGAGATATTTTGGAACAGGCATATAGGATGTTGATCACTTGGCAACAACGCGACAGCGCCAAGGCAACCTATCAAGCTTTGGCCGAGGCGCTGCGAGACGTCGGAAAACGGGCTTTGGCTGAAAAATACTGTGAAAAAACACAGACATGTCCACAAAGTCATGGTAGGGGGTTTTAGAGTCTATATAAAACACGCATTTTAAGTGCAGAATATTCCTATTGGTAGTGAAGTCCTTTCATAGCTGAGTCGATTTCTTCTCAGCGATTTCTTCAGAATAACAGTGCACTTAGTAATCATTTCAGTGTAGACATTTACTTCTTTAAAAAATCATTCAACATGTTCAGTCCGCAATTTCTGTTGGAATGATTTCCGCACAGGTCCCTACTTCATTATGCATGCTGTAGCCATACTGTTTCATTCTACAATAACAAGAAATGTTTACATGTGCATTACCCTAAACAATTCATCTGCTGCATGCATAATGAAGTAGGGACCTGTGCGGAAATCTTGCCTTTCTGTTTTATCATGTAGGACCTCAAATGCTTGCTGGCCTAGATTAGCCCCTTGCTTTCGACGTTGCACTGGAAACTTGAGATAAATTCTATACACGCAAATTGCGTGTAAATTCACTGCATGTAAGATTTTACACGCCCGTTTTTTTTGCGAGTAAATCGCGTATAAAACCGTCATATTGCACGCGCTGTACTGTAGACTGTCAGACAATGAATTTTAGCGATTGTAGCCTATGAACAAATAACAATAAATCCTGTTCATAAGCACATCAGGGTTTTTAGGGGTGGGGTAGGGTGGGTTTGGGTGGGGTGGAGAGGGGGAAGGCACCTATTTTAGGCGGGGTGATTTATAACTTTTTCTACTTTCAGGGTGGGTACTGAATACAGGTGGGCATTCATGGGAGGTGGGGCTACTAGTGAATGACTGCTATACCTTTGCACTCTCTTTTGTAGTGAAACATATCTTTGTGACAAGACAGACAAACCATATGCAATAGGGGTACATGCAGTAGAGCATTGAAAATGACACCACTATTTTTGGTGCCATGGGGGTTTTTCAAGCAGTTTTTTTTTGCATGGGGGCAAATCTTCATTTGGTTTCTTTTATAAATTCAGAAATAGTAAATCTCAAGACTGGACCATTGTCTGATGATGACCATGAGGGTATAGCTGATGAACTTGGAAGAAAATGGCGGTGGCCTGGAAGACTATTGGGGCTGGATGAATCTTCACTGGATAAGATACAAGATAAACCCAATAACCTGAAGGAGCGTTCATACAGAATGCTGGACACATGGCGCAGTAAAGAGGGATCCAGTGCGACATACAAGTCTTTATCACAAGCTTTACTCCATAAGGTTGTGCAAAGGCAAGACATTGTGGACAAATACTGTAAACACCAAACAGAAGCAGGTTAGCATATTTTTTGGCTACATTTCAGAATACTTGGCCACTTCATTTACATACTGATGAGCCATTGTAATATCCCTGGTGAAAATCTTTGAAGATCCTTGAAGATCTGCATGAAGATCCTTGTGCAGATCTTTGAAGATCGTAATAAAAAATCCTCACAGATCTTCAAAATTCTTGGTAAGATTGCCAAGGACCTTGCCCAGATCCTTGAGTATCCTTGAAGGTCCTTGCATGTACCTTGAAGATGTTTGTCCTTCAAAGATCCTTAAGGATCTAGGCAAGGTCCTAGCACAAGTTATATCCTTAAGGATCCTGACAAAGATGTTTACAAGGATCTTTGCCAGGATCTTCAGAAGATCTTGAGAAGATCCTCATGAAATCTTTGAGGATACTTCTAAGATCCTTGTCTTTGCAGATCTTTTAAGATCCTCGAAGATCCTGCAAAGATTTTAACCAGGGATGCCTAGTTCTTCAACAGCCTTCAACACATGTAAATGAAGTAGCCAGTGTAATCGTTCCCATTTTTTCAATTTGTGTAGTTCCACACGTGGAACAAAAAAGAGAAAAATAAAGAACAAAAAAAAAAAAAGACGAAGAGAAAAACGTGATGTAGTGTCAAAGTTAGCCTCCTGTCATGATAGCCAGTCAGAGTAATTAAGCTAGAAATAGCTCCTGTTTATTACTGGTAATAGTAATTTTAACCAATATGGAGTAAAACCTTGGCTCTATATATTTACAAACTAAAAGGTATATAAACTTTGTTTTAAGTCAACTGTATATATTGCTGAGCAAGATGTCAATGAGAAATGGTTTTGTTTCAAGATGATGACACTCTTTTGAATCCTATTTGCTTATTAGTGACTACGAAATCAGTTGATCAAGAAGATCTTGGTTCAGTGGAAGAGAAAATGGGAAGTTTGACAGTCAGCCCATCTCACGAAGCAGCAGCTGCAGCTAGTAATCAGATTCAGTGCCGGGAGACACAAGCAATGGAAAATCTGATATAGGTACAGTATATAGTACATAATAACAATTGAAGTGAATGTCAGGGGCGGATCCAGAGTAGTTCAAGTGATTTCCAGAAATCACTCAAATGTTTCCAAACCTGGGTTTGTTATTTCTCAGGTTGTTTCTTGAAGCTCAAGAAATCAATTATCCTTCTTGTTGCAGTGTTTATTGTGAAATAAAACAAAGAAAAAAATCGTCGAATCTCGTTTTACCGTCGATTACACAGCAAACCCAGTCCATTCCGAACGAATTTGACGAATCTCCGTTCGCGCGCTTTCGTCCTTTGTCGAGACTTCGGAGAACAACACGAAAAAAATCGTAGGCACGACCGGACAAAATTTGTACGCAGTGGGTGGGAGTGGTTAGTTTATCGATCTTTCCACAAATCACTCAAAACCCTCCTCTATTGGCCAGAATCACTCGCATTGTCTTGCGAACCACTCAAACTCGGTTGTGATTGGCTATCCAGGACGGAAACTACCGTGCAAACTACTGACAATCGTATATAAAGGGAAGCCTCTCCCCGAAAGTCCCTCGTTTGTTCTTGCTCCGATCAGAGTTCATTGTTAAAGTAACTTGCTACGGAGGAAGACAAGGGAAATTTTAATTATAAATGATGGTTCGAGGCGATCCAGTTTGTCGGAAGGAGGACTGTTCACAGTATGATGTTGGCTTGGTTTTCAAGGAAGTCAACTCATATTCGGACCAGGACAAGTTCAAGTTCATAGAGAATGTGTGGAAACCAGGTGAGCTATTTGATTTCCGTGGAATGTTCTAATTCTAGCCGTCATTTTGTGTGGAGCTGGCTGAAAAGATTTCCCTGGCTAGCATACTCTAAATATGTCGATGGTGCATTTTGTTTACCGTTTGTTTGTTTTGGAGTCCAGTGGGGGCGAAATACGAATAAACTAGACAAATTGTTCAAGTCTCCACTCACACTTTGGACGTCCGCCGTTTCACGTTTTACCAAACACGCCAGCGGGAAATGTGAGATGCATAATTTTGCAGTGATCGCAATGGAGAATTTTCTGAGAAACATGAGAAGAGAAGCGGTTCCAATTGATCAGCAGATCAACAATTTACTTCAACAGCAAATCAATAGAAATCGCGAAATTCTGAAATCCCTTTTTAAAACAATAATTTTCTGCGGAAAAAACAACATAGCCTTCACAGGTACACGAGATGATGATCGAGGAAATGGCAGTCTTTCCGGTAATTTCCATGCACTGTTAGAATTTCGAATTGACAGCGGCGACCAAACACTAAAACATCACCTGGAAACCGCTCCCAGAAATGCGACTTATATTTCTAAAACCATTCAAAATGAGATGATTACAACTGTGGGTGCTATCATAGTGAATAATTTGTCACAGGAAAAGCAGGGACAGCAAATATTTTTCTATTATGTCTGACGAAGCAGCTGACATATCAAATAAAAAAAAACCTTTCAGTGGTGATCAGATTTCTCGATTCGACCAAAACAGTCAGAGAAGAGTTTGTAGGATTCTACCTTTGTGAGGATATACCATACTTCAAATCCTGATCACTATTCCTATTTCATCGGCATCTTGCGAAAGGTCCATTTCAACCCTCCGAAATCTGAAGACTTATTTGAGAAGTACAATGGTCCAGGATATAGACTGAATGGATTAGCACTGATGCATGCCCATAGGGAAATGGAATTAGATCTTGAACAAATTATAGATTTATTTGCTAATTTACATCCCAGAAGAATGAGAATGGAAAATATTTTAAATGAATAATTTTGTACCAGGCAGTCACTAGTGTTTCTAGAGTACTTGTGAGTTATGTTCCATCTGGATTGATGTAATCCTTAAACTGATGGAGAACAATACAGATACATAACTGGTGTCTGTGGTACAATTGTATTAATACTTATATCTGGACAAAAAAGTCATTCTTCAATAGTTTTTAGAGTTATTTTTCCACTGACACTTGATAAGCTTAAATGGTTTTCACATATTCTCTCAGTCTGAGCTCATTGGACCACATCAATTTATACACTGATCTGAAAGGCTGAAAAAGGCAAGTATGATTCCAACTTTTCAGTTTTCCTGATACTTTCCACAACAATGTTTCTTAAAGAAACATTCCCACTTTGAGCTAACTGACCTGATTCTCATTGGAAAGTTATTGGCACCCCCACAAGCATCCAAGACAGCAATCCAGGCAGCAGATCTACTACATTTTCAAAAGTAGCCCTCAATCTTAATTCACATGCTAGACTCCTTATACACAGAAAGGCAAATTTCTGGACAAAAAAAATTAATGTTATTCTGGTTTGTCTGTGTAAATACACAGAATTGATTTTTTTGTACAGAATTATGCCTTTCTGAGGAGGAACTGTTAATGTGTCTGAATAGCTTAAAGTGCTCTCAGAATGCAGGAAAATTGCATTCTGAGAGCACTAAATTTCAAATTCTGGTTTGTCTGTGTAAATACACAGAATACACATGCTAGACTCCTTAGACACAGAAAGGCAAATTTCTGGACAAAAAAAAATTAATGTTATTCTGGTTTGTCTGTGTAAATACACAGAATTGACTTTTTTGTACAGAATTATGCCTTTCTGAGGAGGTACTGTTAATGTGTCTGAATGGCTTAAAGTGCTCTCAGAATGCAGGAAAATTGCATTCTGGGAGCACTAAATTTCAAATTTTCTTGGGGGAGCATGCCCCCAAACCCCCCTAGTTGAAAATCACTCATGCCGCAAATCACTCATGTAAAATCCTGGATCCGCCCCTGCCATGAGTGTTGGTCCGGCCGGGGTTTGAACCCGCAACCTCCCGCACGGTAGTCCGGTGCTCTACCAACTGAGCTAACTGGTCGGCGGTACCAAAGAGAATTTACATTTTGGTCATCAAAGTTAACAAGTATTTTTTAGTCGCTCTGTTTTCTAAAAGAAATAGGAAACATGTTCTCCATGTTTCTATCGAGTTATAGAAACACTTGTGAAAGTTTGGGAGAACTCCAAAAAGCCTGCGGCTCGTGTTCCCACAGTATTTCTCTTTCTCCCAAACTTCCACTTGTGTTTCTTTAACTCGATAGAAACATGCCACACATTTTTTGTATTTTTTAAATGAAAGTCTGAAATTGAAACTACAGTCATGAGTTTGTCTTAATTAGGATCAGGAAATCGACCAAACTGAGCTCATAAAAAAAAAGAATGTTCATGTAGGTTCTTCCTTTCTTCCATTTTTCAAATAAGAAACCATTGCACCCTGTGTTTGTTTTTTTTTATTCTGGCATATTACACTTTGGATGAATAAGATATATGTTGTGGTTAAATTTTTCCTTGGTTTAAATTAAATTCTATTTTCCTTTGTGTTTTAATTGCTATGTTAATGATTGATAATAGGTGTGAAACAAAGTAAAATAAAATTTAGACCAAGGATAAAATATTGAACAACAACATATCCAAAAACAGAATTTCATGGCTCCAACAAGTCGTTTGTCAATATTTAGATTAGCCAGTTGAAGTGGACAGGTGAAAATGGTAGGCTTTTTTTCAGGACTGTAATATCTAAGAAATTAAAAGCTAAAACTCCTACTAAATTAGGAACTCTGTGTAATAATTTATTTGATTTCAGTTCCACAGAGATTTGTGCCCGACGACTGTGTGAAGAGGAAGCTTGTATCTGAGTTACCATATGCAGTGGTTAAAGAGTTAAAAATTAAGCTAGATCCAAAGCATGGAAGCAGGGAGGATTTCCGTGATCTTGCTGAAAAATGTGGATGTAGCCTGGAAAAAATCTGGTATTTTGATTCCAAGGAAAGCCCTACAGATGCCTTACTCAAAGACATTTCACCTCGGTACTCTATTGGAGAACTCTGTAAAAACCTTGAACTTATAGGGCGGAGAGATGCACTAGCAGTGGTTGAATGCAACCTAGTCTGTGCATGTGTGTGCTGTGCTGACATGCAACAATGAAATTTAACAATAATTTTTTATAAACAGTTAATAATTAACTTTTTTAAACAATTGAAGGACTAGGGGTATAACTGACCCAAAATGACTTTTAGGGTTGTATTCTTAGACTGTTTTTGATCCAAACCATTTTAAATTTTGCATGTCAGCTTATTTGGAGTAAATAGCCAAAAAATAGTTTGTGTTGGTTAGGCCCTCAGCCCTTCAATTAAAATAAACAGGAGCAAATCATTTGCTCCTGAATTATTGCTTTTGCATCAGCCATCACCATAGCAATGATTTTATTATTTTTATCATTAATAAACAATAATAAAAACCATTATTATATCTCTCAGTTAGTACATGTGACTGGTCAATTTAGCAGGCTGTACTTCACTGCACTGCCCGCTAAATTCAAAAGTTTATTTTGATATATAATAAATATCTTACAAACCTTCTTTTCTTGGTCTGTACAGTACATACATACATACATACATATAGTGGCTCGTCCCCACGGGGGCTTTTCAGAGTCACTTATTACATACAACATAGTTAAGAATCCCAACTGGTGGGAGGCAGACCAGTTGGCTATTTTACAAGGATGATCGAGGAGTTGAACCAGGTACTTACCCAGAACAAACACCAGGTAGTGGCTAGAGTGCAATTTGAACCCGGGTCACCGCATTAAAATACCGCGCCCTTGACCACTCGGCCATCCTGCCTCCAGTAAGTTATGGATCCTCATTTTTTCTGTTCGGATTTATATGTTACATTATTTTCATATAATTATTAGGTTACAATGCCAACAAGAAACTTTTTATTACAATATAATTATTTTTTATCATTATTGTTGTCATTACTGGTGTGAAGTAAATGACAGAATTTTTCTACTTAACAAGCCATTTACCTGGGGTAGTTTTAAGGTTTGTATTTGATTCTGAATTGAATTTTTAAATCAGAGGAGATGGAGAGGAATATATCAAAGCTGACAAATACAAGAAACTTTTATTGTTGTGTGCAATATCATATCATAAAGAAATGCCATATTGCAAACATTATAAGTAAGACTGTTGTTTAATGCAGTTCATAATGCACAAGTATAGACTGCTTTACAAACATGTCAAAACCTACACAGGTGCTGTGACAGTATTTTCCTGAGAAAAAGTAGTTTTGTGATTAATGTACTTTCTGATGAAAATGCAAATGTTTCTCAATTCTTAAATTGATCTTATGCATAAATGGTTGCCCGTTGATTTCTTGCTTCATGATGTTTGAGACATTCAAGCTTAAGGTAAACTCCTAAGTAATGGAAACTTGAGGGCTATGGGCTCAACAGCGACAAACTTGTGGTTCATTCAATGTTAAGCAATTTGTATGGCCTAATTACTGGCAACGTTTTTACCAATACCAAAATGCATACAGTTTTGTTAACATTAAAGGAAGGCCTTAAAAATAATCCCAATAACAAATTCTGACATCTTAATTCTCTCACTTAATTGATTAAGTAAAATTATTGGTAACCATTTATGCAGAAAGTCGATAAAACTGTTCCAAATTCCTTCTATAAAGCAAAACACTGCCAGTGGTACACAATTGATTTCACAATGACAAAAATTCTCTTTTTTTTTTTGGAAAAATGAATGTCCTCCGAAGGAGGAAGACAAAAACATGAATTGATGCAACCATTTGTGAGCAAATTTTGTTGACAACAAAGCAATATGCTCTAAAAGCTACTTTATACAACTCTTCAAGTTCTTTAAATATTCTAATTTAACTTGAACTTTTCTTACAATAGAAATAACATCAACACAACAAATGAAACATACTGTTATCTGTAGGTAAATTGGCTGACTGGGCCACAACCATTTTGCTATTATGATCACTGCAAAAGATTTTCCTAATAAGGGTTGCAGGGGTTTCATTAAGGGCTGTCACTGGGCAAATTAACTGTCTGCAAAGATGCCTTTGCCTGGCTGCTTTCAGCATCTCAACCAAAATAGGAAAGTGTAAGTTTTCCTCAAGTGTAATGTTGAGTAATGTGTGCACTTTTGCCAATTAGCAATGGTTGGATGCCCCAAACTTTAATGAAACCCGGCTGGGGTTGTCATAGGCTAGCAAACTATCCAGGGTAAAGGTTCACATGAGACTCGTAGCCCCCACAGCCTGAGCGTATCCTGGTTTCAGTAGCGTGAAGCACCTAGGAGTATTGTTATGCCCCCTTTTTATGGGATGCTAGTCCAACACAAGGCTACCCCCAGCAATATATTGCCGCTACCCATGTCTACACCTGGGTGTAGAGAGACTCGGGACCTCCAACTAGATACTTCAACACCCTAACCACAAGACTTCCGTGTCTCCACACAATGCACTTTACTGGCTCTTAATTTTTTTCTTTCAAATTGTCTGTCCAGACAACTGAACTAAACATGGGTCTGATATGCAGTCGCTTAAACTCAAGGTTGTTTAGTACCCACATGAGGGAGATTTGTACTCTGCCTCCAGTTGATTCATACCCATTTCCTAGGAAACATGTTTAACTTTTCATTCATAATTGTATGCAAGCCAAAACATAAATAAATATTCTATTTGGGTTATGGAAAGCAGAACTTGGAATTATGTTTTTACTACAACTTATAAATATACAAATATATATAATTATATACCTGCTTGGGTACAAAACAATTAACCTTTGGTATGAAAATTAATTACAGGTAACCAGGTCTCTGAGAATGAGTTAAGTGTTGAACAAAATTGAGGCTGAATGGCCTAACTGAACTTAAACCAACAGAGAATAAAATGAAGATCAGTTTTTTGATCATTGGGTTTCTACTAACATAATGGGTTGCTGTCACTGAAGTAAGGCTGTTGTAGGGCCTCAGATACTGTCAGCCTGCCAGGGTGATCGGTGTCAAGCAGCTTACCGAGAATTGCCAATAGGTTACTATCCTGTCAGAGAACAGATTGCTGATAAATGTGAGGTTTGTGTTACTGGTTTCAAGGGCGTACAACATATTTCGCTTCCTGAAATCAGCTCGTGCAAATAAATCTTTGAATTTTGATCTGAAATAAAACAACATAAACTACAAGCTTGAGTAATAGATTGATGGATATTACATTGTCATATTATATTATGGATGATATTAAAAGAAAATAGAGGAGATTTTGACGAATCACAGATATTGTTTTCATTCAAGTCATTTCAGCCTCTGAGGACCCCTACAAACTAAGGTGCCCAAATCACATGATTTATTCATTCATGACTTTACTAGCATTTACAACCCCAGGGAGAGAGGGTTGTACTGCCATATATGGCCTATATACGAGGGGAATGTAATGGCAGTGTAAATGTTGCAATACTGCATGAACAAAAGTAAAAATATCTCAACACTGCATCAAGATTTACCAAAACATTGAGACTGCTTGGTCTTGCAATACCGTAATATTGTACTTTCAAATACAAACTACCGCAATACTGTAACAAAAATAATGCAATACCACATCACTGCAAACTCTTATATAGTTATGTGTCACTGTTAGCAGTGTTGTCAAAAAATACATACATACATACATAAATACATACACACACACATACACATACACACACACACATACACATACATACATACATACATACATACATACATTATAACATACATAAATACATAGTTAGAATTGGGTTACTAAATGAAAACACACATGATTCCCTGCAACTCTGAGTTTCGTGCTTACGCACTCATCAGGCAGATTTATTCATTAACTCTGCCTGATGAGTGCGTAAGCACGAAACTCAGAGTTGCAGGGAATCATGTGTGTTTTCATTTAGTAACCCAATTCTATATACCGCTCTACACAAATGTGTATTGAGCACTATTCAGCAGTATTTTCTACAACTTCTCACGATTAAATACATAGTTACATACTTTATTAGTTCATCCCCACAGGGCTTTTCAGAGTCAATTTTACATTAAACACAACATAAACTTTTTGCTAAGAATCCCAACTGGAGGAAGGCAGACCAGTTGGCTGTTTACAAACTCGGGATTACCGTATTACATATCCAGGTAGTGGTCAGGACGGGAATTGAACCTGGGACCGTGACCAGATTACAAGTCCGGCACCCTAAACACTTGGCCACACTGCCTCCAAGCAACTGGTAATTTCATGTTTGCGCTGGCTGCTGTTCACCAGATTTGCAACTTTCCCAAACAAAAAAAGAGACAAGGCAATAAGAATGATGGCACCTGCTGTGCCACCTACTCTTGTACAATCTCCTTCTATGGAAAATCTTTTCGACAACCCTTCGACAACCCGATCAACCAGTGTCTCACTTCTTCTTGCTCCAGGGAAACAGGAAGAAGAGAAACCCTGGGAACAAGGTGGGACACTGATCACTAGGTTGAAGGTTTTACTTTAGTCTAAACGGATCAATATCAGTTTCTGGGCAATCGTGCACCTACCCCTCCCCTAAACCAACATTAACGCTAACTTTTTAACTCATTATAACTTGTTGGATTAGGGGAGGGGTAGGTGCACAGTTGCCCAGAAACTGATATAAACCGTCTAAACTAGGGAATATTTTGGAAGTTTAGTCTAGTATACGTTAGGGAAATTCTGCTGAACCACATGTTGGTCTGGTATAAGCTTAAAGGGTTCCAGAGGCACATCCCAGTTCTGTCCTCGTATACCGGTACACAAGAGCTAATACAAAAGACCAAACACTACATTACAGCTAAACAATGACTCCTAAACAAAGAAAACACAATGGTTATTCCCTCGTGTACCGGTATACGAGGGTCTCAATGGGGTTAACCGTTAGCCGTAAAACGGGCAAAAAAATTAGCCGTTAGGCGTAAATATTGAAAAATTTTAGCCGTTAGCCCCAAAAATATTAACCGTAAAACAGCCAAGAATATTAACGTTTGGCCATAAAACAGTCAAAAATATTAACTGTTAGCGGTAAAAGTCATCACCCCAAATTGAGACCTTCGTATACGAGGACAGAAACCACATCCCCAGGTATTTTTTTTTTTAGGGGTACAACCTTGCTGGGTTTTCTTGTTTTCGCTACTGTTGGTGAAGTTTCGCCAAGCTATGTGTCTTCAACGTTTTGAAAGTTTCCTCCATGGTATTATGTTACAATTCATCCGTGGTGATGGCGTTCGTTTTTTACCTGAGTGTAAACGGAGCCATACCCAAAGTTGCTTCACTAAACAAAAAGGAATGGCCTCTTTTCCAGTGCCATCGCATTTGCCTTCTTCCTCTTGACTCAGTGTCTCTCTCGCGAAGGGTGATAATCTTTTCGCCAGTTCCTTGGGGATTTTGCCTGACTTTAACGCTTCTAAAATGGTGTGTTGAACTCGTTTGGTCAAGACAATATCAGCCGCCATTTTGTTTTCTTTTCTATTTATAACACCGCTTTCTCGGTTGACGGGCGGCTCAAAAGAAGGGAAGATCCCTTTTGTACCTACTCTTCCCTCACATGAGTGCTGTCGCGAAAAACGTATTTTTACAAGCACTAACTAACAAAAAATTAGGACTATGGTACACGTGAAGAGTGGAAGGTACTTTTGTTTCGTGTAGAAGGCTCTACTTGGTTCCTCACTGTACAGTAATTTGCAGATTGATTCGTAACAGTTTTCTACACTAGACTGTTTACTTCCGGGTAGTCTATCGATCGCCAGTTCCAAACTTTTTCAACTTGGCTGTCTGATCATGGAGCAGCCTGTTACACAGAATGCACTGATCGAAGTCGCTTTTTCCTTGAACGGCGATTGGAAAAAGCTGGCACGAAAGCTTGGGCTTTCTGGAGAGGTCAAAAAGATAGAGGCGGATTACAAGGGAGATGTTTTGGAACAGTCATGCAGAATGTTGATCACTTGGAAACAATGGATCGGCGGCAAGGCAACCTATCAAGCTTTGGCCCGGGCGCTTCGGAGCGTCGAAAGACGGTCTTTGGCTGAAGAACACTGTGAAAAAAGACAGACAAGTCCACAAAGTCACGGTAGGGGGTTTTAGAGTCTATATATTAAAGAGCCATTTTAAGTGCAGAATATTCCTATGTTAGTATATCTTTGAAATTGAAGTCCTTTCATAGCTGAGTCGATTTCTTCTCAGCTCCTTCTTCTTCTTCCTGGGCAACTCACCTCCTTCAATTCTGAAGATTTTAGTGAGCGTGTAAATAAAAACTACAAATTAAAGTAACATTAAAGCTTAAATGCTATGATAAAAACTTAATAATAATAATAATAATAATAATAATAATAATAACAGTGCGCTTTGTAATCATTTCAGTGTAGACATTTTCTTCTTTAAAAAATAATTCAACATGTTCAGTCCACAATTTCTGTTTTATCATATAAGACCTCAAATGCTTGCTGGCCTAGGTAAGCCCCTTGCTTTCGATGTTGCACTGCAAACTTGAGATAAATTCCATACACGCAAATTGCGTGTAAATTCACTGCATGTAAAATTGCATGTACGATTTTACATGCGCTTTTTTGTGCAAGTAAAACCGTCATATTGCACACACTGTACTGTAGACTGTCAGACAATGAATTAAACTAATGTACGTAGTCAATTAATGAAGAAATAACAATAAATCCTGTTTGTAAGCACATCTTGGTTTTTGTAAGGGGTGGGGTGGGGTGGGGCAGGTGAGGCAGGGTGTTTTTTACTTTTGTCTACTTTCAGGGTGGGTACTGAATGCAGGTGGGCTGTTCATGGGAGATATTATAAGGCTTTTAGTGAGAGGGTTAACCCAATGACTGCCATAAGTTTGGACTCTCTTTTGTGAGGGTCTCAGTGGGATTAACCGTTAGCTGTAAAACAGGCAAAAAAATAAGCCATTAGGCGTAAATATTGAAAAATTTTAGCCGTTAGCCGTAAAAAAAAAAATATTAACCGTTGGTTGTTAAACAGCCAAAAATATTAACCGTTAGCCGTAAAACAGTCAGAAATATTAATCGTTAGCTGTTAAAGTCATCACCCCATTGAGATCTTCTTTTGTAGTGAAGCATGTCTTTGTGACAAGACAGACAAACCATATGCAATAGGGGTACAGTAGAGCATTGAAGATGACACCACTATTTTTGGTACCATGGGGGTTTGGAAGCAGTTATTTTTTGCACGGGGGCAAATCTTCAGTTTGTTTCTTTTATAAATTCAGAAATAGTAAATCTCAAGACTGGACCATTGTCTGATGATGACCTTGAGGGTATAGCTGATGAACTTGGAAGAAAATGGCGGTGGCCTGGAAGACTATTGGGACTGGATGAATCTACACTGGATGAGATACAAGATGAAGCCGATCAGCTGAAGGAGCGTTCATACAGAATGCTGGACACATGGCGCAGTAAAGAGGGATCCAGTGCGACATACAAGTGTTTATCACAAGCTTTACTCCATAAGGTTGTGCACAGGCAAGACATTGTGGAAAAATACTGTCAACACCAAACAGAAGCAGGTTAATATATTTTTTGGCTCCATTTCAGAATACTTGGCCACTTCATGTACATACTGATGAGCCATTGTAATATCCCTGGTGAAAATCTTTGAAGGATCTTTGAAGATCCTTGTGCAGATCTTTGAAGATCTTAATAAAAAATCCTTGCAGATCTTCAAAATTCTTGTTTTACGGGGGCTTTTCAGAGTCACTTATTACATACAACATACAACATAGTTAAGAATCCCAACTGGTGGGAGGCAGACCAGTTGACTATTTACAAGGATGATCGAGGAGTTGAACCAGGTACTTACCCAGAACAACACCAGGAAGTGGCCAGAGCGGGATTTGAACCCGGGTCACCGCATTGAAATACCGCGCCCTAGACCACTCGGCCATCCTGCCTCCTCTACAAGGACCTCACCCAGATCTAGACCCTTGAGTACCCTTGAAGGTCCTTGCACATATCTTGAAGATCTTTGTCCTTCAAAGATCCTCCAGGATCTGGGCAAGGTCCTAGCATTATCCTTGAGGATCATGACAAAGATCCTTACAAGGATCTTTGCCAGGATCTTCAGAAGATCTTGAGGAGATCCTCATGAAGTCTTTGAGGATACTTAAAAGATCCTTGTCTTTGAGGATCTTTGAAGATCTGTGTGGGTCTTTGCAGATCTTTTAAGATCCTCAAAGATTCCGCAAAGATTTTCACCAGGGATGCCCAGTTCTTCAACACATGTAAATGAAGTTAAGCCAGCAGGCATTCTGTAATCACTTCCATTTTTTAATTTGTGTAGTTCCAGATGTGGAACAAAAAAAGGAGAAAAATGAAGAAACAAAAAAACAAACAAACAAACAGAAAAACGTGATGTATTGTCAAAGTTGGCCTCCTGTTGTGATAGTCAGAGTAATTAAGCTAGAAATAGCTCCTGTTTATTACTGGTAATAGTAATTTTAACCAATATAGAGTAAAAGCTTAGCTCTATAGTACCCTATTTACAAACTAAAAGGTAAACTTTGTTTTAAGTCAACTGTATAAATTATATATTGCTGAGCAAGATGTCAATGAGAAATGGTTTTGTTTCAAAATGATGACATTCTTTTGAATCCTGTTGTTTGCTTATTAGTGACTAGGGAATCATTTGATTCGCGAGACCTTGGTTCACTGGAAGATGAAATGAAAAGTTTGACAGTTACCCCATCTCATGAAACAGCAGCTGCAGCTAGTTCAGATTCAGTGCCTGGAGACAGTAGCAATGGAAAATCTGATATAGGTACAGTATATAGTACATAATAACAATTGAAGTGAATCTATGATTAGAAAACAGTCCTAAGAAAATACGCATGCTGATTGGTTAGAATTCATCCATGTGTTTTCTAAAAGAAATAGGAAACATGTTCTTCGTGTTTCTAACGACTACTAGCACTCTGTCACAAATGCCATGCTCTGATTGGCTATGCTACCCACCTGCATCTATTCTGTGATAGATGGTGAGTAGCGTAGCAGTGTGCCCTTGCTAACAAAATGGTGGCCGCTTCTTCATGTTTTCGATGGGGCCGTGAAGATTTAGACAGTTTACTGGTCGAGGCTGTTCCAGAAAAGGCAAAGTTTTGAATGACTAGTATATTTATACTAAAACAATTAGATTATTTGCTCTCGATTTCTATGGGTGATAGTTGACTCAGGCTGCACCCTCGTCAACTATAACGCGATAGAAATCTCGAGCTCATAATGTAATTGTTTAATAGAAACACTCGTGAAAGTTTGGGAGAACTCTAAAAAGCTGTGGAAACACTTGCCTGCAGCTCGTGTTCCCACCGTATTTCTCTTTCTCCCAAACTTCCACTTGTGTTTCTTTAACTCAATAGAAACATGGTACACATTTTTTGTATTACTTAAATGAAAGTCTGCAATTGAAACTAGTCATGATTTTGTCTTAATTAGGATTAGGAATGCGACCAAACTGAGCTCATAAAAAAAAGAATGTTCATGCGGGTTCTTCGATCCTTTCTGCCATTTTTCAAATAAGAAACCAGTGTACCCTGTGTTTGTTTTTTTTTTGTTCTGGCATATTACATTTTGGAGAAATAAAATATATGTTGTGGTTCAATTTTTCCTTGGTTTAAATTTTAGTTTCCTTTGTGTTTTGCTATGGTAATAATTGATAACAGGTGTGAAACAAAGTAAAATAAAATTTAGACCAGGGATAAAATATTGAGCCACAACATATACAAAAAAAGAATTTCATGGCTCCAACAAGACATAGTTAATATTTAGATTAGCCAGTTGAGGTGGACAGTCAAAATGGTAGGCTTTTTTTTCAGGACTAATATCTAAGAAATTAAAAGCTAAAACTCCTACTCAATTAGGAACTCTGCGTAACAATTTACCTGATTGCAACCAGTTTCATTTTTGTTTCATCCAAACTGTCACTCATAATAGAACTTTTGGATCAATGTAAGTATCTGGCCAACTGTACACCTACCCCTCCCTTAACCCCAAAAGTTGTGTTTAATAAGTTAAAAAGTTAGCATTAATGTTGGTAATAGGGGAGGGGTAGGTGCACAGTTGTCCAGATACTTACATTGATCTGAACTTTTTGCTTTGAAGTCTTCAATTGAACTAAAGAACTTAATTTGATTTCAGTTCAACAGAAGGCAAGATTTGTGCCCGAGGACTGTGTGAAGAGGAAGCTGGTATCTGATTTACCATTTGCAGTGTTTAAAGAGTTAAAAATTAAACTAGATCCAAAGCATGAGAGGGGGGATTTCCGTGATCTTGCTGAAAAATTTGGATGTAACATGGAAAAAATCTGGTATTTTGATGACAAGGAAAGCCCTACAGAAGCCTTACTCAAAGAAATTTCACCTCGGTACTCTATTGGAGAACTCTGTAAAAACCTTGAGCTTATAAAGCGGAGTGATGCACTAGATGTAGTTGAAAGCAACCTAGCTTGTACATGTGTATGCTGTGCTGGAAGCTGATGCAACTGTGATAATTAACAATATTTTTTATAAACAGCAGTTAATTCATAATTAACTTTTTAAAACAATATTATGGTAGTTAATAAGCAATTGAAGAGCTAGGGGCATAACTAACCCAAATGACTTTTAAGGCTGTATTTTCTTTTTGGTCTGAACCAGTTTAAATTTTGCATGTCAGCTTATTTGGAATAAAAAAAAAGATGATTGGAGCCCTAAAGATCGTTTGTGTTGGTTATGCCCCCAGTCCTTCAATTAAAATAAACAGGAGTGAATCATTTGCTTCTGAATTAATGCTGTTACATCAGCCATCACCATAGCAATGATTATTTTATTATTATTATCATTAATAAGTAATGATAAAAACCATTATTATATCGATTAGTTAGAACACGCACTGCGATTGTACGGTCCGCAAAATTGACCAGTCACAGTGCGTGTACCAACTAAGATATGGCCCGCTAAATTCAAAGGTTTGTCTTGATGTATAATAAATATCTTACAAACGTTGTTTTCTCGGTCCGTACTGTAAGTTAAGGATCCTCGTTC
Source organism: Ricordea florida (assembly GCA_949710005.1). NCBI lineage: Eukaryota > Metazoa > Cnidaria > Anthozoa > Corallimorpharia > Ricordeidae > Ricordea > Ricordea florida. The sequence continues at coordinate 5,148,262 of OX453283.1, read as the reverse complement.
GGATTTATAGGTTACATTATTTTCGTATTTTAAGTAACAATACCGACAAGAAACTTTTTATTACAATATAATAATTTTTATCATGATTATTATTGTTGTCATTATACTGGTGTGAAGTAAATGACAGTATTTCACTAGTTAACAAGTCATTTGCCTGGGTAGTTTTAAGGTTTGTATTTGATTCTGTATTGAATTTTTTAATTAGAGGAATATATCAAAGCTGACAAATAGAAGAAACTTTTATTGTTGTGTGCAATCATAATTATATAGAAATGCCATATTGCAAACATTATAAGACTGTTGTTTAATGCAGTTCACAGTGCACGAGTGTAGAGTGGTATACAAACATGTCAAAACCTACACAGGTGCTGTTACAATATTTTCCTGAGAAAAAAAATAGTTTTGTGATTAATGTACTTTCTGATGAAAATGCAAACGTTTCTCAATTTTTAAATTGATCTTATGCATAAATGGTTGCCCGTTGATTTCTTGCTTCATGATGTTTGTGAGACATTACTACTTGGGGGTAAAAGTCCTAAGTAATGGAAACTTGAGGGCTATGGGCTCAACAGCTACAAACTTATGGTTCATTTAATTTTAAACAATTTGTATGGCCTAATTACTGGCAACGTTTTTGCCAATACCAAAATGCACATATTTTTGTCAACATCAAAGGAAGGCCTTTAAAATAATCCCAGTACCAAATTCTAACATCTTCAGTAAAATGTTTGGTAACCATTTATGCAGAAAGTCCATAAAACTGTTCCTAATTCCTTCTAAGCAAAATGCTGCCAGTGGTACACCAATTATTTCACAATGACAAAAATTCTATTTTTCTTTTTTTTTTTTCAAAATGACAGTGCCAAGTGGAATTACAGTAGTTTAAATAAAAAATGAATGTCCTTCAAAAGAGGAAGAAAAAAACATGCATGCATTGATGCAACCATTTGTGAGCAAATTTTGTTGACAACAAAACAATGTGTTCTAAAAGCTGACTCCATACAACTCTCTTCAAGTTCTTCAAACAGTTAAATTTAACTTGAACTTTTCTTAAGATAGCAATAACATAACACAACAAATGAAACCACTCTATTGTCAGTGGGTAAATTGGCTGACTGGCCCACAACCATTTTGCTACTATGATCTTTGCAAAACATTTTCCTAACAAGGGTTGCAGGGGTTTCATTACAAAAACTATCTCCCTATAACCCTTTCACTCCCGAGAGTAACTTTATAGATTTTACTCTGTCTAATGCCAGACGATTTTACTCTTCATATGGATACCGCTTGGGAGTGAAAGGGCTAAAGGCTGTCACAGCAAATTAACTGTCTGCAAAGACAGCTTTGCCTGGCTGCTTTCAGCATCTCAACCAAAATAATAAAGTATAAGTTTTCCTCAAGTGTAATGTTGAGTAATGTAAACTATGCATATTTGCCAATTACCAATGGCCAGCTGCCCCAAACTTTAATGAAACTCCTGGGGTTGTCAAAGGCTAGCAAAAAATCCAGGGTAAAGGTAAAGTAAGGTAAAGGTGCACATAAGCCCACACAGCCTGTGTGTATCCTGATTTTAGTAGCATGAAGCACCTGGGAGTACTGTTACTCCCTCCTGGATGGGATGCTAGTCCAATGCAGGGTTACCCCCAGCATTATATCACCACTAGCCATGTATACCCCTGGGTGTAGAGAGACAGTGGAGTTAAGTTTCTTAAGGAAACAACACAGTGCTATCACCAGGGCTTGAACTCCAAACATCCTACTTGACAGTCCAACACCCTACCCACACGACTTCCGTGTCTCCACACAATGCACTTTACTGGCTCTTATTTGTTTTTTCTTTCAATTTGTTTGTCCAGAAAACCGAACTGAACATGGGTTTGATATGCAGTCGCTTAAACTCAAGCTTGTTTAGTACCCAAATTAGGGAGATTCGTACTCGGCCTCTAGTTGATTCATACCCATTTCTGATTCATAATTGTATGCAAGCCAAAACATACATAAATATTCTATTTGGGTTATGGAAAGCAGAACTTGGAATTATGTTTTTAATACAACAAAACAATTAACCTTTGGTATGAAAATTAACCAGGTCTCTGAGAATGAGTTTAATACGTATTGAACAAAATTGAGGATAAATGGCCCATTACTGAACTTAAACCAACTGAGAATAAAATCAAGATCAGTTTTTTGATCATTGGGTTTCTATTAACATAATGGGTTGCTGTCACTGAAGTAAGGCTGTTGTAGGGCCTCAGATACTGTCAGCCTGCCAAGGTGATCGGTGTCAAGCAGCTTACCGAGAATTGCCAGTAGGTTACTATCCTGTCAGAGAACAGATTGTTGATAAATGTGAGGTTGGCATTTCATGCGAAGGGTACATGCCCAGAATAAAGCCACGTTCAGCGACTACTGATCAACTAGTCAATTCTCCAATTCTCCTTGGCGGCCATGTGCAAAATGTCTGGATAATCGAGAGTTCGAATAATTGAAAATGTGAATATTAATGAGACAGAAATGAAAACAATGGAGATAAAGAAAACCAAGAATAGATCATACCGGAATAGAGAGGTGTTATGCTGTGATGATTTTTAAACTTGTCTAACAAACCACTTGATGCTTCAAAGCTTTTGTGTTCATCCAACTCAACAGTTCTAAGAAAGGCCGCCTTGTTTTGCCTTACCAATGTTACGTCTTCTTAATACTTATGACAAATATGGGACTAGAGAAATGGGTTTGGGTAATCAAGGTCCAATGGTATAACCAGGCAGCAAGGCTCCGAGGCACTGCACCTAAGATTTCTTAGTCATAAGAGGTAATAAATTTACTTCTCAAACTCATAAATAATGCATAAGGCAAGACAAAGGAAATCAGACACCCTGACATGTTTGGATATCTGACAAAACACGGCCTGTTTTTGCATAGTTAATTTCTACATCTAAATAAATACAAGATTCTGCTGCTGAAGGTGCCTTGTAGTAACTAAAACTGTGTTTGGATTTGTGTTACTGGTGAGCAAGAACTGTTTCATGGTTGTCCTAAGCTTCACAGGATGAACCCTTAATAGAAACTGATAAAGGAGCATGTTTTGGGAGGTATTCTATAGTTATTATATTTAGTTTGTTATAAAATTAACATATAGCTTATATATACAAGAACAGTTTCAATAGAATATATATTATTCTTTTCTTAGAATATTTTTTTATGAGTAACATAAAAAGAACCAAGTGATATCTCTGTGACACTCCTTTTTTGTAATTTGATCAGGGGCAAAATGGGCTTAGCTTGCCTGCTTTGTGTATGTCCCACAAAACAAAACAAAATGGCCAAAGTATGATAATTCTAATTTGTTCTTTAAAGATGGCTGGATATTGCCCTTGTTCCTTTTTGCATTTTTTTCTTTTACACAACACACAAAAAAAAACTATCTCCCTTAATGATAACTATAAGCTAGATTATTTCGAATAACTAAAATAGAAAACTAACCTCAGTTAGCTGCAAGAATTTACTTGACGAATCCATGTTTGGAAAATTTAACTGCAAAATTAAGGCAAATATTGCAACATTTCAGAGAATCAAGCAAGCCTCTTAAACCAACATAGTAACATTCTTCAGGAGAGGGATGAGTGACAGAACCCAAAGAACATCTGCATAGCAGGCTATTCAGAGAGTGACCATGTAATAATACAAGTTACCTTAATTTGACAATGTTACTAATCATCAAGATGAATACTGGCATTTCACTCCATAATGTAGTTGCTAAAGCCAATAAACTTAATTAGCAGTCACTTTTTTGCATTAACCCTCAATAACTATCAAATTGCTACACTGAAAGTAACAACCACGTTAATAATTTGACCTCTATTATCTACACTGAGTCTTGTACATGTACGTACCTTTGCAATCAATTCCCCAAAAGACTTCATATCACTGGCTTTACTACATTGCTGACAAAAAAAATACAAGAATTGCACAGGGTTAGTCTGTGAAATCAGTGTACTAACTCAGAGTCACATACTGTGGGACAAAACAAGATGAAAACTGTTTGCAGATGCATGCTGTGCAGCCATTGACCATCCTGCCGTTGCCAGCTACTTTACTTAATGCTTTTACTCCCACGATCTGAATGTCACTTCTTATAAGACTTGAGTACCATGCATTTTGTTATAAATATACTTCAATTATCTTTGAAATCTCATTATCTTTGAGTTGATCGTTTTGTTCAGTTCTCAGATAGTCAGTTTACTTTACAGTACGTGTTGTGTTGTGGATAAGAGAAGTTCTGTGTTGCTCACGTTTTGGAGTGAAAGGGTTAATTAAATCTACCTGGCTGCTAGAAGGCGCAAAGTCCAGTCGTCCTCTGTACTGGCAGGGTCCATCAACGTTTTCAACCAATGCGCTTTGAGCGTGAACACAGCTGTGGCACATATCAACAGAATGAAGAGCTTGTAAACCTTCGAGAATGTCTTTTAAAACTCTGGTAACTTCCTGAAAGCAGAATTTAACACATATTTAATTATTCACTTTGAACTTCTAATCTCTTTCACATGCACCCATAAGTAATCAATATGCAACTTTTCTTACAAAAATTACCGGTAATTCATACATTGTCAAGCAAACAGGTGATAAGAGTTGAGAAGATAATCAGTGATCCCAGAAGTGATCAATATGCAACTTCTCTTTACAATATCCATACATTTTCAAGCAAACAGGTGATGAGAGTTGAGAAGATAATCAGTGATCCCAGAAATGATCAATATGCAACTTCTCATTACAATATCCATACATTGTCAAGCAAACAGGTGATGAGAGTTGAGAAGATAATCAGATAATCAATATCTCCCTTAAAAGAGTGACTTCATAGATTTTACTGTCTAATGCCAGACGATTTTACTCATCAAATGGAGACCCCTTGGGAGAGAAAGGGTTAAAAACTCTCTCCCTTAATGCAATATCAATTCCCTGTCAAGCACAGCATTTACGAGTGTTGGATTTTATCAAGAAGCAAATTCCCTAAATATCAACATTAACCAATCCGCTAAAAACAATATTTACATAAGTTGCCAGTCCATTTGACATTAGTTCATCCATTTGAATGGCTCATCAAACTGTTCAAATGATTTATTCACCCGTTTGAACGGTTTTCTAGTCCGTTCGAAATTTCTATTTATCTGGTCACAAGGCTGACCAAACCGTTCAAATGATTTAAATATTCACCCGTTCGAACAGTTGGTGAAACTGTTTGGACGCTTCAAGAACCGTTCGTTATCCGTTTGTTATCTGTGCGTTTTTGCTGTTCAAACAGATTTCTGTTAGTGTCCATTTTGCCTTTCACTGTCACAAATGTTTAAGTAAACTATACAATGCACACCATCCCAAAGAAGCAACCCTAGTCACAGACTCAGAAACAGCTACAAAGTGAGAATGTTTTGTTCTTTAACCCTTTCACTCCCAGGATCTGAGTATCAATTCTCCTAAGTGAGTACCATGCATTTTGTTACAGACAAATTTTGAGAATTTGGAATTATGTGAATTCATTATCTCTTTGTTGATCATATTGTTCAATTCTCAAAGTCACTTTTCCTTACATTGTAATGTTATGGAAAAGAGAAGTTCTGTTTTGATCTTAACTGTTACTCACTTGCACAAGCCCATCAACTATTTACCTCCTGCACAGTGAATAGTGATGAATGTCCCGAGATAGTGAGCCAATCACATTGCTCAAAATACAAAGCTTGCTGAGTTGATGTACGGTATACTAAAAACACTACAAGTCTCTTATAACAATTAATTCTACACTCAAAAGGGTGAGAGAATTATTTGTTCGCACCAGAGATGTTGGTTTGTGTGAGCTGATCCATTGTTTTGCACTCATCAGAAGTGGCATCTGTACAAAGGCTTTGTTTCCCTGCCAAGCACAAACAAAAATAATGAAATAAATTTTAGCAACATTTTATTCGTTTGCAACACATCATTTAAGTACAGGCCACCTTTTCCAGGCACTGCCATCTTCATCACCAGCAACATCTAAATATTTGTATTAAATTTCCTTTTTATGGTGATAATGTTTCAACAATTTTGGTTGTTTTTTATTGATGACCCTAACATAAAGTATTCAATATTTAACCCTTTCACTGCCAAGATCTGAACAACCATTCTCCTTTACAAGTGCCATACACTTTCGTATCTAACATTCAAGAGAACCTGGTATTAAATCAACGCATCACATCTGGGAGTGAAAGGGTAAAGTTCACCATTAAATTAATTTTACGTTTGGGTTAGTTGATTCTTGTGGGAACTGATCATTCCTTTCTTGTTAAGTGACCCCAGAAGCGGTAGTTTCCCTGTAAATGCAAGTATTCACTTCAACAGAAAAAAATATCAATTGTAATTAAAATAATGACAGTTACCTTAACAAACAATGCCTCAAGTGGTACTAAGAAAGAGCTGTTAAGTCTGCTAAATTTAACAGCTTTGCTCTGTAATGTTTCACTTTCACCAAAATCTTGATCCAAGCTGTACTCCTGTCAAATAAAATGACATACACTTAGCCTAACCTAAGGATGACTCTTTTTAGCTCACAGATAGAACCAATATGTAGCTTTTGCTAACATTTTTAGTATATGTTCTCAAGCAAACAAAAGATGAGAACTCAGGCAACTATCAATGCTACAGTTCTAAGTCTAAATGATATCCAATCATCCAAGTCAGTTTAACTACAAGGAGGTGTATATATATATTTATAAAATGTTTGAGTAATTGCACGCGCTGTGATTGGTCAGTTCGAGTTCATTATAGCTCCATAAAGCACTCTGCTTATGTCACGTGCGTGCATTATAACTCAACATATGCACGCAAGCTACGTCACGAAATAAGAAAACGTTTGTTTCTTGCCACAAAGGGAACGGTTTTACTTTTCATTCAGCATTTAAGCCAATAAAAAGAAAGCATGTACATGTAAGGAGAATATTTATTGTGATTAATTAAAATCCGCAATCCTTTTCTTGTTTAATATGTCTTTATGTTAATGTGGTGGTTTACATTTTATAAAAGAAACAAAAAAAACGCACCCTTCGTGCATTGTTGAGTTATATAAGCACTTGGGAATTTTTAAGAACACTCAAGAAGTGCGAGATGCGCCTCGTGCTTTTCTATGCACTTCTCGCGTGTTCTTAAAAATTCCCGCGTGCTTATAACTCAACAACGCACTCGGGCGCGTTTTTTATTTCTATAATATATGATACTTACTGGGCGGATTAGGTCCATATGGGGGAAAACTGTGCCCAAGGTCTTGCATACAGCCCAAGGCCAAGGGCCATACTTAAGACCAAGAGCACAGTATTTTCCTATATGGACTGACCTAGCCCAGTAAATAACATTTATTTTTTGGGGATGTCTTCTTTTTAAACTAAGAAAAGAGATAGGAAATTGCTGCGGTGGGAAAAAATCTGGCCAGTGGGCCGTATTGTAAAAAGCTGGACTGCATGGTCATGCGCGCATGATTAGCCAGTCAAATTTGAGAATTTACGATTCTGGCCCACTCGGATGCTTGAGAAAAAAAATAAATGTGGCATATTTCAGTAAAGCAAATTACAACTCAAATCTCCAAAGTGAAGACCTATTCCACGTTTCTTTAATTAATCAGCATCTCAATCTTCAACCCTGCCTGATTGTTGCAGCTGCCATAATTTTCTGCTAATAATACACGACTGTTTTTCTTTTTCCAAACCTATTAATTTTATATAGACATTGATGCTTCCTGGTTTTATACCTTGAGTATGCAGGGCCTTCCAGCAAATTCTGTCATTATTACAGGGTGTTTGTCATAGGCCATGGCAGGGACTGAATCATGGTTTGGATAATGTTCTAGCTGTCTTCCTGGTTTTGATAAACCATTAGATTCCTTAAAAGGGAACAGAATTATAGTTACCATACATGAGCACTATTTTACTCCGCAAACTGTTGACAACTGGATAAAAATTTTAATTACATAACCAATTTAACCTGGTTCAATTATTTTTCAGCTATCCCAACTCTAGCATTACTGTAAATAAATCATTTAACATTTCACAGACTAAGCGGTGATAGCCCATAAGCTGTGATATGATGTTTCAAACTACTTAGGGTTTTCAATATGAAATTAAGTAGTAGGAGAATTGTGTAAAGTAACAGAAGAATATTCTTTAAGGGTGAAGCTCTTTCCCACACGGAGAGTCTGGAGAGATGCCAAATGTGAAAGAGAAATCTTTGAACATCCTGACTACATATAAACACATGTTCCTGACAAAGTGAGGATTCCAATCGTCAATGGTTCTGTAATACCAACTCTAGCACCTCTGTAAGTACAGCCTTAAAAAATTCGGCAATAGAGTACTAAAGTGTGACGTCACAAATATCTCAATTTTTTAAATTATGGGATTTATTAAGATGTTTGCAAACAGCATGATGAAAAATGCCTAGAGGCCAAAAATCAGCCTCTCATTTCAATTTTGGAGTGAGATATTGCAACTTTTACGCTCCAACGATTCCATACAAATCCTTCTAATTTTGTCTCTGTTCTAAACGTTTGGAATCGAGACAAAATTAGAAGGATTTGTATGGAATCACTGGAGCGTAAAAGTTGCAATATCTCACTCCAAAATTGAAATGAGAGGCTAATTTTTGGCCTGTAGGCATTTTTCATCATGCTCCTTTGAAATGTCTCAATAAATCCCATAACTTTAGAAATTTAGTTTTTGTGATGTCATCACTTTAGTACTCTATATGCAATTCCAGTACCATGAAATCTGCCAGTCCAAGTTCAGGGTACAACAGTGGGAGCTCTGGGAAATGGATGGATGCACATCTTGCAAGTTCAGCCTGAGAGGAGAATGGGATATAATTATTTATTTTTTCTGAAGCATGTCAGCAGGCCGGAATCCCAAATCCTCGAGTCTGATTGGCTAATCGCGCGCTCGTAACCGGTCCAGCTTTTTACGATACGGACCACGGTCCGGATTTTTATCCACGCTATTCGCGGCAAATTGAAAAAAAAGCAAACAAACAGAAAAAATAAATAAGTTATTTACCGGTCTAGGTCGGTCCGTATGGGAAAAAACTGTGCCCTTGGCCTCAGGCCGTACTCAAGACCTCGAGCACAGTTTTTTCCCATACGGACCTCCCGCCCGGTAAATAACATATATGCATTATTGAACAAGCAATATTTGGTCAGTAGGTATTTGATACCTGAGACCCATAAAAACGGAAAAAAAAAATTGGGCTAATATCCTGCCAACTTGACCACACAGCCTTAATCACTAAACAGGGTTCGTGCTGGGGTGAGTAAACAGAATTTAAGGACTTTTTAAGGAGTTTTTAAGGAACAAAATACAATTTTTAAGGAGTATTTTGTTTGTTTGTTTCTTTGAAAAAAAGAAGAAGAAATAACTGCCATTGTTTCTATTTATTATTCATGCACAATATGCTACTGCTGTATAATTGAATATAAATTTAATAATAATGATGAAACAGAAGAAATATTGTGAATAATGTGAACATAACATCATAACACGACATGGAACTTCCCCCAAAAATGTATAATGTCAATGAAGGTATAAACACCACCTAACATGTGAAATATGCTTTCTACTAAAATTTAATGTTTGAGCTGCGTTAGACAAGAAATAAGGAGTTCTTAAGGCGTTTTTGCTGAATTTTGTAAATTTAAGGAGTTTTTAAGCGCCCTTTAGAATGCAAGTCAAATCTAAGGAGTTTTTAAGGAGTTTAAGGAGTAGCAAACCCTGATAAAGGATTTATTACATGGCTATTTTGCCTTGTTTTGCGGGATAATCCTGAGCTGGCGAAATAGGCGTATCTGGCCTACTCACAGAACCAGCCATATGAAAAAGATAAATATTAGTGCATCATTAGAATAGCATTGACATGACCAGCCTTGGATTGTAATATCTTCCAGTAATAAATTTTCCTGTTAATAAACAAAATGAATGAATAAATCAACAAACAAAGGAATCAAAGGGAGTTAATCAAAACCTACAAGGAGTTCATGTTCTTCGGCAAAATGTCTGTGAAGTTGTAAGTAAATCTCTGAGATGTCTTTTTCAACCTGCGTTAAAAAGAAGAAATAAGGCAATTACAAAACACAACTGCAAATCTATTAATTAACTCTTTAACTCCCAGAAGTGATAAGTATGGAACTTCTTCATACAGGAACAGTGCAATGTATGTTCACAAGAATCACAGAAATGATAATGCAGACATCACGAATTTATCTGGCACCACATTACCCAACCAAATGTATGGCAGTCGATTAACAGAATTGCTATTCTGATCTTGGAAGTGAAAGGGTTAAATGATATCAATTGTCTTTTGGTTTTCAATATTTTCCATATTAACTACATACCTCCTGCAATTCCTCAACACTCTCAGAGTCTTCCCCCTAACCAAGCACACAAAAACAGAAAAATTGGTAGGTCCTCGAAACAGACAATATTGCAAATGAATATATGAAAGACCATATATTTGAACTGTGGAGTAATATGTAATGTAATATAAAATATATGTATATGTGTAAATATTGAAAAATGTATAAGACAAACACAGAGTCATGCATTAAAATCAATCATTAGTTTTTACATTTTTACAGTCTTTACAAGTATTGTCCAACAGGCTTGTAAAATTGATTTTTGTGTGTCTGTTATTCACTAGCCAGAGTAGCTACAATTTGAACCACATTTTAACATTAAATTGCAATCTGTGAGAACTTTGCACCAAGTTCTCCATACTAAAACATGAGGATGTGTATACTAAGATTAAAGCAACAAGAATTACAGTTTAGATATACAGTCGACCCTCGATTATCCGGACTCGGTGGGACTAGGGTAAATAGTCCGGACAATCGAGAGTCCGGATAATCGAAATTATGAATATTAATGAGACAATGTAAACAAAAGAAATAAAGATAACAAATTTTTAATTCTAAAAGCTTGCTTCATACCTGCAAATACATGTGTGAAGGTCTATCACGTTCAGTGTTTATAAATGAGAACCTATTCATCCCTTCTAAAAAACTGAAACATACTAGTTTGCTTTAAAGTCTATTCATGAAAAAAACAGGACCAGAGAAAAAGTCCGGATAATCGAAAAGTCCGGATAATCGAGGTTCTACTGTAGGAGTGTTAAAGTTACTGATCGACAAGTCTTACGCCAAATTCCCCCTACTAAAATAATTATATGGAAGAATATACTACTAAGTGTGGAAAATTAAAATTTCAACCGAGCAGTTTTAGAGACACTGCTCAACCATTACCTCTTCAAGGTCTTTCTTGTCAGCAAGTCTGTGACGCAGCCTCGAACGCAGACTTTTAATTTCTTTTCTTTTCTCAGTGATCTCTTTGACATCGGGTTTATCTGTTAGCCATTGACTCATGTCACTCTGGAAGAAATGTACAGTAACAGTATGATAGCAGATGCTATCTTTTTTACCATCTTTTTTGTAACCTTCTTTTTGGTTTTACTCAATCTGTTTCAAGTCACTGAATTAATATTTTACAGTAGCCACTGTCCACGTAAATCAGAGAAAGAAATCCAAACGTTACATTAATGATTCCCTCTAAATTAAAAAAAAAACTCCTATATAACAGCTTCTACAAGCAATATAAACTGTATCTTTTAAACACCCAATGAGTAATTTCATTTCACTGCCCTCCTATCAATTAACACTTCCATTGTTTTTTTTATATAAAATTGTACTATAACCTTATGCACTTTTAATTTTTCTGGTCTTTACTTTAATAATGTAATTAAATGTCTACACCACTTAGTTACACGTAGCAGTGACCAACTTGAAAGCCTGAGCTCCTTTCGTCACTGCGCACATTCCACCGTGAATGATTTATGTAATTTAATGTTGTTGCATTTTACTTTTATGGTGCATTGTTAATTTTCTTTCTGTTGTAAACTACTGAAATAGTGCAATAAACAAAAAAATATGAGAAAAATCTGATACCATCTTGCTTATAAAAAAAGAGTAAAAACAGGTCTTTCCTGCTGTTGTTTTGTTTTCAGCAATGATGGAAATATAATGCTGAAATACTTGCCTCTAGATCTTTGTACTTTTTCATCAAGTACTCTCTAAGTAATACAAAAGAGAATAATCATTTTAGTTTTACATCTACAGGAGTTCTATTAAGGTTTGGAAAGGTAACTGTACATAAATGTTCCAAGTATGTCTGCAGTTAGTTGGACTGCATGCTAGAGCAGCTTTACACTGTCATTTTCAGGAAATGAAATTTGTTACTTGATTCTCAACATCAGCTATAAACTATTGTCAAACCATTTTGAATATGTCCAGGATTGATCTTCAAGGTAGCAAAAATTTGTTAGCAAATGTTTTTCGCAATTGTTGCAAAAGAAATAATTGAGAAAAAATTGTCTGAAAATCACTAACAAATATCGCAAAAATCGCAAAAATCGGAAAAATAACAAATCTAACAAGAATCAAAACTTAGAAAAAAAAAAAGAAGCCAAGAAGGCCTTCGAAAAAAAAAAGAAGCCAAGAAGGGCCCCAAAATGTCTGCAAATATCGCAAAAATCGCGAATTTTGGCTAACAAGATTGATCCTGGACATAAGTGTAGATATGTCCAGGATTGATCTTGATCCTGGACATAAGTGAACCTGATTTCCCTTCCAAAAGTGACTAATATTCAACGTCTTCTGTCTTCTCACAAGTATCAATTACATTGCAAGGTAAAAGGTGATAATTGAATAGAATATCAACTCAAGGTTATAGAATTGATCTAACAACGAATTGTTCAAGTAACATGTAAGACAGTGTATGGCAGTCACTGAGGAGATTTTGTTTTCTCATTAGATCTTGGAAGTGAAAGAGTTAAGTTAACTGCGACTGTAAAGCCTAACCAAAGCTATATATATGCAGGGTGTTCATCACGTATCGGAGACCAGAGAATTCTCCAGCTACCAAGAATTCTCCGGCTACTACAAAGAATTTTCCAGACAAATTTAGATGGCTTGAGCTAGTTTTAAATTTAGACATGGAGCACTTCAGAATATTCTCCTGTTACTTTACAGTATTCTCCTGCTATTACAGCTCTTATTGAAAACACTGTATACGTTTGTGTATATTGCCTGAAATCCATGGTTGACTGAGGAACCTTGCACCACATTTTCAACTTTAATATCACAAATACAAATATTGGTTCTCTTTACCTCAATTCCTTAAGGTTCTCTATCTCTTTTTCTATAAGCATAATGAGAGCCTTTGTCACTTGGGCAGATATCTGTCTTGCTTCCTTATCTTTTGATATCTGTATAAGAAGAAAAAAATTAACGCAGCTAGTGCCTTTTTCTTTTTGCCACTGTAGCAAAATTCCGACTTGAGATGAGAAACCCGAACTTCACAAAATCGGCCCTTCAAATTCTATTTCCTTAAAAACTGATGCCCAGACAGCTGCTGGTGCATTCAACAAGTCTTGTTTCTCAAGAAGGATAATATTTCTTAATAACAGCTAGAGGTTGAGGTCCCTACTGTAACTGTCCTCGATTTATGGCCCCAATGCAAAACATGCGGAGCATAAATCCAGGAGAAAAAGCAAGGATCCTTTAACTAACAGTACAGACTGAGAAAAAAACGAGGTTAGTAAAATATTTGTTTAAAAAGTTTCACATTTAGCACGCCTTAATTAATAGAGAATACTGCCTGCAAAATGAACCAGCTGCAGTGCACATACTAACTGATGGACATGATAAATTTGGACACAAGAGAGCTTTTTGCTTGACAATTTGAAATAAACTGTGTTCCTAGTGCCCAATAAAATCTTTGTCATGAACATTGTTCAGCATCTGTCTTGTTTCTTGCTGACCTTATAGGGATCAAGCACTTCTAATTCCAGTATCTTGGTGAAAAATGTTCAGCCTAAAACTCATCCCAGCAAGAACTTAGCCTGTAAAGTTTGACAAGTTTGCCTTCGCAAATTCCCATCAGGGTGGAAAAGTCATCAGACAGGTTATCCCCACTTGAATGGGTTTCATGTCCTCAAGTATAAATACCACAAACGTGCTGAATTTCCCACACATTCAGGTTTGTTTCTACATTCTATACCTTGAGATGATCAATTTCTTCTGTGATTGCTGTTGAAAGTGCCAAGATCATTTGATCAAAATCTCCAAATGCCGCAAGATAACCTGTTGCTTTAGAGCCACATGGCTTAAGGGCCTGTAGGGAAAAATGTTCCACATCATTGTTAAAAAAAGACTTACGGTATTTATATCTATCCAAGGGTACCTATTTTGAAAAGTCCCAGCCATGGCCTTAGGATTACATACTCACAAACAATGGTTATAAAATTAATGCAATACGCAAGATATTACCAATATGACAAAACAAAGGAAATCGAAGCAAAGATGACCATTATGACATTAATTATAATTTGCACAACTACGGATTTTGAGCATTTTCTGTAGCCTCACCGTAACTCTGGAATGCCTTACCTTTAGACATTCGATCGTGCAATGACATTTCAGAGGTTAAGCGCAAACTTAAGACATATCTCTTTAGGAAAGCTTTTAGTTAGATATTTTATAATTAAGTATATTTTTATAATTATCGTAGCCAAATTAGCTAGTCTTACAAATTGTTTTTTAACAGAGATATGTAATTTTTAATTGTGTATAATTTGTAAAGCGCTAATGGTTAGCAATAGAAATAGCGCTATATAAATAAAGTATCATTATTGTTTATTATTATGACAAGAGCTGCTGCATAAATGTGTTGGTGGTTTGTTCCCCTAATGGGTAAATTGTTTTGTTAAATCCCTAGACTTCCACTCAACTACATAACTAGGGACTGCCATTGGTGGATTGTTGCTCATGTGACCTTGACTACAATTTAGTCTATCCTGAAGATGATACTATTCAGCAACTGTATCCCGCTCGGGATACAACAGTACCTGTTATATACCTAGACTTTTACTCAACAAAACAAGCACTGTGATTGGTTGATTCTTGGTCAAGTGCCCCAGATCAAATTCAAATGTATCCCAACCAAAATACAATTGCGCAGTTGTTGCCCATGCGCCAGTCGTGCTGTCTTTGTTTGCATAACCCCCTGATTGAAAAAAATCAATTGGAGCGCTGAGAAGGCTGGATAAAAAAATTGCAAGTTTTAATTTTCTTGAATGAACACAACAATGCAAACATCGCATCTCAAGCTAAAAAGCAACTTATTCTGAATTTACTGAACTTGTAAAGTTCAGAGACTTCTCTTTCAGGTACTTTGTATATCATTTAAATTTTTTCAGCATTTTTGAACACTTAAGTTTCAACATTGATTGATTAACAACTGTGTCTTTTTTGCTGCTGTTGGAGTGAAAGTCTAGGAATATAAGAAACACTTAATGTCTGATCCCTTGGGAAAGCAATTAGTTTTCTTTTCCTTCAACTCCAGACTTCATTTCGGGAAACATCAAGACTCTCAAAAAACAAAAATAACTGTTTTCCTTGGGGCCTGACATAACTTGTATATGGTAGTCTGTTTTATATTATTATGGTAGTTTGAGCAATAACCATCAAATCCATGACAAATGATGCATGCATAACAACTATTATTATTACTATTTTTACCTTCTGTAGCAGGGCAAGTCCATTCACAAGGTTATCAGTGCACTGGTTTACTTTCTCTCTCACTTCAGCTGTTCCTTGATTATTTTTCTCCTATTATAGCAAACAAATAACAAGAATCAATTTAGCTGCAACAGCTTTATTTATGCCTTATTGACTGAGCGGATGTCAAGATGGTTGCATGCTAACCTATTTGTTTTGTGATTTAATTGTGAGATGTACATGCACAGTAGTCGAGATCAGTAAAAACTCAAGAGAGAACAAGGCCAATATCTAACCATCCTGACTGAAAATGCTTGGTCAATAAAGGATTTATAACATGACCATTTTGTATTGTGTTGGTTTGCGGACCACAGTAACCAATCTTGACTACTTGCATAGCCAATTAGCTCTCAGGAGTCACATCCCCTTGTCTGCTTACCAAATCAGCCATATAACAAAAATATTTCAACCATAGCTACAACGGGTTGCAAAAGTGTTGAGACACTATTGGTAAAACGCACCTCTTCTTCATTTCAACGACTACCAGCGCAAAGTTGATTGATTTTCCAGCTTCCCCCCTCCCTCTCCCCCTTTCAATGTTGTATGTTTCACTTTTAGGCATGGTTTTGCATTGGTGGCAACATTGATAAGGCAGGGGGGGTTGCATTGGTGGCAACATTGATAAGGAGGGAGGGGAGGGGGACTTAAATGTATGAGAGCATTGTTAAGTTACTACCACTCCAAATAGGTGTAGTGACTCAAGTAATTTTTCACCTAGTTGTAGCTATCTGTGTTTTCATAAGTTGCTGATGCTGGTTGTAAGGTGCCATTTGCTTTTCAAATTTGCATTGGGTATTTTTGAAATGACACCCAGCAGATATATGATTTTTATATAGACAATGAAACACTATCTAATATAAGTATAACCCACACAAGTGAATAGCACATTTCACACGTTCTGATTGGTTTATGCGGAGGCGATTGGCAAACTACTATTCACTTCCGAGCAGCCAAAGAGAAACAAGACGGCCTCCTGTTTCGGTTTCTGAAGAGGAAATTATTTGAATAAACGCTAGTTATTTAGTTTGTGTGGTATAGACTAAAACAATTATTCACCTCAGTGTCGGATATTTACCTTGCCACTTTGCGTCTCAGTAAATATCCACCACTATTCACCTCCACTTCAGTGAATAATTGTTAAATACGGTAAAGTGCTACTCCACAGCGCATTGCCAGGCCAGCTACTACTCTATCTATACTCCAATTCTACTGATTACGCCAAACTCAGAGTACCTGCCATGATTGGTATCGTCTGATCACATCTTGAGGTATGCAATCACACAAACTAGAGTCTTCATCACATACTGAAATTTCAACATATGCAAGAAAGCAACCCAAACATGTTCAAATTAATATTGCAAAATCTTAAACTACATTTCCATCTGCAATGCAGACATTAAACAATCTGTTGAAACATCAATTATCAGAATTTCTTAAGTTGTCGCAAGGGGGTTTACATATTTGCCAAATTTTCAACAGCTACAACAACTGCATTCAGATACTAGATATTTTACTTAAGGCTCACCAATTCAAATATCTATAATTATTTCCATATCAATAAAGAGTCACAGTTTAAAGGGTTGAATTCATAACATGTAAAAAGAGCAAATTTTACAACAATCTTGTTTCTCAGGAAAATACGTAGCAGAATGGATCATTTGTCAGTAATCGGATCCCATGTTACACTCAATGGATTCAGGGATCGCCAGGGGGCAAACATTGCAAGCCACAAAATCTGTAAGTTAAAAAGGCAGTGATAGAGGAAAAGTTAGTGTAGGACATTCAGAGGTTCTGTAACCTTGTATGAAATGATTGGCACAGACCTTTGCATTCATTGTAAGCTTAAACTGAT